>CM032623.1:4497955-5097955 GCA_019097785.1 Fraxinus excelsior | reverse complement strand
GATTCTCCTCCATCAGTCCCTTCATCTGAATTATTGTCTTTATTCTCAACTTTCTTCTTTCCCCTATTCTTTTTAATTTGAATTTTCTTTTTCTTTGTAAAACTTTGTTTAACTTGTTGCTGAAATTCTTCAATCTTTTCAAACATTTCTTGAATCTTTTTTATATCTGTCTGGGAAAATTGATCTGGATCTTGTGAGAATTGTGAGTCTGAAAAATTAATTGGACTCTTCTGTTTAAGGTCTATTGGACTGATTAATCTAGTAGCAGAATTATCAGTCTGTTGAGTCTGATCTTCAATAATATTATTTTCTGTAACAGGTTTTTCAGCATGTTGAGTCTGATTCTGATTAAGAGGATCGACAGCCTCTTGAGTCTGTTGAGCTTTTGGTAAGCCTAGAACCACAAACGGATTTGATAAGTCTTTACCAGCTTCCGTTTGAGCTAGACTAGCTATAGATTTATTAGGCTCTATAGTACCTGCTTGTCTATGCACATTTGAAATTTTTAAATTAACAATTTCTTTTTCTAAATCTGAAATTTTCTTTTGTAAAGATAACTTTTCTTGTTGTAAAATCTCATGCATTCACAGTGCTCACAAAATTTTGAAATATAATCTAATGACTGATCTGAAACATTCTTTAAAGAAGGTGAAATAAAGTAATTTATTCCTATGTATTTTCTACATTCTTCTAACGCTTCTGAGATTGAATAAAAACTCTTATAAAGGGGATTTGGAAATTTTTTTAATACAATCTGAAACTTCTAACCAGGTATGATAAACTCCTGGTAATCTACCTTGTAAAACAACATAGCATTTAAACTTTTTATGATCTTGACTAAAATGTTCTGAGAGAGCATTTAAACATGCTAAAAAATACTTTTGGTCTTTTGGATTCTTATTATAAGAAATCTATAAGTTATCTAAAATACATTTTTCTACTTTTGTAGTAGAAATGTGAGGTAAAGTCTTAAAGCCAATATTGCTATTTGGAAAACAAATTAATTCTATATTACCAAATCTTAACTTATCTTGAGTATGTAGTAAATTAGTCTGAGAACTTGAACTGCCAGTAATTGGCAATCCTGGTCTGGGACCTCTTGGCCTTTGTATCTGCAGGAAATCAGTCATAAGTTTTATTTTTAATTATTCTGCTTAAAATATCTGTTACCTGATTGTCACTACCTTTAATATGCTCAAAATTTACTAATAATCCAATATTAGTAATTCTATCAATAAAATTTAACCATCTTCTTCTATTACTTCTCTTATTTTCTAATTTCATTTTATTAACAAAGCTTACAATTGCTTCACAATCTGTTCTTAAAGTAATTTCTTTTTTAGAAATGATAAATAGTTCAAAAGAATCTAATGCATAATTGACTGCTAGTAATTCTAAATCTATGCTACTAATATTACCTTTCTCTTTATAATTTCCACTATTATATCTAACAATTTTTTCTGTTTCTTTACTTGCATACTTATTAGGTTTTGCAATTAGAATTGCTCCCCGTCCTGTTATACTTCCATCTGTTTCTATAATCAAATAATCTGTATCTAAAAGCATATCTAATTTTGGTAAATTTTTTAATTTTTCTTTTATATTTTGTACTAATTTTGTATCTTCAATATTAAAATATCTATGTCATTTAGGGAAAGTCTTTCCATATAATGGTCCTGCTATTTTTCCTAAATCCTTAATAAAAGGTCTAGCATAATTTACTAATCCTAAAATTTTTTGTAATTGTTTAATATCTTCTAATTTATCTGAAAATTCTAAAGCCTTCTGAGCTATATGTGGTTGTAATTCTATTTTTCCTTTTCCTATATTTACTCCTAAAAATTCTATATATTCTTTAAACAAATGCATTTTTTTCTTATTTATTATTAAACCATGTTTTATAAATTCTAAAAAGAGGATTTGTAGATGTCCTCTGTGTTCTCTTTTATTTTTACTAAAGACTAATATATCATCAATATAAACTATAATAAATTTACTATGTTTATTAAAAATACTCTCCATTTTTCTTTGAAATATACTGGGGGCATTCTTTATTCCAAAAGGCATTACTAACCATTCAAAATATCCTTCTGGAGAAGTAAAGGTTGTCCATTCTATAGAATCATGATGCATTTTTACTTGCCAAAATCCTGATTTTAAATCAAATTTACTAAAAATATTACAATCTTGAATTTTATTTATTAAAACATTCTTATCTGGGATATTATATGAATCATCTATAGTATTATTATTAAGTCTTTTATAATTTATGACCATTCTACTCTTTCCTCTAATAATTTTTGAATGTTTTCTAACTATGAATGCTGCTGATCTATGTGGACTAATAGATTTTCTGATTACTCCTAATTTTAATAAATCTGAAATATGCATCTTAAAATCTTCAGCATCTTGATTTGTTGTTTCAATATTTTTAGTCTTAATTTTATATTCTGGATTTTTTTTTTGTTTTTAATGTGTGTGTATATATATATATATATATATATATATATATCTTCTATATATAAAAAGTGTGTATTTAACGGAATTTGTTGGTTTAACGAAAAAACTAACGGAATTTCTTGATTTAACGGAAAAACTAACGGAATTTTTTTAATTTAAAAATCATTTAACTCCATAATTGGGTTTCAAAATTTACAATTCTAAAGCCCATGTAGAAGTATTGGATGTCATGCTCATTTTATAGATACACTTCTCTCCAAAGGTTTCATAAACTTTCAATGTGGGATTGTGCATTTTATATATGTTCTTAACTCCAATAGTTTTATAAATTTCCAATGTGGGATAGTGACAAAAAAATGTTAAAATACTCATCAAAATCATTTTAAAATGTATGTCTAATTGACTAATTTGATTTTGAATTACAACTAATTAAATTGTAATATTCACTTTCATTCTTTCATTTATTTAATTTTCAAATTTAATTTAAATTGCACTTGATTATTAATATATTAATGTTAGATATTATTTTCTATAAGTTTAAAATATTTTAATTTAACAAAGTAAACTATTTTAACATATTTATTTTTAATTTTTAGTGTTGGGACTAATTGTAGGATATATAATGAATCTAATTAGTAAAGATATATTTACTTTAAATTATTTTTATGTATTTATTGCATTCGGTTCGACCGCAGTTGAATTTCCACAAACTTCATGTCGGAATCATTCTCGATTGTGAATCAAAATCATTCATCTCCATTTTCAGATATCGAAATTATCAAATCCACAAACTTTTCGTATAAATCCTATGATTAATGCTCATGTTTAGTTCCTTAATTAATAAAAAAAAATTAAAATTCTCCTAACACTATTTGGCAATATTATAGTATTATATTAAATGTTTAGTAAGTATTATTTTTAAATATTAGATGATTTTATGATATAGTAAAAAATCTTTTTTTTTTTATAATATAGAAAAAAAATATTTTTTAAAATAAAAATATATTTAATGTCTTAAAAATAATTAAAATAATATTAAAAATACGAAACGTATTATGACGCTTATCCTTCGTATTGACACGCCTAAACTTGTGATTCTTGATTCTCAACATCGACATCTCGCAATGCATTATGCCTTTTAGAACATTATTAATAAATGAATGCAAAATGCAAAAAAAATTGTACTACTACATTTTAGTCACAAGGAAAAAATGAAACTAAAAAAAATGGATGTGGATATTATCAATTTAAAAATGCTAATAGTTTATTTGGTAAGATACATTGAACTCAATGAAGAAAAAATATTTATTTATTTAGTTTTGTATTATAATGTTATCCATTATTTTATTATGTATAAAAGTTCATGATTAAATACAAAATTTAATATAATATAATAGTACGAAACACAAAGTTATACATTTTAATTTAGAATTTAACACTATTCAAGTTAAAATTAATATATCACAATGTGTAATTATTTATCAATTACATAAACATTACATCATTAATTATTTAATAAACCAAAAAAATTATATATAACTAAGCAAACGTGCATTGCACGTTGTTTAAACCTAGTATATATATATATATATATATATACTGTATTTGTTGACCAACATGCCCACCTGAAGCATCATCCCATTTCAGATTAGTTGTATGGTCTAATTATTTATTGAACTGTTTAATAGAAACTTTTTATACACATGATTAATATTATGAAATTGTGTAGATTCATGTGATTGCTAGCCTTTTAAGCGGTAGACTTGTCCACGAATGCATTGGTCCAGCTATGCTTAGTGCTATGCAAAGTTAAGTACACTTCTATTTGATTGACAAAATACAAGGATTAGACAGAAATTATGAACAATTTCCTTCCTCCCGAATAAGATGGGAGCTATGGACACAACAAAATTTGAGGAGGTCAAGAACATTTTCAACACGAGTGGGGCAAATGGTTTGGATGGAGATACAGTCGAAACCAAAGATTACAATTGGAAAAGATGAAAATGTTGATGTTTCTGGGAGAGACTTTCTTCTTCGACCTGTCTTCGGGTACTATTAATCATGAATAATATTGATTCTTTTATTGATTGCAAAGAAAATGTCATGGCATGCCACAAAATGTTTCACCTAACTTGCATTGATACCTAGCTAATAGACGTGGATTTTGCCCAATTTGCCGGAGAGACGTGTATTTACACTAACATGTTGTTCATATACCTTTATACCCTTAACTTTTGTTTGGCAATTGTTTTATATCCAAGTTGAAGTTTGCTTGATTTCTTCATGTTTCTTAGATGCTTCATAATTGTACTTTATAGATGACAATATCTGAAAATTTATCTCATCTAATTAAGTTCATTTGAGTGTCCTATTCCAATGCACACATCTCCCATAAATTCTTAATGCTAGACGCTCTAATATTACCTTTAAAATAACACAACTCTTGCATTGCAAGGGCATCAAACTAGTTTAAGCCTCTGTTTGGTACATATTAAAAATTTCTTTCTCATCCTTCTATTTATTTTCAACTACACAGTTTTCAATAAAAAAATATTTTCATCACATCAATAATTTTTCCTTCTTTATCAACAACACATTCTCCATCAATCTACTATTTCAAAATACATTCTTTCAAATTAATGTGACTCAAACACACCTTAAATATAAAATAAAAAATTATAATATAATGTATAAGATTTGACAAAAACACATAACTACAAAAATTTTAATGTTCATTTTCAAAAATAAGAAACTCGTGTAAAAGTTTCGCAAGTCAAGTGGTCACATTTTTTTTATCCATCTTGTAAGAATCCTATGATTTATTAATTAATTAAACAGGCCAAGTACACAATAATATACAATTTATGATTATGGTCACGGACTAGTCACAAATTTCATAAGGTCAATCATAAAGACAAATTATAAGTGACAATTACAAATTTAATAAAAATTATACATTTTTAGGTCATGTATTATTTATTGATCACAAATTATTCATTTTATTGGTCACAATTATCCAAATAATTTATAGTAATTACTTTTCACCCCACCCACCCAAATTGTTGTCGTCACCTCACCGCCACCACTTTTAAATACACCTTAAAATCTACCACCACCACTCTTCCACTTTCAAATCACTGTCATCGTCCCCGCCATCGTCTTCAAACATACCCAAAATCCACAACAATCAAATAAATGAGTAGACTCAAATCGGCACTGCCCACCTCACTACCATGCACCACCTCTGCAGTCAAACCACCGTCGTCAATTCATTTCATGGCAAACCCATTAATGAAAACAACCAAAATGTAGTTTTAATTTCTCTACTTTTCATTCTATTGCTTTTTGATAATGGGAATATGATATGATATTACTTTTCATTCTATTTGCTTTTTGATAATGGGAATATGATATGATATATCGCTTTGGATTACCTCTTACTTGATCCTTGCTAATGATGTTTTGTGTTTATTTTTTTCCTTTAAACTTTTAAATGCTAGATCGAGAGGTAGATAGAGTGTATGAATTGTGGTGATAGGGATGTACCAGGAATTAATAAGTTGTACAGGGTTCCTTTGTGATTCATGTTGACGCGAAAATACTTATATAGTGGATGAATGTAATACATTTAAACTTATTAATAAAAAAATAATGCGGGATCGTTCCTCGTACTCATAAATTTGTCGCACTTATTTGACAAATAATCGTAACCTTTAATTTAAATCAATCAAACGACCAATATATATTTCACTAAGATCATGGGAGAGTTTGTTATAACCACTTGAGATGCATAAGATATTGAGCTTTAAATTGACTTAAATTGAAGATCACGATTATATATCAAATAAGTATGTCAAATTTATGAGTAGGAGGCACAACTTCAAAAATAATATTCATTAATTAAATATGTAAGAATAGATTAAATAATAATTTATCGAGTCATCTATTATCCGTTCATGCATGATCTTTGGGTCAACATAGATATTGAAAAAAGAGTTTTGCTACTTGTACATCGAGGTTGATACCACGGTGTACAACCCCCTCACAGTAGAAGGAATCCACGAATTTTTAATTGGGCGTTGGCCATCTATTGCGAGAGGATTGTACACTAGGTGTCAACCCCGATGTATAACAGTATAAGTAGCAGAAATCATGAAAAAACTAGACATTGACAAAACTATTCTTGACATTGGGAATGAATCATGATATTAGATTTTGCAACATTAGATTATTCGTCTATTCTTGTTGAACAAACCCCATTTTAATTACAATTAACATTCTCGACTTTTATTTATTTCAAACACGAAATTAAGCACTTATTTGATATTATATTTTAACCACACGTTTTTTCAGAATATTCATTAATGCATATTAAATATGTAAGAATAGATTAAATAATAATTTATTGACTCATCTGTTATCCGTTCATGCATGATCTTTAGGTCAACATAGATATTGAAAAAAGAGTTTTGTTATTTGTACATCGAGGTTGACATCACGGTATACAACCCCCTCACAATAGAAGGAATCCACGATTTTTTAATTGGGTGGTGGCCCTCTATTGTGAGAGGATTGTACACTAGACCCTTGTTTGAAACTCATTATATTTCTCATTTTTCTTTTTCTTTCTTCATTTTAACCACACATTATATCAATAAAATAATATTACACATAAACCAAAAAATTCTCCTTACTTTTTAACCACATATTCTTCTATCAATCATTATTCCAGAATTTATTTTTTTCCCAAAATAGGTGTCAAACACAAGCTAGGTGTCAACCTTGATATATAACAGTATAAGTAGCAGAAATCATGAAAAAACTAGACATTGACAAAACTATTCTTGACATTGGGAATGAATCATGATATTAGATTTTTCAACATTAGATTATTCGTCTATTTTTGTTGAACAAACCCCATTTTAATTACAATTAACATTCTCGACTTTTATTTATTTCAAGCACGAAATTAAGCACTTGTTTGATAATCATTAAAATGCGATGTTTTTGAGAAAAATGAGTTTTGAAATAGTGATTTCTAAAAAAAAAAATGTGTGGTTAAAAAGTATGATTTTTTTTTTTTTTTAGTTTAAGTGTAAAATATTTTATTACGAGGACGTGGTTGAAAATGAATTTGAAAATTTTGTTTTATATAAAAATGATTGTCAAACAGTGATTAATTTTATATTATTTAACAATATATTTTGAAGAGAAAGCTTGGGCTAACATTTTAGTCCATCTAGAAATTTATTTTTAATTGCACATTTTCACGGTGAAATATTTTGCAATATATCCTTTAATTTTTCTAAAATACTCATTTTATGGAGCTTAATGTTTTGGTAAAGATATATACTTTGATAAAGTTAACGTGCTAAGAATCAAATCCCTAAATTGCCAATACAAATCCAATCAATTTTAATTGCCGAGCAACGTAAATACCCCCATCGATGATCAATTCCTCGTAATTTCAATTCGCTTCGACCATAATCGCGAACCCATACATGGCCTCTGCAAATTTATCGGCTTGCATTTTAGGGCTTCTCTTCGTATCATATTCATTCATGCCATCCTTTTGCTCCACAGATGAACTTTCTTTAGGTAAGCTTACCTAACATCTTTTTTTAGAATTGGGTTTAAGACAAAAAGAAGACATCTTTTACTTGTGAAACACTCAGTTATTGGATAAATATGTAGTTGGTAATTTGATTGACGAAATTGGAATTGTGTTATGGGTGTGGTTTAGATTTAAAAATTGTAGGGTTTTGGTTTCACTGTATTAAAATTATTGCAAGTTACTTTTTTTTAGGTACTATTTTTAGAAAATTTAACTTTTAATTACTTTGAAGCACGGGCAAACATTCTATAGTTAGGTAAAGAGATCCAATGGAGAGGGGGAAAAGTTATATCCATATGGTATGTTTGATAAGGTGGATGGATAGTAATGGGCAGTATTGAGGTAGAAAAGGAAGTTAGAATCTTGTTTAGTGTACTGTTGAAAATCCCGTTCAGAGTTGCGTGCCAAACATATCCATCCTTTATATGAAATTATAGAACTTATAAACAGTATAATTCTGTTAATTGCAGTTTATTTGCTGTTGTATGAAAGTGATGTACATGTGTGGTTGGTTTTGGGCATTTTAAAACCATGCCATGGTTTTATACCTGTTTACTTTTCTCTTGAAATAGTTTCTCTGTAGTGGAATAGGATCCACGACCTATACTAAATGACTATCGGAACTATACAATTCATATTGATTCATTCAAAATATCATCCTCTTATTACAATGGGATCTGTCGAATGATTATTATCTTATTCAGCTGGAGACATGGTATTAAGGATATATACATAAAGCCAGACATTTTGAGTTAGGGGATCTCCAAATTATTTTGAACCCATACTTGGGTTGAGTGTGTGATGTTTGAGCCAAGTTATTTGGACATGATGTGGAAGAGAATAGGGCCCAGAAACTTTTTATTAATAAATTTAAATAACAGTAGAATTAAAAAAATAAAAAAATTGCAGAAAGTCTGGGGGTGGTACCCTTCATGCGGCCACTGCACACATTGTGTCAAAATGCTTGTACATTTAGGTATATATAGCGTTATATTTATAGAGTTTCTATATATGCATGTACGAGTATGTGCGAGTCTGTCAATGCATGTATTTTAGTCTTTCTCTGAGCTTATTTTTTAGTTCTGCAGTTATTTGCAAGTCTGCCTCATTGCAGCTATCACCAAGCGTGATAGTGGAGAAGTCCCCAGGGTCCAAGCCAGGAACCCATGTGAAATGTGAGAGAGTTCATATCCATGGCTTTCGCAGGCTTAAACATTTGAGCAAGTTTGCCAATTCGGTAAAGGTAAAAGTTTCATATGTAAATCCAAGTGGCCGTCCACCGAATGTCGAGATCTGTTTCCACAGGTGAGTCTATTACATAATGCTAAATCATTTTGTTTAGTGTAAAGGAAGTTGCTTCCTTCATTGGAATCTAGTTATACACAATGCTAAAGTCATAGTAAAAGAATCTACTTGCTTAATTGGAAATCTATTTATTTTTTATTTAGTCCTTTATGTGTTCCAAATCCAATTTTTGACATGAGCTTATTGACGGACAAAACTTTACTTGGTTTGTTAATTGGCAACTGTACTATTGATAAGGGGTTGCTTTTATTAACTTCTATGTCTTGCATCTGTATATTCATTGTTTTTCATCGTAATACATCAATTCTTCATCTAATCTAAGTTTAGGAAGTATGTTAAATCAGCAGATCCCAATTAAACTCGATTGTACAAAGCCTTATCCCATACATATCTCTGGTGTATTATAAAGATCCTCTTCTTTCACTCTTTTGTATAAAGAAGTCAATTGAATTCTAAATTCTAAATATAATAAAATGGAATTTGGTTATAATTTTTCTTTTTTTTTTTTCTCTCTTGCAGAAACTTATGCTACATTTTGTGGGCCTAAAACATATTTTCCTCTCTTGTCTTATAGATTTTATAGGTTTCAAATGAAAATTTCCAAATTAATAATTTTGTTGCAATCGCCCTTGTCATAGATGTGCATATGTGATACGCCTATATTTATGAGTACGGAGTGCCAATTTATAGCTTTATTTAACTTTGCAGCAATGTGTCCCTTGGGATAGGGATGTGCCCTCAAGGTCAGTGGGAGAGACTTACCAATGGTTTATGGGTTGGATCAATGTCACCTTTTGGTCACAAGCTCTTAGATATGCGGATGGGAGCTGCTACTTCAGAAAGTCTTCAGGTGTCCCTTGATGAAGGTTTGTTCCCCACAAATCAATTTCTTCTTCGATGGATATTTTCACTGACGTAATTTTCAATTTATATTTTAATATATATTTTGGTGCACTTATATAAATTGGTGTCTTATTTTGCAGAATTCTACTTATATCGCATAGTATTTTTGGTCTTGGGGATAATGATGATAACTCTTGCTTCCTGGCTCAGCAAGTCTTTAGTATTTTACTACGGCTGTGCAATGTCAGTAGGAGTTCTTCTTGTGATATTGGTGATCCTTTTCCAGGTAGGTCCATACCTTTGAGTCTTTCAGATCATTTTGACATCTTTACTGCTACCAGTTATCTTATTTCTTATACGAAAGGCCTCTAGGCCATGATTGGTGTGGTTTTTTCTATTATGCATTTACAGAACAATATATTTAGGCAATGCTTCATCTAAGGTGACTTAAGGACCATGAGTTCAAATGCATGTGTGGAGACTCTTGGTTCATAGGAGCTCATCATTGTGTAACTGTGTTTTGACTTTACGTGTTTTGTTTTTACAAGCCTTCGTACTTTATTTACTTAACAGGGAATGAAGCTTCTTCCAACTGGTCAGAAGAGTTCTCTGGCAATATTTATGTATTCATGCTTTGTGAGTACCGTCTCTTAGTACATACTGCACCTTTCTTTTGAATATTGATGTCTCTCTCAATAATGATTACTTTGGTTCACTTTTTTTATTCAGGTCGGCTTAGGGTTTTTCCTTCTTGACTATGTGCCAAGATTGTTGCGTACAGTACTTGTAGAGATTGGAATCTCTGAAGACATTTACAATCCTGTATGTAAGTTTCTTCTTGTTAATATTTATAGTTTCTTGCACATACTTTTCCAGCATTGAGATAGTGAATTAATTGTCTTGAAGCTGGAGAACTTTTTGTTCCATTATATTTGCCTCTTTATAGGACAAATTTCCACACACGTAATGCAAAAATTACACTTGAATGTTGCCGAGTCTTTTAGTTATATATTCAAGTTTTCCCTTTGCAGACTCTAGGTACAGTTTGCTTTCCGTGATTGACATGCTCATAGTGAAATCTAAAAATAAATTAATTTGTCTCATCAAACTTAGCCGCTGTTTGGGCTCCATTAAAATTAGTTTGGGGGGAAAATGTATCTTGGAATATTGATTTTTTGGAGAATGTGTGGTTAAAAAATAAGGAAAAGTTTTGGGTTTACGTGTGATATTATTTTATTGGAGAATGTGTGATTGAAAAGAAGAAAGAGAAAAGTGCATTTTGGAATAAAATGGAACCAAACAGGGGCTTAGTTTCACAAACGAAGTTCCTGTATGAAATTTAGTCGAGGGAAATATGTACATAAGCATAAATTATGTTAAATTTGACACTTCTTATGTACAGGCAAATAACAGTTTCAACAAATCAGTCATAATTCCGTTTTTACACAAGGACAACTTTTGTATTGCTTTACACGACACCTTTATTTCTTATTTTAATGTATATTGAATCAAGAGGATTTGTATCAGGTGCTTCCATAACCACCTGTAGTATTGACTAGGTCTATCACTAACAGTCACTATGGGATATTAAGAACACAGAAGGAATTTCTACTACTACCCAGCGTTGTTTATGACTTGGCTATGGCCACGAGACACTTACCGTCCACCTGCTCTTATTGTTCCTTCATGGTTTGGGTTAGGAGTTTCTTAAGTTGTATTTGATGTGGGTAAAAGTTATGAATAGTAATGAGGATATGTAATGCTTGTCTGTTTTACAGGGGCCAATGTATAGTTAAAGAAAAGTGAAAGAATCCTATTTTGGTTCAATAAGTCAATTGTATACAACATTGGAAATTCTTAACCAGTAGAAGAATAGGTGATTTTCATTAACGGTTATCCTATAATAATTATTTCCTTATAAAATAGTTTTTTTATTTCATATATAACACTGCTTTCATCTTTGGAATAAGTGATATTTTTCTGCACATGAGACTTTCTTCTATGTTTTGCTAACTGCCCGTGCTTACGTGGTGCAGCTGGCAATATTTCTGCTTGTGTTTCTTGTAATTGCTGGAGCTTGGCTGGGTTATTGGTTTGTTCGCAAACTTGTAATTACAGAGGATGGATCTATTGATATTGGTGTATCTCATTTTGTTGCTTGGTCAATTCAGATTGTTGCTTCAGTGATGATCCTTCAGGTTTTGCTTTATATCTTTGATTTCCATTTGATGGAGTTTGATTGAATCTATTTTTGGTGGGAAGTAATGAAATGATTTGTTTGTGCTTCAGAGTTCTGAGGATCATTTATTTGCTGTTGAGGCTTTGGTAGGTGGAATTTTTGTTTCTTCAGCGTTGAAGAGATTGAGCAATCCAAAGGTCATTCTTCAGGTTTACAAGTGAGTCCAAGTTATAATTCTTGTGCAAAATAATCCCCTTTGTGGATTAAATTTGGTTATAACCTAGTGGCTTGATACTATCCCCTCGAAGAAGTGTCTTCGTAATTCACTCTTGCTACCTCTGTCATAGTAGCATATGAATACTTTGGCATCTGTTGTGCATTTATTTTTATTTTTCTATGTTCCGATGCTATTATTAGATTTATCCTTTTTCTTTGACATGCAAATAATTTGAGGGACACTTGCAGAAGATTGTGTAGATTAGAGATAAATCTTGGAAAGTCTCTGGATCCCTGTGCATCAAATATTGATGATTCCTATGTCCACAGACCTTTCACCAAATCCCCACATACTCCTCTTCAAGGTTAGCTTTACTTTCAACATGAAATATTTACGCTGATGAATCTCTGGACTAACTTCTTTTTCATCTTCCTCTTTTGCCCATGTTTCATCACTCCCAGGTTCAATCAGCAAATCATCTGGTAGGTTGTCAGATTCAGGGTCTTTCTTTTCTAGCTTCCACAACACTCCCAACAGAAGAAAATTTTCAAAGGATGAATGGGAGAAATTCACTAAGGATACCACACAGAAGGCACTGGAAGGTCTGGTTTCTTCGCCGGATTTTAACAAATGGGCTGTAGCTAATGCCGATAGAATAACCCTAGCTCCCAAGAAAGAAGCTAGGGATCAGCAAAGTAGATGGTTCCATTGGCTCTGAAGATTCATCTGATTCAAGCGCTTGAACACACTCCACATGACTACACTTTTCACCAGCCGGATTGTTGTACGACTATGCAAGTATATATCATTGTTCTGTACATATTTTCCCGGTTAACCTGTACATTTTTACGTGTTGACCCCTATGCAGCGACCAACATTTGACTAAGCTAAGCTATTGACTTGAAGGTAGAACATGGTTCACTGAGAAGCTGTATCTTTCATCTATATAATTCAATTGAAATCAACCTCTCTGTAATCTACTGTAGGAGTAGGGATCCATGAATATTTGGTTTTCTTTTCTCTCGTCTCTATGTTCTAAGGACTTGTATTTGTCCAGGGATCTGGCTTTTAGTGTCTTGAATTTATTATGTACGCGATTCAATATGGTGCGGTTGTCACCTCTTTCGTACTTGCTTATCTTTAGTTGCTTGTAAAAATGGGCTCTTCTTTCGTGCTTGCTTATCTTAGTTGCTTGTAAAAATGGACTCTTCTTGGTTACATGTAAATATCTCGAGGAATAATGTACTTGCATTAAAAAGATAGCACTACATTATTGTTTAGCAGACATCAATGGTCTCTTTCTGATGGTCACCACTCTGTACTTTTTTCAAAATGGACAATTAGTCATATCTAGCCAGGCCTAAATAATCAAAAGTAAATAGTTCACTAGACTAAAAGCTGGACATTTGAAAAGTTAAAAAGGTGTTTTTGAGAATATGTTCGAATGGTTTATGAATATCTCTATTGCGGGATGGATGATAACAGATGTTTACACAAAATAATGCTAAAGTCTATCGAGAAGAATGCCACGGTTCATGATGATCGTTAATTGCAAATTTTCAGTCAAGCACAAAGGGAACACCATTACTATCATATTTCCATAAAGTTTGTCTTTTTACGAATGATTTGAATGTTGTCCTAGTCATTGCTCTTCGCAATATCCAAAAACGACTTATAATTTTTATAATAATCACACTAAAAGATAAAAAAACAAGTTAAAATAAAGTGGACAATTAATTTACTGTACGTTGCTACTCACCAATAATTGAATATATATTGATAAATTTTCTTGAGCGCAGTCTAGTAAATCGAGCATAGCCGAAGTGGGCCAGTATAATTACTTGATCAACCTTGCAAATTTGCCTGGTTTCATAGAATCATGGCACTTGAAAGTAAGCTATGAGCTGACCCACAAAAATGTAACACTGTGGGGCCCCTGAAAATTTAATTCAGATTAATCCTTTCTTGCATGTACTCTATATTTCCCTCCATAAACTGAACTTCACCAGAAATCAGGTTCTATTCAATTTAGGTACGAACAGTTCCATCTCTGTCCTACATGCATTAACATTTACCAAGTTTCTTGTCCAAAAATCATTGGTCTTTACCTTATAAACTGACGGCCAATTTCGTTGCAGAATCATGGGCTTGGCAAAATTAAGAACCCAATTTTATCTGCAAGAAAATGAAGGAACTTGGTCGATTTCGCGGTGTTGCAACATGCTGAATCAAGTAAAACTGCAAATCAGACTGCCTGATTTGATGGTAAAAGGCAACAGAACAAACTTCCATTGAGGTGTTGCAGAAGTGGTGCAAGTGCAACAGAGGGTGATAGGTTTGAGGAGGAAGAGAGGCTGGTGAAGAAGATGAGGGAGGCTCAGCCGTTCTTTATCGCACACGGGGGTTGTACCTTTGTGGTGATGGTGTCGAGTGAAATTATAGATAGTACCTACTTGTCTTCGATTCTTGACGTACGTCTTTAGCTCGTATACTACTTTACAATGGCCACCTTAAATTATTAATTCCTATGTTAATGATGTTCCTTTTTTCCTCTTATTATCTACATTTGAAAATAATAAATTATGAAATAAAAATGTGAAATAGTGAAATGCTACTGAATATTCGTAATCTTCTGTTTATAGAAAATGTTGATCGCTTTCTAAATTAATTAAATATTTATTACCAAAAAAATAATCGATAAATAAAAAATTGGGGAAAAAAATGGAGGCCACGTGAATCACTTGCAATAAGCCATTTCAGACAACTCTCTCTCTCTCTCTTATCTGAAAAGGACAAAAATAACAGAGAGTAAAAGAAAAAAAGTTCCGCTTGTCAACAACCCCGCCCTCGGCGGCCATTGCCGACGGGCCCTGAACGATAATCAAGGTTTTTGTTGTTTTAATCCTATTCAAAGCCCTAATTTAATGGCAGTTTCATCTTCGAGCTTATTCATTCGGTTCAAAATTACCAAACAAAATCAATTTTCTCCCACAATGCTATTTGGAGGTCTAAAACTAACGATGAACATCAATTCGTCAAAATATTGTGCGGAATCGAATTTAGTAACGGCACTTTGGGGGAATAGAATCAATGTTTATAGGAAAACAGAAAGTGCGGGAATGGAGGCTAGTAGTGCTGTTAAAGACGAGATGTTCGTGGGATTCTTTCGTGAAGCCTGGCCATAATTTCTTGCTCACAGAGGCAGCGTTTTTGTTATCGTGATCTCTTCTGAAATTGTCGATAGCTCCAACTTAGATCACATTCTCATGGCACGTCTTTTCTTGAAATTATTTCATTTGAAGTTTTTATTGATCTTGTTTTTATGTTCATTAACTGCAAGAATTGGAAAAGAAAAAAGATTGATTTTTTGCGGCATTTGCAAAATATAATTTGCGAATTAACTTGTAGGATATTTCTCTACTACATGGGCTGGGAATCAAATTTGTTATTGTACCCGGGACTCATGTCCAAATCGACAGGCTTCTGGCTGAAAGAGGTAATCAAAATTTATTGCTCTATCATCCTCTTTGTTGGTTTAACTTCGAATTTGATGTACTTGTATGCAACTAAGAGTCTTTAACACTTCAGTTAATTTACTTTTTATCCCGCAACATTCTTTTATTTGGTAATTTATCATTGTTGCTAAATGTTCTTTCTGGTTCATTCTTATACATGGACCCTTCCCTTCCCTTGTTAGTTTTTTATAGTTAGTCAGTGCTTATGTGTCATGTTCCAGGATGTCAACCCAAGTATGTGGGTCGCTACAGAATCACGGACTCTGATGCTCTTAGCGCTGCAATGGATGCAGCAGGGAGAATTCGAATCATGATTGAAGCCAAGTTATCCCCAGGGCCTTCCTTGAGTGGTATCCGCCGCCATGGAGACAAAAGCCAGTTGTACGATGGTATTGGTGTTGCTAGTGGTAATTTTCTAGCAGCGGTAAGAATGCCGATATTAACAATTGAGGGTTGTACGGATTTTTAAGTTATTTGATATGATATTTTGTATGGTTTTTCTCAGCGAAGAGGAATAGTTGAAGGAATTGATTATGCATCAACTGGTGAAGTTAAGAAAATAGATGTTTCTCGCATTCGTGAAAGGCTTGATCAAGATTGTATTGTGCTTCTGAACAATCTCGGTTATTCAAGCTCTGGAGAAGTATTAAATTGCAAGTATGCTACATGGCTTTTGATAGGTAGTTTTGTTGCCAATTTGGGAATATGCACGAGGGTTATGTTACTTTGTGAGGCTTGTGCATTCTGTAATTATTACGTGGCAAAAATGGATGAAGATAGATTTTTTAGCTCCCATCTTGCATTATTTTCAAGACTTATGCTTCTTTTTTTGTTGGTCTTTTAATTCAACAACAGTCTGTTATTTCCTTTCCTTGAGTTTTGTTAAACCAAAGGGCACGAGTTAATGTATATTCTTGTGCAACTCTTTTACAAGGTTTTGTTTCTATAATTCTTTTTAATTTTTACACGAATTAACTGTTGTAAAAGTATAAAACTATGCTTTGTAATTTATGTTCATTGTACTAAGTAATTAAGTCTTGGGAACCAATGTTTTCTGCTTCTCTACTTTGCAGCTCATATGAAGTTGCCACAGCTTGTGCCATGTCTCTTGGAGCAGAGAAACTCATTTGCATAATAGATGGACCAATTCTGGATGATTGTGGACGACTTATTAGTTTCTTAACTCTTCAAGATGCAGACATGTTAATTCGCAAACGAGCTAAGCAAAGCGAGACAGCTGCTAATTATGTAAAAGCTGTTGGTCGGGACGATTTTGCTCGTGTACCATATTATGATTCAAATGGAACGGCCCTTTCTCAAAATGGGAAGGCTTTTAGTGAGAGGTATATTCCAAAATTTCAGAATGGTGTTGGTTTTGACAGTGGAAATGGACTTTGGTCCAGTGAACAAGGTTTCGCTATAGGAGGTCAAGAAAAACTCAGTGGATTAAATGGTTACCTATCAGAATTAGCTGCTGCAACCTTTGTTTGCAGAGTAAGTCCCCGCTATTTAATAACATGATGGTCTTATTAAGTAACCAATTATTTGATCTGCTAAATGAAACATGTCGCCCTGTGTCTGCAAAGCAATCACTTTGCTTTCTATTGTTGTTGGCCGTAGCTAGATTTTTATTCTCTGGTTATATCTTATTTTAAGAAACTCCACTGGCAAACGAAACTTGAGGAAACATGGAAATTATTCTAATGATACCATTCCATGATTGCAACTTTTTCATCAATGTGGCTAATTTATGAGCAATTTTTTTCTGCCATTCAAGGTGGATATCTTGAAATCAATGTTATTTGGCCATGGATGTTCGTATATTTGAAGGCTCCCATTTTTTTCTCAAGAAAGGGCTGACTGCTGAGGGTTGCCACGTTTCATTAATTCCATAATGCCTCTCACAGTAGGTTTCGGGAATATTCCTAATAATGTTATTCTATTTATTATCAGGGAGGTGTGCAAAGAGTTCATCTTATAGATGGGACTAATGCTGGAGTTTTATTGAAGGAATTGTTTCAAAGAGATGGAGCTGGTACGATGGTGGCTAGGTATGCATACTTCTTTGGCTGATAACTTCAAAAATTTTCTTTCAAACTATATTTTCTTTAAGCTGAATGGACGGCCATTTCCATGAGCTAAATCTGATCGGCAGGCATTCAGTCTACTGTTTTCTATATTGTTTAATATGTGACAATGGGGCCTCAAGGCATTTAGAGAGTTTTAGTGGATTCCATTCCACCAAAAACCTTTAGATCCTGTTATTGACGAAGTCATTCTCTGCACAAAATATTTCACATCACACCCATTCTAGAACAGCTTTGATCTTTACAAACTAAACATGCATTATTCTTGTTTCCAAATTCAGTTGCAAATTTTGAACTCCTCTTCTTTCGCTCTATTATGTGACTTATTGGGACAGCATCATGCATCATCATTGCATCTCTGATTTTACTTGTATCACTGTAACAAAGAAATATGCCGTGTAGAAGCCATGTGTTTCTCTCTCCCTCCCACGCTTCAACAATAAAAGGCAGAGATATGAAGGATTAAGGAAAGTTGTTTGGCTAGTTATAATAAACGATTTTGAACTGACACATGGATTGACTCCATTTTGCAGCGATCTTTATGAAGGAACGCGGATGGCTAGAGTTGCAGATCTCCCCGGAATCGAACAACTTTTGCAACCTTTAGAAGAGTCTGGCACATTGATAAGGAGGACTGAGGAAGAGGTTTGCTCCTGTAATCATAATTTACTTTTTATACACATTACACCATTTGTTCAATTGCTCATTATTGTACGTGTATTTTAGCTCCTTAAAGCACTGAATTCATTCATAGTCGTTGAAAGAGAAGGTCAAGTTATAGCCTGCGCCGCTCTTTTTCCTTTCTTTGAAGATAAGTGCGGCGAGGTTGCTGCTATTGCTGTTTCTCCTGAATGTCGAGGGCAAGGACAAGGAGACAAATTACTTGGTATGATGTATATAGCTTTCATTTTGATCTTTCAGTCTTCCAGTAAATGTGGGGCAAAGTTCATTTATTTTTAACACCGATTTAACTACGATTAAAAAAGCAAATACAATATGAACTTTCTAAATTAATAACCTCCTGACATTAAATAAAATTTCATGAGACTGACCGCGTTGTATAAGCATAATTTAATGTTTCTTCCATCTGATAATTAATACAAAATATCAAAACAAACTAAAATTAATCAGTAGAATCGTGTTCCTTGGAGAACTATCCTTAATTTTTTATTGTAGATGTATACCAAGCTCGTTGGTAACTTACAAACAATAAATATATAAGACTAAGGTAGCATGATGAACACTTTCTAATTACCTAGAAGTATGTATTGGTCTTAGCAAATATACATGAAATAATTTTTTTAAGTAGATGTTCTACAAATTAATAACTTTCGTTAATTAATAAATTGCTGTGCAACGGATCGTATTAATTTGGAGAGGTAGAAACAAGCATCTATCTAACAGATGAAGCTCTAGGAGTTTTTAGTAGTGTGCTTTCGAGAAAGAGATCTGTTTTAGTGGACACAAAATGTTTGGAATGGTAGAAATTTAGGTACCTCCTTTTTTTTTCATAAAAGGGCTAGCAACTAGAAAACAATCTACTCTGATCCTTTGGGAGTTATGAAGCACCAAAAGGGTACCAGAAATTATAACTTTTTACTATAGCATTTGTGTAACGTAGTCATCACCGTCTCTCCTTCACATCCCCCACCCCCCAATCCATAGTAAGAAACACTGACATCCACCTTGGTTTGAGTTACCCTTCCCTTTTGGTCTCATCCAAAAAGTGAGATGTGTATTTGAACCTAGTTATCTAGATATAGTTCTATGAAGTTCTTTGGATGCACAGATAACAACACCATTGTCAATTATATGCAGATCACATTGAGAAGAAGGCATCTTCCCTCGGACTGCGTATGCTTTTCCTGCTGACAACACGAACAGCAGATTGGTACGTGTTTCAGGTTCCAATGCTGTGACAAAATGTGCTGTGACTGTACAAAATAGGAACATCAATACATATCTTAGTTTCCACTCTTGGATTCCAGTTAGCTTCAAAGCAGATTCTTACTTCGGTAACAAATTGGCTTCATCTAGAAGTCCCACCCTTAAATAAATTACTGACAGTAGAGAAAGGTAGAAATATCACTGTTTTCTGCATCTCTACCTTGTAACAAAATGTATAGGGTGACATGTCTTTTGCAACCGTTTAGTCGTAAACCTCCCCAAGCCACCCACCTGGCCATTGCCACCGAAAACATCAAATAAATTTTCCACTTTATTTCAATATTCCTTACCATTCGTGGGTGTTATCGTCGGGTAGGGATGGCGGGTTAGGAAATGGCTCGACAAACCTGGAACCTATGTAGTGATATTTGAACTTTCTACTCTTATGCCAAGCTCATGTTTTGTTTTATTAAGTTGATATTAAGTTGTCAAATTACAATACTAAAAATAAAAAATAGGTTTGAATTTATGATGCTCGGCTCTGCCAAATGTGCCCATAGAGATACTGTTCCCAGTCCGCTGGTTTGAAGCATTAGTTACATTCTGAATCCCAAACCTTGCTCGGGCACGAGTCTGGTAAGGTGGCTGTTTTATCTCTCTTTTCTAATGAAAAATAGTTTCTCGTTCAAACAGGTTTGTAAGGCGCGGCTTCTGTGAGAGTTCAATCGATTGTATACCAGAGAAGAGGGAAAAGATAAATCTATCTCGAAGATCAAAGTATTATATGAAAAATCTTCTACCTGACCGGAGCGGTATCCACCTAGACACAGCTTTTTCATGACACGACACGACAGCATTAGTAGCGCTTGCTAGTTGTCATTGGTAAAATATTTGTTAAGAAAAAACTTGAAAGATGGCAGCCTATATATTTTATGGGATCTCATCCTATTACACGAGGAAGTATTGGGTTTGGCCCTGGCTATATAATTCCCTGTGATAAGACCTGTTTCCAAATCCATGGAAGTGGTGATACAACATCAAAGCAGTGCATGCTCATAAAATTATTTAGGAGATAAGTCGACAATACTTCAACATTTTCCACGTGCTGGGAATAGATATTAAACCCTGAACATGTTAGAATTTGGTACAAGTGAAATGCAACAATCAGGAATGAAATAAATTTAGAAATTGGACGAGTTTCACTTTATTGTTAAAATGCAAGCAGACGTGAATGGAAAAGCGTTGTCTTGTAGACGGAACTCCACTAAAGCTTGATAAAGAATGTCACAGGCTTCTTTTGGTCCTCTCATCTGCCTTGACAAACCCATGAAGAAAAATCAGTTCTCCTTGGGTGGACCCTTCCATTTGAAGTTGTCTGCATATGATTTGACCTGACACGACAATTCAAAGGGATAAATAAATAGATCGTTTCTCTTCCATTCAAGAGGAAAAAGTATCATCTATTTTTTATTTGGTATGTAACGAGTGCGGGATCCAACTAGAGTGGATTTTCTTCAATTTTATGAGTGCAAGATGACCAAATTCTCTTTCTAACTCAACTTTTGGACTATTCATGATTGTGCTTTAGATTTAGCGTTAAAGCAACATGAAACTCTCCATTTAACATCAGTAAATTAACAGTGTACTACAGTAAGACTCGATTGATTTTTGGCTAGCAGTGGGTGTTTGCATCCATGTTTGCAGTGCGCGTGTTAGGGTAGGATGCGGGGAATAAATACTATGTGCTTTTAAGGAACGGGGACATGATTGGTTTACAGGTAGCACATACTGGAGCAATCACTCCCAGATATTAGCTATAAATGTCACTCAAGTCGATCGAAGAAGAGCCTCATACCTTCAATAGTGGTGTTTGTGGCTTCTTAACCTGCAAGATAGAAATTTAAAAATAAGGGAACTTGCAGTTCTTATTAAAAATTAAAAGGTAGGAAATAATAATGGAGGAAATTACACCTAGACCTGGTTTTAAAATACCATTTTCATAAATCATGAATCAAGTTTTACATTGCAAAAATCAGGTTTTAATTAATAATTTAAAAATATTTTTTAAAATTTTAATTTTATATTTATATATACAATATAAATTAATTTATATACACTTTCCTACCCTATCTAACCCAACCAAACCCTAAAATACTCATCTCCTCTACACTCTCATCTCTTCTCCCGTATCCAACGCCGCCACCCGCCGCTTCAACCTTCACCACTCATCTCTCCCGCTCTCAGACCTTCACCCCATCGTTCGTCTATACACAGTTAAACCAAGTAAACCCTAAAATAACAATTTCATCTCCACTCTCTCCGCCTCTCCACGATTCAGCATCAACCGCCACCCGCCGCCTCAACCTCCACCGCTCGTCTCTCCACTCTCAAACCTTTGTCGCCATCGTCCACCTCTACACTGGCAGACCAGTGGACTGAAAAGCCCCAAAATCAATTGTCTGATTCCCTCTTCGACGATGCTTCATCCCTGTCCTTTTTTGTTTTGATTTTTGAGAGGTGCGGTGTTTGTGTTGCTATGGGTACTGTTGGGTGCATGTGAGTGCGCGCGGAGGCAGTTCTGGTGGCTGTGATTGCGTGGGTGCGGCGGCGGTGGAGGTACGACAGAATGGTCGTAATCGGTTCGACGCCGTGGTGGTTTTGGAGGTGGTGACTGGTGCTGGGAGGTTGTGGTGTTGGTTTGTATGAGATGATGTTGGTATTGAGCGTCGACGGTGGTGGTCCTGATGGTGGAGGCAGTGTCGAGGTGGTGCAGGGCGTGGATGTGGTTGGGTGAGTTTTGCTTTCATGGTCAGTTTTTTGCATCGCCGTGATTTGGTTGGGACGGTGGGGGCTGCTTCGATGCGAAGTGTGAACGGCGCCGTGGTGTGGGTGTTGGATCGGGGTATTGCGGATCTGTGAACGGCGTCGTGGTTGTGGTGGTTGCAGATCTACTGGGTGTGCGGTTTGGGTGTGTGTTTGTGGGTGCGGTGGTTGGGTGTCAGGTGCGTGAGGCGGCATTAAGATTGTGGTGTGATGTGCTTTGGTCGTGTTGGCTGTGGTGGTGGTCGTGGCGAAATGGTGGTATGATTCGGGGGTGGTCACAAATGATTAGGTTGTTTGTGACCAAGAATTTGGTTAGTTTGTGACCAGTAAACAATATGTGACCAATGAATTAAATAAACAGTGACCAAGAATTTGGTTAGTTTGTGACCTAGAAATTATTAATTTGCGTTCAATAATTTGATAAATTGTGACCTAAATATAATGTATGCTCAATTAATGGGATGTTTGTGACCGTAAATAAGTATTGTGACCTAAAAATTTTGTAATTTGTAACCGATGAAAAAATTGTGACTTTTAAATTTTTAAGTTGTGACTGATAAACAAAGTGTGACATGTGAAAAATTTGAATTGTGACCTAAAAATTTTCGCCGGAGTTGGAACACTTGCCGGAATCGGAGCAGTCGTCGGAATAATGGCGGCGGAACGGTCACCGGAATCGTCGCCGGAGACCGGAACAGTAGTCGGAATAGTTTCCGGAGCGGTAGGGGTGGGAGAGGTGGGGTGAGGTAATTATATTATATTAGAATTAAATATTTAATAATATATTGATTTAATAATTCATTAATTCATAGATAAAAAATTAAAAAACCTGATTTGTGAAATTTGGAACTTGTTTTTGTACTTTTGAAAAGGTGTATAGTAAACACCTTAGAAATGTAATGTTCCCATAATAATGCACTAGTAAATAGTGGCAATGGGCCGAGCCTGCTCGGTCCATGTACCCACAAGCTCGAGTTTTTTTTTTTTTTTTGGTTTGTTTCTTTTTAAAATTACCAAACGATGTTTGGTCACTTTTTTGACGAACTTTAAACTCGTGAGCTTAACAAGACGAGCCATCATATGAGCCCCGCTCGGCTCGTGCTCGAACTCAGCCCTATACGAGAGCAAGTAGTCCATGGACCGAACTTCAACGAGCCAAGCCGTCGAGCTACTCAATCATTTTGCCACCTGTACTAGTAAATAAAAACAGATAATTCACGTGATTATATTGATAGGGCGAATGTGTTACCAATCAACCGCTCTTGCTCGATTGGGAATATAATAAATGAAAGGGAAAAAGGACACAAAACTCAGTTGTTCATATGATGACAAGTATAGCGTTTTTATTTGGTTACTTCATGAATCACAACAAAAAATAATCTATAATGAATTTCAGATTATATCCCTATCTGTTTACCTCGACCAAACAAAAGTATGCAATTCAAAATAGACAACATGCTGAAGATATAATTTCCTCTTCTTAGAAAAAGGTTCCAGATGATGGTATCAATCTATATAGAATGTCGGATTATAATTTATAACCATATTTGTTTACCTCGACCAACCCAAATAAAATAATGTAATTCAAAATAGACAATATGCTTAAGATATAATTTCCTCTCCTTAGAAAAAGGTTCCAGACGGTAATGACAAAAGATTTGGACAAAATAAAAATAGACATACCGTGTATTCCCAACCATGCCTTTCAGCAAATGCTTTTGCAGCTTCTTCACTGTCAAAACTTAGTGCAGAATCTCCAACATGGGAGTATGGGTCTCCTGTAGACGTCCAGCCCATCAACGGATTTTCCCATCTACATGTCAGCAACAATAAATACTTACTGTATAGTAATGGTAATAAGGGTTATAAATTGACTGTGCACTAGAATCCTGATTCAATAATGAGCCATGAAAATGCTGGGAAACAAAACTGAGAAAATTTGATTCTCTCCCCTCCAAAATTCAGCTTACTGCAAAAGAAAAGTGAGAAAATGGAATATATGTGGCAATAATGAGTGTCAGCCTGTAAGGGAACGACTATCCATTTTTTTTATTTGACGGGAAGAAGATGAACACTTTTTCTAGTAATTATATAAAACTCACAGTGATGATAACTCCAACCACTATTGTGCATGCAAGAAAAATCTTTAGTTATATGTATCGTGTCTATTAGTAAAATAGAAAAAGTCTAATTTTCCTGCTATGAATTTTTATCCTGAAATATGTGTGCACATATGATAGGCCCCCAATCAAATACACCTACTCGAGAAGGATCGAAGGGGCAGGGGCAAGTAACAAATTCCGTTGGGAAGGAGGGAGTTAGTTACCAAGGGGGGTTATAAAGAGAATTTTGGCTAAGGGTCTAGGCATGCAAAAATAGAATTAGAGAAGGATTATTAGAAGAGCACGGCCTGGCCTCTTATTATTTCCATTGTATCTTTCGTTGAATCAATACAATCTATTGAGTTTCCTTTTCTCCATTTGTTCTCTATTAAAGCTAATTAGTTCTATCATATTGGTATCAGAGCACCAATTGAACCATGACGCTGGGGGATCGAGTGAATATGCTGGAGCAGAAGGTGGACAGCAATCATCAAGAGCTGCAAACTCAGCTTGATGCGTTAAGATCCGAGTTCCATTCGATGCATACCGGCATGATGGAGAAGGTAGATATCCTACTACAGAGCTGGGCAAATCAGGAACGGGATTGTGGGACCGCAAGGATAAGAAAACAGTGACAAAAAAAGAGCTAGCGTCATCTGTAGAATCTGGGCTCGCCCGCACTGGGCCAATTGGAACTCAATTCGATGGGGATGGCACGGTGGGAAATTGGAGGGGAGAATCACGTCTGAGGCGTTTGGATATGCCTGTATTTGATGGGACCGAACCGGATGGACGGATTTTTAGGGTGGAAAGTTATTTTGGAGTCAATAGGATGACAGAAGCGGAGAAATTGGAGGCCGCCGTTGTATGTTTGGAAGGAGAGACGTTGGTATGGTTTCAGTGGGAGGAGAGACGATGGTCGATTGTAGATTAGGAAGGGATGAAAGGGAGGCTGCTGCGACAATTTCGGACATCACAGGAGGGGACTTTGTGTGCCCAATTTCTGGCGGTCCGACAGGCATCCACCCACTATCCTCAATATCATCCCAAACCGAACAACAGACCCTGGGTCTTTCCCAAAAAAGCATGTCCCCTACAAGCGGCTTAAAGATATCGAGATTCAAACGAAGCGCGAAAGGGGTTTATGTTACCATTGTGACAAGAAGTTTATCGTGGGTCACTGCTGCAAAAATAAAGAATTGCAGGTCCTCGTAATACAAGAAATGGAGGAGGTCCCGCCGCTTGACAGAGCAACCAACGACGGAGATGACCTAGCCGCGACTGGGGATGGCGAATTAGAAGTGGCAAAAGTGAATCAGGCAATTGGGCTGTCAATTAACTCTGTTGTGGGACTCACAACGCCGGGGACTATGAAATTGAAAGGTAGGATCGACCAACAGGAGGTTGTGGTCCTTATTGACAGTGGAGCATCTCATAACTTCATCAGTACTAAAGTTGTCCTATAGCTCAGTTTTCCTCTGTCGGGTACTCCGAGGTACGAGGTGATCATGGGCACATGCCTCACGGTTAAAGGTGAAGGAGTATGTAGGCAGGTACCTCTGATGTTATAGAATTTGATGGTCATGGAGGACTTCCTACCCTTGGAGTTGGGGAGCTCAAATGTGATACTGGGGATGCAATGGTTGCAGAAACTGGGAAAGATGCAAGTTGATTAGTATACGTTGACAATGACTTTCAACACGACGGAACCACAATGACTCTCCAAGGGGACTCGAGTCTCAGCAAAACACCAGTTTCCTTAAAAACCATGATGAAAACATTCAAAGAACAAGGGGACGGGATACTACTTGAGCTTGGACAGATTACCATTGGGCCAATGAGTTTCACCAGAACCGCCTGCAATCATCACTGAGGTGTTGGATAAATTTGCCACAGTGTTTGAGAACAACAATCAGTTGCCTCCTCAACAGAAGCATGACCATGCCATCAACTTACCGTTGAGAGCAGGCCCTATTAGCGTGAGACCCTATAGGTACCCGCATTTTCAAAAGAACAAGATCGAAATGCTAGTGAAAGAGATGTTGGCAGCATGGGTCATTCAGCATAGCACAAGCTCATTCTCAAGTCCAGTTCTCCTAGTGAAGAAAAAAGACGGGAGTTGGAGGTTCTACATGGATTATCGAGCGTTGAACAAAGTGACTATCTCGGATAAGTTCCCAATTCTAGACATCGATGAGTTGTTGGATAAACTTCATGGGTCGACCATTTTCTCAAAAATGGATCTGAAGTCAGGTTATCATCAGATCGGGGTGAAAACTTGAGACATCCCAAAAACCGCATTTCGAACTCACGAGGCTACTATGAATTCTTAGTCATGCCATTCGGCCTTAAAAATACACCCGCCACCTTCCAGTCACTAATGAACGACATATTCAGGAAGCAGCTCAGGAGATTTATTTTAGTCTTTTTCGACGACATTTTAGTTTACAGCCGAACCGTGGAGGTACATCGGAAGCATTTGAGTTGGGTATTGCAGCAGTTATTCGATAACCAGCTAGTTGCCAACAAAAAGAAATGCTTGTTCGGGCAAACAGAACTGGAGTACCTCGGTCACATCATATCAGAAAGAGGGGTAGTTGTTGATGTCTCCAAAGTGGCAGCAATGAAAGCCTGGCCACGACCCATATCACTTAAGGAGCTACGGGGGTTCTTTGGCCTAACAGGGTACTATCGGAGGTTCGTAGACGGTTATGGGAGGATAGCGCGGCCGTTGACACAACTTAAAAAAGATAATTTCGGGTGGTCAGACGAAGCAGAGGCTGCCTTTGTACAGTTAAAAGAGGCTATGTCTTCGGTCCCAGTGTTGGGGCTTCCAGATTTCTCTAAGTCGTTTGTGATTGAAACAGGTGCATCAAGGTATGGGTTGGGAGTAGTCTTGATGCAGCAACTGAGGCCCATTGCCCATTTCAGCCAAGTTTTGCCACCTCAAACCCGTAACAAGTCTATTTATGAAAGGGAGTTGATGGCCATTGTATTGGCTATGCAGAAATGGAGGCATTACTTAATTGGAAAGCGGTTCATAGTCCAGACCGATCAAAAAAGCCTCAAATTCTTGTTGGAGCAGTGATTGGGGAATGTAGAATATCAGAAGTGGTTGACCAAGCTGCTAGGATTTGACTTTGATATCGAATACAAACCTGGGTTGGAAAATAAGGCAGCTGACTGTCACGGACTTGTTGTTTTCTTCAAGCACCGTGCGGCACTCAGTGTCTCCAACTTCCGCCCCTACGGTTTTACATTAAGTCAGTCTCCCAACTGGCGTTGAGGTCTTAGAAAGGCACCAAGTAGAACACTTAAGAATTTAAAAGAGGAACAAAGTGGTTAACGAAAGCTTTGTATTGAACAAAGAAGCTTTCCAATGCTTTAGAGCTTACAACTTCACTCTCTTCGCAAATGAATGAACCTACCAAGCTATTTATAGGTAAAGATATTCTTAATGGATGGTTAGGATCAATTTGATCCAACGGTCTGCGTTGCATCTCTAGAATTCTCTACAACTATCCATAATAAGATATTTACAAAGAATCAACTAGGATGATCTAGAATAATCTTCAAGTATAGAATCCTCCATTACCTTCTAGTTGTCATCATAGTCTAGAACATTCCAGATTAGCTTCAAGCCACCGTTGTTCTAGATAATTCCGCAATCTTCGTTATGAAACGAACGGGTCGTGACATTCTCCCCCACCTAATTGGGCGACGTCCTCATCGCCGTATAGTCCTTCAGTTTGTTTTCGAACTGCCACGAGTCTTCTTGTGCCTCCCAGGTTGCTTCGGAATCTGGCAATCCTTTCCATTTGATTAAGTATCGTTTGCAAGGAGGTACTCCACGCCTTCGAACCACGCGGTCTGCCAAATTCTCATCAACCTCCTTGTCAAAGGACTTGGTCACAATCGGGGGTGCCCATTGTGACCACTCTGGCTAGGGTCTTCCATGTCTTCATGGAATGGCTTCAACATACTTACATGAAAGACCAGATGAATCTTCAAAGTGCTAGGTAGATCAAGGCGATAAGAGACCTTGCCAACCTTAGCAACTACCGGGAACAGCCCTTCATACCTCCGCACCAAGCCTTTGTGAACACTTCGGTATACTTTGAACTGTTGAGGCAATATTTTCACAAGGACTTGGTCACCAACCTTGAACTCCAACGACCGTCTCTTCTTGTCTGCCCACTTTTTCATGCGTCTCCGTGCTTTGTCCAAGCAAGAACGGGCTAAGTCGGCATGCTCCTCCCAAGACTTAGCCATTTATAGGCTCGAGGACTTTTCCTTCCTTCAATAGAAGTGGACAGAGTGTGGGGCGTTAGTGGTTGTTGCCCGATTGCCAACTCGAATGGACTCCGCCCCGTAGCCTCACTCCTTTGTAAGTTGTATGAAAATTGAGCAACTTCTAGGAGCATGGCCCAATCTTTTTGATTGGCACTTACAAAGTGCCGAAGATAGCACTCCAACAAAGCATTCATCCTTTCCGTTTGCCCATCTGTCTGTGGGTGAAAGCTTGTAGAGAAGTGTAAGTCCAAACCGAGGAGTTTGAACAACTCCGACCATAGTCGTCCAGTGAAACGGAGGTCACGATCACTTATTATGCTTCATGGTAACCCCTAATATTTCACTACGTTCTTGAAGAATAACCTTGCCGCTTCTTCCGCCGTGCAATCCTTAGTGGCTGGGATGAATGTGCCATACTTCGAAAATCGATCAACCACCACCATGATTGACCCGAACCCTTCGGATTTAGGCAAGGCGGTGATGAAGTCCATAGTAATGGAATCCCATGAACGCTCCGGGACGGTCGTCTTCAGATCATCAAAGGTCGTTTGACACTTCTCAGACCAATCCCACGCCATATTCTTCTTCAATAGGTCTGTCAATGGAGCTGCCTTTGTCGAGTAGCCTTGGATGAACCGCCAATAATAATTGATTAGACAAAGGAAAGAACAAAGTTCTATTACCTTAGTTGGTGCCTCCCACTCTTTGATTGACTTGATCTTTGCCTCATCCATCCTTAGGCGCCCATGGCCAATGATATGACCAAGGAAGTGCACCTCCTCCTTGGCGAATGAGCATTTCTCCTTCTTTATGTATAGTTCATTCTCCCGCAACGTCTTGAACACAATTTGTAGATGGTTGGCATGATCCTCCAAGTTGTTGCTATAAATGACAATGTCATCAAGATAGACCACCACGAACTTGTCTAAGTATGGCTGGAAAATCTTGTTCATTAACGTGCAGAATGTGGCCGGGGCGTTGGTTAGGCCGAAAGGCATCACCAACCACTCGAACGAACCATATTTGCCAGAGTTCGAAGCAACCTGGAGGCACAAGAAGACTTGTGGCAGTTCGAAAATAAATTGAAGGACTACACGACGACGAGGACGTCGCCCAATTAGGCAGAGAGAATGTCATGACCCGCTTGTTTCATAGCGAAGATTGCGGAATTATCTTGAACAACGGTGGCTTGAAGCTAATCCGGAATGTTCTAAACTATGATGGCAACTAGAAGTTAATGTAGGATTCTAGAAAATTGGCAAGTATTATACTTGTAGATCATTCTAAATCAACCTAGTTGATTCTTTGTAAATATCTTATTATGGATAGTTGTAGAGAATTCTAGAGATGCAACGTAGACCGTTGGATCAAATTGATCATAGCCATCCATTAAGAATAACGTTACCTATAAATAGCTTGGTAGGTTCATTCATTTGTTAAGAGAGTGAAATTGTAGAGTTATAAGCATTGTAAAGCTTCTTTGTTCAATACAAAGCTTTCACATAAACACTTGTGTTCCTCCTTTAAATTCTTAAGTGTTCTACTTGGTGCCTTTCTAAGACCTCGACACTAGTTGGGAGGCTGACTTGATGTAAAAACCACAGGGGCGGAAGTTAGAGACACTAAGTGCCGTACGGTGGTTGGAGAAAACAACAAGTTCGTAACAGTTGGCCTTATCCCGCATTGAGTTGGCTGCATTGCTAAGTACACTAAGCCTGTGTTTGACACCCTTTTTGGGTTAGAAATTGTTTTTTAAATAGTGATTGATAGAAGAATGTGTGGTTAAAAAGTAAGGAGAATTTTTGGGTTTATGTGTAATATTATTTTATTGATAGAATGTGTGGTTAAAATGAAAAAAGAGAATGAGAATGAGAAATAAAAAGGATGTCAAACATAGGCTAAGTATGCCATGTGTGCTACAGTAAGAGGAACTAAGGAAAGCAGTGAAGGACCCCGACTTGAGTCAGATTCTCATAGCATTACAGAAGGATCCTATGTCGTGTCCTGGGTTTGCTTCGGTGCAAGGTGCTTTGCTATACCGGGATAAGCTAGCATTACCCAAGGATTCTTCGTTTGTGTTATTGGCATTACAAGAGGGCCACGATAGCAAACTAGGAGGGCATTGGGGATTCCTTAAAACCTACAAGAGGGTGGCCGACACCGTTTATTGGAGGGGTATGAAGAAGGACGTACAAGCCTATGTAGCGGCTTATGCGACCTGTCAGCAGAACAACTACTCAACTCTCGCATCCGCAGGGTTGCTTCCGTCGTTACCTGTGCCGGAGAAGGTTTGGGATGACATATCTATGGACTTTATCGAGGGTCTGCCGAGGTCAAAAGCGTTCGACTCAATCTTGGTAGTAGTAGATCGCCCGAGTAAGTATGGCCACTCTGTGGGCCTTAAACATCCCTTCTCATCACCATCTGTGGCTGCGGTCTTCATTAAAGAAATCGTTCGATTGCACGGCATGCAACGGTCCATAATCTCTAATCTGTGACAAGGTCTTTGTTAGCAAGTTTTGGAGTGAACTGTTTCGACCGCATGGCACTAAACTGAGGCTTAGCTCAGCACATCACCCGCAAACCGACGGCCAAACAGAGGTGGTAAATAGGGGCATTGAGACATATCTGTGATGCTTCACTTCAAGTAGGCCTAAAGATTGGTTTCGTTTTCTGTCGAACTTTCTTACAACGCTTCATTCCATGTGTCTGCTCAATTAACATCATTCCGGATATTATATGGACGGGATCCACCTCTTGTCATCCGTTTTGAGAAGGGAACTATGGTTGTCTCTTCACTAGACCACCAGCTGCAGGAATGGGACCAAGTACTGGATGAGTTGAAAATGCAATTACAGAGGGCTCAGCAAAAGATGAAGGTTGCAGCTAACCAACACAGGAGAGATGTAGAGTTTTCCATTGGGGAGTTTGTCTATCTTAAAATGCGGCCCTATTGTCGTAAGTCACTGGCACCCCGTTACAACGAGAAACTTGCTCACAGGTACTATGGACCTTTTGAAATACTGGCAAAGGTGGGACCGGTGGCCTACAAACTGAAATTACCCCTAAAATCCAGAATTCATCCCGTCTTTCATGTTTCTCAACTCCGAAAGGCTATGGGAAAATTCCATCTGCTTTCTCCCTTGCCTCGGCATGTAGATTTCTCCCTTGCCTCAGAATGTAGAGACTGACTCGGAATTGAAAGTAGAACCAGAATTTGCGCTAGGAATTCGTGCGGCATCCTTGGACAATGATGACAGTATGAAGGTACTGATTAAGTAGGTTGGGTTATCACCTGTGGAAGCAATCTGGGAATGCTTCGATCTCATCAATCAACAATTTCTTTCCTTCCACCTTGCGGACAAGGTGACTAAAATGGGCGAGGTAATTGATAGGCCCCCAATCAAATACACCTACTCGAGAAGGATCAAAGGGCAGGGGCAAGTAACAAATTCTGTTGGGTAGGAGGGAGGGAGTTAGTTACCAAGGGGGGTTATAAAGAGAATTTTGGCTAAGGGTCTAGGCATGCAAAAACAGAATTAGAGAAGGATTATTAGGAGAGCATGGCCCTCTCGAATGGCCTCTTATGATTTCCATTTCCATTGTATCTTTCATTGAATCAATACAATCTGTTGAGTTTCCTTTTCTCCATTTGTTCTCTATTAAAGCTAATTAGTAAAATAGAAAAAGTCCAATTTTCCTGCTATGAATTTTTATCCCGAAATATGTGTGCACTTATCATTAACTACTGGTTGCATTGCAGCATTGGTTTGGAATATCTGAAAATATACATCTCATTATATCCTGTGTCAATCTAAATTAAACCAACATAAGAAGAGTTAAAGAAAAAATGAGAACAGGGGGAAAAAAAATTATAATAATCATCTTACAAGCCAAAGTATTCAAGTACAAAACAGTTCGGGTCTTATACTTCAAACATCATAGCTGCATAGAAACAATACAAGATGGTGTGTGTTCGAGTGATGGAGTGAGATGGAGCATATGTGTATATGTTAAGCTTTAATATCAATTTGGATCAGAAGTAAAAAACTAACCTGCAGAAATACAATCTTTTTAGCTTAGAACTGCAAAAGGAGGCTACCTTTTAAAAATCAGCTTATTTGCTATAACAGAGCTACTAAGTGACCCAGTTTAGGTTAGTATTCTTGAGTTTAACAACGGTGAAAGAACTGCAAGATCAATGCAGCAGAGGGTGGTTTTGGAAATATACATTTAAATTTTATCCAAACGCCCACTGTCAATCAAAATTATACTACTGAAATCCAATGCACCAATGCTAAGTACAGAATATAAATGGACAGAGTGTAAGAGAGACATACTTCTGTGTGGACATGAAATTGATTTTCCACCTCCCAACCTTTCCTGATCCTTGTTGGGTGGCAGTTCGAGCAGGGGAATAAATCAAAACCTACCACAAATTTGATGATGTTTTGATAAGAATAATATTTTGAAATCTCATATAAAATATATTGCGTCAATTTTTTTATTAAAAGTGTATAAGTAAATTTAAGTGACAATACATCACCAAGAATAGGGGAAAACAACATTTTCATACAGGAAATAATTGTTAAGTAAAAACGATGCAAAACTCGCGTACATTGAGAAAATACAATTAACTCAAATAAAACCTGCAAAAGAAAATTTCTGCATAATCTTACCAAAACCCTAAATACCGGTATTAATCAATTATACACAACTGACTAAGAACTATTTAATAGCAACAGGTAACTGACAAAACACAGGGAAATTTAATCCTTATGAAGCTGAAAGATCTAAAAATTATTATATGGATACATCATTTCCATAAAATACTACCTTTCGGCGAAGGTGTTCTTCGGGAATACCAGATACCAGACCGACCTCACCGGCTTTAATTTCGACCAACGAGTCTTCCGTGGAGAATGCTCTCGATAATGTAGTGATGGAAGATCGGTAGGCTTTGCGAGATTGGCTCGCCAGCCTTTGCAGAGAGCTCGCCATTTTTCCGATACCTTAGGGGAGATTCAGGGCAGAAAATTGATAACTACTGTGTTTTCTGTTGCGAATCGGAATTGATTTGGGAAAACCGAGCAGGACGAGAATAAAAAATAAAAAGTAAAACAAACGCTGTTTTGCACGACTCGTGTTTACACCCATGGGTGAGAATAATTACGTATCTATACTATACTATTAGGCATGTTTGAGTCATATTATTTTGAAAGAATGTATTCAAAAATAGTAAATTGATGGATAATGTATGGTTGAAAAAGAAGAAAAATTATTGATGTGATGAAAAATATTATTTTTCTAAAGAATAAGTGATTGAAAATGAGTAGAAGAATGATAATGAGAATTTTAATGTGTACAAAACATTATCAACACATTTTTTAATAAAATTATATTTTTCATCACATCAATAACTTTTCTTTTTTTTCAACCACACATTATCCATCAATCTACTATTTCAGAATACATTCTTCTGAAATAATGTAACTCAAACACACCATTTATTTACAAACTATAATAAATACTATAATTAATTTTCAATTAATTAACATTCATGTTCATTTAATTAATATTATTTAAAATTTCACGTCCACGTCCTTGTTATTAATTCTCAATTAATTAACATTAACATTCATATTCATTTCATTAATATGAATTAGACTTTCAAATTCAATGATGCAATTCATTATTCATGTCCATGTATGCTAATTAGTATCTGAATTCACTTAATTAGAAATTAAAATATATTCACTTGATATAAATGATTTAACATTCATTTTATATATTTCTTGGTATTAATTCCAAATTAATTAACATTCACATTAATTCATGTATCGTATTTGTCATTTATATATTCATTTATATATTTACTATTTAGCCATTGTTTGACTCAAATTATATTTTTCATTATCATTATTCTACTCATTTTCAATCATACATTTTTCAATAAAATATTATTTTTCATCACATCGATAATTTTTCCTTCTTTTTCAACCACACATAATAATTAACATTTATTTTCAGGACTTGTATTTCTCTTATATTTAAATCAAAAGAGTAAATGAATGATCAAATATTGCTTTCACTAAAATTATAAAATATTTCAGAATAATGTGTAAGGCCGTTTACTTTGACTAGTTCAATTAAATGAATCAAGAATTTTCACTTTTAATCGAATATATTATATAATGACATATAAATACTAAATGAATTATTGAAAAGTAAATTGTTATTTGCTTGGAAGTCTATGATGTAGATATCTTATGGTAATTATGCCCCATTTGACACAATATTTTATTGTGTGGGCGTGTGATTGAAAGTGAGCGTTATATATAAAAATGTGGAAAATAATGATTTGTCAAATAGGGATTCACACCAATTTTTTTTATGAGCAATGCGCGATAAGCTCGATGACATATTCAAAAAAGGGGCACGTGTCATCTTCTACTTATAGAGTTTGAAGAAAAAAACTCAACACCGAGTCATGTGATGTCACCCCATCCTTGTCAAAAGAACTTGTTCAAGGAGTATTATCCATTTTTTATATATACACCATATTTTAATTACAAGAAAGGTATTCAATATTTGCTCACTTTTGCTTTATGTCCTCAACTTTTTTCTCGTCTCATTATCATTATTCTTAACCTTTGATTAATTAACATATTTTATTTCTAATCATGATTTTCATCCAAATATATTGCTAACATGCATTGAAAAGATTGACAGATTTTTTGTTTGACTTTCGTATTAATTATTTATTTCGACTATATAAAAATACGAGAGGTAGATATATAATTTTGGTCCTCATAGTAAATATTATGGACAAAAATCATCTTTATAGACAAGATGTGAAAATTGATAGAGGGTTGATGAGAGAGAGAAAAAAAATTATTTATTCACATATAACTAATTCCATCAAAATATTCCATTGAAGTACTATAAAAAGACATTATTGCATGACTAATTTTTTATAAATGTTAATAAAATGTATGATTGAAAAGTTTTGAATTTTATAAAATATGTTGTTGATGCCAAAAATCGTGCATGTTGATCTCAAGCCTGACGACTGAGAACGAGCACGAATAAGGCCTTCTGATACCTGAAACAAATGCGTCGAAGTGTGTCCTTGTCGCCGCTCCGATATTTAAGTCAGAGAGAGAATTATGTAAAAAATTGTATATTGGGATATTATGCAAAAACATACATGAATAATAAGATTATGTTATGTATTTATAGATGTTGGAGGGGAAGTCCGAAATGATTTGACTTCATGTAGTTCTAGTTATATTAGGTGTTTGTATTGTATTAGAAGTATATAATTTGTGTTAGGATAAAATTTGTAATAAATTAGGAGTTTGTACTTAAGCATGATTAGAATTCATAGGGCTGACCTCATAATAAACCCGACCTTGGAATTAGCCCATTTGGAGTGGGCCAAGATAGGGCCTACTAGCCCGAGTTCGGGTCAAGTGGCTCGAGCTCGGGCCTATCATATTTTTTCCTCATCATATGTGATTAAAATTAATTATTAACTTTGACTTAGATCAGAAGAGCTAAAATTAAAAAAAAAAAAAAAAAAAAAAGACTTCTTTCTCTTCCCTCATATCCCACTATGAAGCCCAATACCCACCCACCACCATTGAGCCCGAGATTCATTGCATTTAGGTGTACTTGTAGGAAAAATTAAAGGGTAATTGACGCAAAACTTCCTTACTTTTGGTGTCCCTACCTTTGCATTTTCTTGCACAAAACGTTCTTTTCACCAACTTTTAACATAAAATGACCATTATACCCTCATATATAAATAAAATAAAATAAAAATAAAGAATAAATTACAATCTGCTCCAAAACATTTTAAAATTGAAAATCAGTCCAAATAAATTATTAAAATATTAAAAATAATCAAAAATAAAAATAAAAACTCTCTCTCTCTCTCTCTCTCCTCCTCCCTCAGCCTCCTTCACCACCACCACAAGAAATCTCGACCAAAATCACTGGAACTCCTAGCCCGACTGATAGGCTACTGCAATTAGTGTGTTGTTCAGTATGCAAAACCTTGCATTTCAATTTTTTAAATTGTTACAATTATTTCTACGTTCCGTTGTGAAAGTCTTCATTTCCACGACCACCGTCACGACCACAGCTACTTCATTGGCATTGTCGATTAGCTCTCACCTTCAAAGCACTGTCAATATTACTCCTCAAATTGGCACTCAAAAACACAGAAATTGGCATGCGCCTCTCTAATTACAACTCCCCATTCAAGACTAGGATTCAAAAGTCGACGGAAGCTTACGATTTCTTTAAGAAAGATGGACCCTTCCTACCATTCCGGGTAAGAAAAACTGTTGATGCCTCTGAAACAAGCCAAGAAGGTAAGAAAAACTACTGATGCCTCTGCGAAAAGATGGTGGTCGAGAAGAAGAAAACACTGGGTAGAAGGAAGATTGAAATGAAGAAAATAGAAAAAATGAATAACATGCAAGTGACTTTCTCCAAGCGTCGAGTCGGGCTTTTCAAGAAAGTGAGCGAAATATGGGTTCAATCTGGCGCTGAAATCGCCATTATCGTACAATCCTTAGCCGGCAAACGCGTCTGTGTAGATTCTGTAATTGATCAGTTTGAGAATATAATTACTTCTCTGAAAGATTACGCCCAAATGCCAGATTTCAAAAGGGATTATTATGTAGTTTCTGCAGAGTTGGAGGCGGAGAGGAGGGATGTGGCGAATGATGGTGGTGGGTTTTGGTGAGACATGGAGGTGGAAGACCTCGAGAGGTTCAATGCGGCGTTGGAAGAGGAGTTGAAGAATTTGAAAACCAAAGTAGAATCTTCTTCTTCTTCGTTAATAACAGGAGAGGAAGAGGGGAGATGAAGTTTTTATTTTTAATATTTTAATATTTTATTTGGACTAATTTGCACTTTTTAAAATGTTTTGGAGTAGATTACAATTTATTCTTTATTTTTCTTTTCTTTTCTTTTTTGTTTTATTTATATAGGAGGGTATAATGGTCATTTTATGTTAAAAATGGGTGAAAATGACGTTTTGCACAAAAAAATGCAAAGGTAAGGACGCTCTACACAAAAAAGTCAAACGTAAGAATGTTTTCCACAAAGTCCGTCATAGATAGGGACGTTTTGCGCCAATTACCCAAAATCAACCAAAATCCTACGTCTTAAGTATGCTATTCAAAAACAAGAAGGATTAATTTTACATTCATAAAATCAAGTGATTATTAAGTATTATTAAATTATCTAATGTAGGATTAATTAGTACATCAACTACTTCCCACCCGATATGATTCGGGATGGGTTGAAAGTTACATGAAATTTGGTGATTGACGAAAAGTGGTTAACGATAAGTTCGAGTCTTCAAGGGGTTAATAAAAGCCGTACAAATGCTCGGGAAACGAGACACGTGAGGTTAAAGTTAACAAGTCAATGAACAAATTTCATGTTAGGTTCGAAAGAAGAAACCAAATGGATCAACTCGGTTCAAACAATAAACAAGAAACCAAATGGATCAACTCAATTCAAACAACAAACGAGCAGCGTGGATGAAAATGTGCATACCTTTCAACTTGGGTGTCGGATTTTTGCCTATGAGTACAATCCGGAATCGTCACGAAATTCTACACAAGAAAAAATGGGAGTCAATTTTGACACTATGCGGTCACATGTGTAAAATGGATGCGACCGCATACCTATCTACCGAGACAAAATTGAAGGGTGACGTGTGAACTATGCGACTGCATAGTACATTTTCTGGGTGAAATTTTTCTTTTTCGCGAAAGTTTTCTAATTGCATTAAAACACTATTTTTGATATCTTTTAGGAATTTGATTATGTTTTACTAGGTTTTCTAGTCATTAGTATAAATAGGACTTCAATATTCGATGTATAGACCTTTTGAAAAATTTACTATTAAGATATATTCAAGAGTCTATTGCCCTTTTCAAACCTAGTTCTTCTTAGAACATTCTGAACTTATGAAGATGATTTTCGTGGCATTCGACATCGAGTGCAGATCACGTGTTGTGTAGTCAAGAGGTCATTCAAACTTTATTTTTGTTTGATTGCTTGATTTATTAATTCTTGGTTTAAACTCAAAATCAGGATTATTCTTTTAGTTTTCTTGAGATCTTCAATCTTGTTGTGGGTTGCGTAGTGTTCGTTGTACATGATTCTCATCACCACCACACCACCCTCACCCATGTTTGTTATACGTATATTCATATATACAAATAAACCACTTTTACTTTAGCTCTCTATGAACTTTTCTCACTTTCTCTCTAATTTAAAATCTTTTCTAGCATTTCTCTCTATAATGAACGGAAACACGAAGAAAAAGAATTTCTCTCTCATTGGTGAATCAACGAAATATGTTTTCTTGGTCCTCTCATTTGTACGAATTTGAATCGATGGGATTGGCTAGGCCTACATTTACTGACCATTTTACTTGGATTTGAATTAGAGGTAGAAGGTGTGATAGATTTAAGGTTGAGGTGGAAGTGGAAGTAGAAGTGATGGTGGTGGTGATTTTTATTGTTATTGTAGATTTGAGGTGAAGGTGGTGGTGATGATGCATTGGAAGCGATGGCAGTGGATTTGTGGTGCTGGTCTGGGGTGTGTGTGTATTTGTTCGTGGTGACCATTTGTGAACAAATTGTGATCGGTTTGTGATAAAGTTTGTGTTACTTGCAACCGGTTGTGATTGTATGTGACCAAATTAACAGTAAATTAATCACATACAGTCACAGTTAAAATTGACTTGATTACAAACAGTCACAATAAAGACAGCTGGTTAGATGACACGAGTCTTGTCACAAAACAATAACACCATGTATATGTCTGGTTAAAAACAATAGCATATTACATAGACATGGTTACAAATAATCACTCTTACACACAATTTGGTCACGACGATGGAAGTATAAATAATATGGCAGGATCAAGTAAAACTAATGTGAATAATTGTGTTTCTAGGCATAATGAATCTAGAAATGAAATGGAGTTTTTCGAGCTTCTAATATGATAAATGGGATTCAGGTACCAGTGAAAAACAGATAGAAATGATTTGAACATAGGGATTGTCCATTTGGAAAATATTAAAGATGGGGAGAATTTGAGGGAAGTGTGTTGAATAATCAATCTCAGAATATGCCATCTGAAAATTGATGGTGGTGGTGGTCAAGGGGCAATGACGATGGCCGACAACAACTGATTTTCTAGTTTTTATTTATAGAGAGAAAAAGTATTTAGAGATAGATGGAGTATATTTATGGGAGAGAGTGTTTTGTGGGTCTTAATAGTCAAGCATTCATACATTTTTCTCGTACTTTTAAGTTTGAAATCCATTAAAATTTAAAGCTTGTTTGAATTTCATTTTTAGCCAAAATGCATTTTGAAATAGCGATTTGACGAAGAATGCGTAGTTAATAAATAATGAAAAATTATTGATTTGTGTAATATTATTTCATAGAAGAATATGTGGTTGAAAATAAGAGAAAAAATATATATTTTAGAAAAAATTGGGGAAAACACACTATTATTGAAATTCCTTTATTTTTTATTTTTTTTATAAATTCACGAGTTATGAGAAATATCTAATATTTAATGATTATTAATTAAATTCATTAAAATCGAGATTAGAAGCACATAAGATTACAAGGAATTTCAAAATTAAAATTTCAATCGATGACACATCAACTTTAATAAATTAACAAAAAGAAAGAAGAATTTCAACGAGAAAGAATTTAAAAAGATTTGGTAAATTAATTAATTTACTATGAAAAAAATAATAATCTTAGCAGTCAATTATCCATGTCAGCGGTGTAGTATATAATTGCAGGTAAAGCCCCTTGTCCCGGGTCAAGAAACAGAGTCATTGACCCGGGACAAAAAGCACGGTCCATAATTGCAACCAATTCTTCGAGAACAAGAAAAGTGGGGTTTTACCAAAACAAATAAAAAGGCGCTCCAGTTGTATGTACTCTGCTCTCAACTGACTACTTCGACTTCTACTTCTAGGGTTTTGGTCAGTGGTGAAAAAAGGATGGGCTGAACTTCGAAATGGCGCCGACTCGTTCTTAATTTTCTCTCGCACGGCACCCTTTACTGGTAAACTATTCCAATAATCTGACATGCATATAAATTGGAACTGGAATTTCAAATTTTATTTGTTTGATTCCTTCGTTTTTCAATTTTGTAATGAAACTGAACATTTCTTTCGACTATAATGTACTTCTAAATGTTTCGATTTCATTTTCGAATGGTTTATTTATATGAATTTTGATCTCTATTATGGAATCATTTTGGGGAAAGAAGCAGGCCTGAAACGTCATCTTCAATTTCTATACGAAAAAAATGGTGCGTGGTTAAATTTTGGGTGCCTAGTCTGGATGATTCCTGAGTCAATCGTTAGAATTTTAGCGATTTTAACAATGAGAAAGTGTTTTTCCTTTTGGATTACTTCATTTTTTCCTTTTTTTGTTGTTGCAAGGGTTTATGTGCAGGGGTTAGGATGTGCCTTATATTGAAGTTGGCACTTTATTTCATTTTTCTCGATATAAACAGTGCTCAATTTGTTTGATATAGCTGTAGACTGGATTGTTTCTTCACATGGTATCTCCATGTTGTTCATTTCATTCATTTATAATTAAGCTACGAGAGATTCTGAGCTTTTGGTGCTTGTCATTCTTTGAGGTTAATGTCAAGTCATTAAACGTTGAAAGAGTTTGTAATTTGTGGAGCCACTGAGTTTTTCTAGTGGCCATATAATAATGAAGTTCTGATTGACAAATATTCAGTTTATAAGAATTATTAACCTCGATGGTTTCAGAATTCAGAAGAAAAGAGAAAGATACAACGTATTATATTTGAAGAACAACTGCTTCCATTTTTTCAGCTCCTAAAGTCGATGTATTCTTTTCTTATTTCTTGCATAGTTTTGGGTCTCTTGCTGTTGTCAACCAGATCTCTTTGTGTTTTCAGATGTAACAAGTGGGAGCAATTCATTCATTGTACAAAGGTCACGAGACTCGCAAGAATGGGTGCTCCTAAGCAGAAGTGGACATCAGAAGAAGAAGCTGCTCTTAAAGCTGGCATTGCCAAGTATGGGGTAGGCAAATGGAGTACTATACTCAAAGATCCAGAATTTAGCACAGTTTTGCGATCACGTTCAAATGTGGATCTTAAGGTATTGCTATAAGGCTTTATCAATTTTGCTACTTTGATTTTGAAGGAAAATCAGTCTTAGTTGGAATGTACATATTTTGATCAAGCAAAAACTTGTGTATTGTGAAATGACACTGATGGTGTTTTTTAAATATGAACATTTTTGCTCCTGTAACTTGATTGTTTTATTGTTATCGGACAGGATAAATGGAGGAATTTGAATTGCATGGCAAATGGTTTGGGTTCTCGGCATAGGGCAAAGGTTTCATATAAAAGCAATCAAGTGACTCCCAAGATTGCTAAAGATGCTATTGTTCCTAGCTCAACAGTTGAGAATGATTCAGAAGTGCTTGATGTGATGCCTCTCTCCTCATCTAGTGAAACACCAATGGATGATGGTTCCCAAAAACAAATATCAAGGTCGAATTGATTCATTTGATGTCACCCATTTATATCCTTAACTCTGTTGGCTGAATAGAATTAGCATTAAGCCTCTTCGTCCTTTTAAAGTTAGTATATACAAGAACAGTTGATTATGAAGGAACGTGTAAATTAACGAATAACCAAATAGTTGTGGGGATCTATTGAAAGTACTATAAATGCTGCCATGGTGCTATTATTATGTTATATATTGGACGAATAACATATACGAGCCATTTAATGTTTCGAATTGGTTTTTGAGGAGGATACATATTCAGCTCATCTTTCTCAAAATAGGCATTCTGGTGGGGGAGGCTCTGGATGGTTGGTTGTTTTGTCATTATATGCACTCAAGATGGTCAGCGTGTGTCCATGAATCACTGTATCGGAGTTTGACCTAGCTTGTGTTGAAAGGATTTCTGAACTGGGAAAGAAATGTTTTGAAATGTCTATAGTCGCTAACCTTTTGGAACGAGACATCTCTATGAATGATTGAATTCTGGCCTTGTACCATTTGTTCTACGTGTTTGTTATGAGATGTTTTGGCACTCCCTTTCATGAATGCAGGATTGATGATCTTATATTGGAGGCTATAACTAAGATGAAGGAACCTCGGGGATCTAGTCTACATGCAATTGCACAGTACATAGAGGTGATTTCAACTTACTATGGTGCAGAGTGATAGTAAATGTAGCTAAAATTGACAATGAAGTGGTAGTCAATGATGTCACAGTATTTGCTTTATTATCCAATCGATTCAAAATCTTGCTTTTTACAGCACTTATTATGTTAAACTTACCTTTTATGTTATCTTTTGTAGCTTCTTTCATTTTTTTGTCAGCTTAGCACACTCAAATTCTGATTAATTTTCATTTCGTAGGAGCTACAGTCAGTACCTCAAGACTTCGAAAGGATGGTAGCTACAAATTTGAAGCTTTTGACAGATAATGGACGATTAATTAAGGTACTCAGCGGTAATATCCTTTTCTGATTTATCTCATGCATATTGTCAGAATTAAAAGGACGTTAAATTATTTTTCCACCCATTGCATAACATTCTTGAAATGTAAAAAAGCTTTGGTTATATGTTCCTTGTTTTGTGAGCCGGCCATACATGATATTGGGTTGTCTCGGTGTTGACATGATAATCATCAGCTCCCTGCTACTGCATTTCATAATTGAGGGACTTCTTACTTTTATAGTCTTGAGTTGAATTTCTGCCATCATTCTCTGTGTGTGTGATTGATTGTGCACACTTATATATGCATACCCTTGTAGGCTTCTCTGCCTATGTCGCTCTGGTAATTGTTGACAAATGGTTGATGAAAATGAACAATTAGATGCTTTAATTCTTAACTCTGAACCTTGAAGTGAAGGTCACCTTTAACTTATGTTTTCATATGAAATTTTAAATATAATATCAATTCAAGTTATTGCCTTGCCCAGTTGCTAATTTTTTCCTATATCAAACCATGGGGTGCCATTGAGGGCACTACTTTTGGCATTTAACAATCGAAGGTCAAATTCCTGGATCTGCTCCCTAGGGTTTCCGTTAGTCATGTTTTTCCCTTTAATAGCCTACCCTCCCGATACTCCTTTGTTTTGTCAAGTTTGTTATCGGAAAGCTTATGTGGATTGGTTGTGTTTTGTGTCTCTGGTTAATTTGACATTTTCAATTCAGCTAGCGAGAAGGGCTTTAGGCCCCTGTTTGAGCCCCATTTTTTGGGATAAATAGATTTTGTAATAGTGATTTTTCGAAGAATGTGGTTAGAAATTGGAAAAATGTTTTGGGTTTACATGTAAAATTATTTTATGGGAGAATGTGGTTGAAAATGAGTCTGAAGAAAAATGAGTTTTTGATAAATGGGGCTAACTGTCTTGTTAATGGATAGCTGAAAAACTTACCATGTTTTCCTTGTGCTGTTTTGATGCCGTCCTGCAATAGTTTGTTGGGTCGAAAATTAGGAACAGGCACAAATTGGGCTTTTAGCTGCACATGTGGTTTGGGAGAAAATTTTATATGAAAGTATAATTTTAGTGTTTGCGTTGACAGGTTAAGCACCAGTACAGGATTGCACCTAATTCAATGTCTTGTGATGTGGGGAAAGTTGCTTCCATGTTTCTTCCAGAAGGAACAAAGAATATTCCTACCAAAGCAGAGAAAAATGTTATTAGAATTCTTACTAAGGCCCAGGTTGATGCTGAGCTAGAGCAGATGAAGAGCATGACTGCACAAGAGGCTGCTGCAGCTGCTGCACAAGCAGTCGCAGAGGCAGAAGCTGCAATTGCAGAAGCTGAGATGGCAGCAAGGGAAGCAGAGGAGGCGGAAGCTGAGGCAGAAGCTGCTCAGTGTTTTGCTGAAGCAGCTACAAAGGCTTTGAAATTCAGTACTATCCGATGCTGGTAAAGTCAATCCTAGAGTTCCAAGAATCTGCAGATGGTACCTCTTATTGCACAACCATTACATGCAAGGCTTTAGGATCTATTTTGCATCCAGACCAGATTGCAAATGAGCAGTTGCTGGTCTTTTTGACCAGATCCTGACCCGGCTCATATTCTATAATGTTTTTCCAGTTCTTACTCTTTGATAAATACACCTTTTGACTCATTCTTTCCCTGTTATCCAGCACTAGCATTCCTGAGAAATTATTGGGGCTCTAGGGACTAGGGTTTGTAGGTAGCCAATTTGGGAATTTTTTCTGACTAAATTCTTTCTGATTTGCAAATTACCTTGTTTCTCTGATAATATCATTTTACGTGTATGCAGACGTGCAGATGGCCACCACCACTCATTGCATCTCTGGATCTTGGCAGTGCACTGCCCATCTTGTGCAAGCAATCTATATGATGTAAATATGAATAGGATCTAAATCTGGAATTTCGTCCATAGAGCAGTCTGAATTTTATTTCTTACTGACAATATTGATGTACTGGTACCCAGAAGCTGATTATTGTTTGTAGTCAGCTGAGGAAATGTAGTTTAAATCTATGTTATATACTATGAGTTCTGCCTTTGTATATTCTTTCTGGTGGCGTTCGTTTGCAATAATCTTGTACTCAAAACATAGAATACACCACGCCTGGCACTCAAAGACTGGTTTCATTGTTTAACATCGCAATCTTGGTGCATGATCCTGATGGTGGATATTTTGGGACAGGAGCATGTCTTAATGTAAGTGCTTTAAAAGGGGTAGAGCGGGACAAGGTGATTAGGTGTTTAGGTGTAAATATTCAGTTTTTTTATTTTTTATATTATTCTATAATTAAATAAATAAAATAATGTATATCAAACAATTGAAATTATAAATATTATAATTACTTAATAATTTTTGACATCTAGAAAAGTTGTAAGTTATCAAAAATTGAAAGCACAATACTCATATAGGTAAACAAATGGGTCCAAAATAATAATTTAGAGGACCAAGGGAAAAAATTAGGTGTTTTAAAAAGTATTGTCACGTTACAAGACAGAAGAAATTATTTTCAAAAATTAGGGTATTTTCAAATATGTTATTTTTGTTGCAGTGCATGTAGTTTTTAGAGTACGTGTGTAATTTTCTGTATCTTACCAATTTTTATACTTTTTTTTTTCCAAATATTCTACATTTAATAAGCCTATGTTTGACCCCCTTTTTATTTCTCATTCTCATTCTCTTTTTTCATTTCAACCACACATACTATCAATAAAATAATATTACACATAAACCCAAAAATTCTCCTTACTTTTTAACCACACATTCTTCTATCAATCACTATTTAAAAACCAATTTTTAACCCAAAAAGGGTGTCAAACATAGGCTAAATTACAATGATTGTAGCTTGAATTCTGTATTAGTTTACATCTAAACTATTTTACAGTGCAATCAGTGGCGGACCCAGGATTTAAGCTCAGTCTGGACGGACGTTGACTAGTCAAAGTTGATCATCAGTGATCGTAAGAGCGATGTCGTTTATTAATATCGAAACGATCAATGCTTTTAGTTATTGTTATCGAAGTATTAGATTGTTTGGTGTAATTAGAGTTTTGATGAAGAGATGACTCTCGAGAAAATATGAAATATAGAGGTATATTGCTCTGTATGATCACGGTGAAAGAGGTAACGTGGTTGAAAAATGAATAGGAATGATAATGTTAAAGAAATTTTAAATAAGAAACATGATCAATAAAGAAAGTAAGGTTAATAGAAATCAGAGGGATTTAAATTTTAAAAAATTAAATATAAGAAAATTCTACCACTATCATCAGAATTCATGAAAAATAAACTGAAAACATTAACAATAGATTTAAATTTTATAATGAATACTTGATTTGTTAAAAAATACATTTATGACCTGATTAGTGAGAAAGTAAACTAAAAGACGTGGTTTGGTTTAATTTTCTCGTTAGTTATTGTGAATATTTACCTAATTTATATACATTTAATGAAATTGACTAGTTCGGTTTTAACATTTCAGGAGAATATTGGTTAAATTGTGTACCTATATTTATCATCACTGTTCTATTAACCATATGAATTTTCTGTTCTTTAATTTCTTTATCTGTTTTGTATAATTGTAAGCACATTTCAATGGCCTTCTCATCACATAACTTGGTGGGCAACAGTGCAAGCCTATTAACATTTAACAGGTTCGGTCACTTGAGTCTTGAGTCTTGACCCACTTTATTGAACCACAAATCACAAGATTCACAACCTACAACTCACAAGAAATTCAAGAACCACTAGATTCACTTTTCACAACTCACAAGAATCACAACAGTCAACACTCAACACAACTAAGTAACTAACTGCACAAGGAAAGGAACAAAAAAAAAAAAAAAAAGCAAAGAAAAGAAAGAGAGAAACTCACAGGCTCACTCCACACTCACTGCTCACAGTTGGGACCGAGCGCCGCCGTCAGCCTGTTACTACTCACCACGCGAGTCGCCGAAGTCCGGACGATCGGAGACAAGACAGCAGCAATGGAGCAACCTGTGGTCTGTAGATCGCCTCGCCCTCACCCTTAGCTCCTCCTCAACGGGTTGTTCTTTGGTGGGTTTCAAATTTCAATTGAAATTGCCGAATTGGGGACTGAGATAATGGAATTCAATTTGATTTTGTTTGGGTGTTGTGTGCCTATGAGTATGGGTTGTAATTGGCCCAATTGTTTGAAAATAAGGCCCAAAGAGGTGCTTCTTCACTGCAATAACAAAGAAAAAAAAAAATTCTTACCGCCAGGCTGCCTTCTTCTTCACCACTGCTATGCTTCCTGACGGTTCTTCAAGCTTCCGTTGGACCCAGCACGGGCGGCCGCGGGGGCTGGCCAGGTGCTGGGTTCGCCCCTGAGTGCAATTACTTTTTTTGAAATTGTAACTTACATTATGTTCTTGTTGCTATATTACTATAATTTTTTGAAAACGTAACTTATTAACACATGGACTAGCATCACCCATGACGCTGATACCATCTTCCTCAATCATCGTATATACACCAACCGTGACCACCATCTTTTATCAAAAATAACCACAAATCACTACCTTGAAAATTATGCCATTGTTTAGGATAAATTTTAATCAAGATAAAAATGAAAAATTGGACCGTTGCTGATTTGTTAGAGCCCCCTTTTTATTACTTGCTTCTCACCACACTGGGGCCCACTTACCGTCCTGCCAATGGTAAAAAAATGTCTTCTCACACTAAAGAAATTGTTGTCAGACAGGGTCTACATATATTTAAGCGAAAATTATAAATTTGTAATCGAAACCACCATCACCACCTTGCCTCAATGATATTTAGCCCACAAAGCACCACAAACCCAAAAATCCGACCATCGCCGACACCTCCACTCCTACTCACTGCACAAATCAATAACTCGATTCACATACAAACCAAATCCTAGCGTCACTATCGACCTACACTACCCAAACAGGATTTGCACCACTATCCGCCTTCAATACAACGAAATCAGATCACTACCATGGCCACAGGCTTGAGGCAAAAAAAAAAAAACTACAAATCCTTACCTTGAGTTACTACTTGCTCATTTAAAAATAAAATGTTATTAATTGCTTGCTCATTTGTACATAACCCTTCCATCATCCATTTCATTTCCATTCATCCACCTAGGCAAAATAATAATAATAATAAAATTCACGTGACAGATGAAATTTTTACGTGGCAATAGACAGTATTAAAATTTGAGAGTTAATTAAATGAGTATTTATCAACATTTGCCTTTAGTTAATATCTGTTCACTCAGGAAAAAAAAAAGGTTACAGGTTGCTCACTTGCTTTTACACATCGTTACTCATATTTTGTCCTTAAATTTTTTACACATTTCTTGTCCAATACATTTGAGTGCCAAATTGTAGAGCTGGATGGAAGATTCTGAAACTTTTTCTACTTGTATTGACGTACCTTGTATGAAATTTTCGAAAAATGATGCTATGCAAATATAAAGGTTGGTGATTACTCATTTAATTAACTATTATTCATGCCTAGACAATTCTACAGACTCCACAATTTGATACCAAAAGTATTTATCCATGTTGAAGGAAGAAAAAAAGATTCTAAAAGTCCATGAAATATGTCTGTACGTACCAATCTAAACCACTAAACACCGATAACCAAAAAAAGGGGGATGGGGTGGTTTCAAGATAGGATTAACGCCGAATAGAGTGGTAAACAAGATACTATAATTAACCCGACACACATGTTAATTGTCATTAAAGCTTAAACAAATATAAGTTAATTTACAATACACAACCAACTTTGAAAGAAGTACAAAACCGATTAGTCACAATGACAAGAGTAGTCTATCATCGACAACCATCCATCTCCAAAAAACTTTCTTGAAATTATTAGAGTCCAGAGACACATCCTTAACTCTTTGATTTAGAATGCTTGACTAGCCAGTCAATAACCTGGTCAATGTTTGTCGAATTCTTGCACGAGATCATAAAGCAGCACACCTCTCTATCAGTGATAGATTTCAAATCCCTACACAACATAATGCCAAGTCTAATTACCAAATGCAGAAGCCACAGAAACAGAAACCCGTCACATGCAAACACACATACGTTCAAATGAAAAAAAAAGCACGTTAACATATACACAGCACACTGGAGTCTGAAAGGCAGGGAGTGAGGAGTAGGAGAGAGCGACTAGTGAGTGTAGTTGCTCTCCACTTACATTTGATCATTCAGAGCCTGCTTAGATAGAGCTTGAGGTTTGTCGATCTTGTTTCCTAATACCAGCAAAGGAATACCACTGAGTGATGGTTTGCTAAACAGATCGTGAAGTTCACTTTTGGAGATGCTGATGTTGTCATGATCAGCAGCGTCAACAACGTAACTGTATCAAATCAGATAAAAAAAGACTTAGTTACCATCTGGGAAGAATTTATAAACGGTTTAATTTAGAAATAGATAGAAATGAGTGGTAGATAAGTGGATAGTACTTGTAGGTCTATCAGAATGGGTTGGTTTAAAATGAAATTTGACCATTTATAAATTTTGCCAAATGAAGGGCAAGTAAATTATCATTACATTAAATTTTGGACTTGACCATGTATAACTAGAATAAGTGATTTGAATTCGAAATGACTCAAGGGTTTACACATAAATCCTTAATAAGAACGAATCTTTATACTCCTTGGGGTAGTGTTTTTATGCTATTCAGTTACCTTTATTTTACCAATGATATGCATAGTAGAAAATTTTGAATTTGAACAAGACGCACATTAGGTGGAAATAGAGAAGTCATCAAAAATCTCATCAAAGATTTGAGAAAAGGGGTGGGCTATAAGCATACGTTAGTTATGTCATTTACACTACAGCCAGAAAGCCAACAGAAAACACAGATCTAAGCCAAGTAAGTTGGAGTTAGTTGCATACACAATAGCAGAAACTGCTCGACAATATCGCTCCCACATGCTCCGGAATCTGGGTTGACCTCCAAGATCCCACAACTTTATTGTGACATTCCCTTTGGTGACCTTCCGCATATTAAATCCTACCTGAAGGATGGAAAAACGTCTATAGTAAATAACGAAATATATAATTAACAATGAACAAGATCTAAAGTAGCAGGGAAAGAAGGAAAACTACCGTAGGGATCATGTCTTCACTGTATCCTCCAGTCTAAGAAAAACGAACAAAAATGTAAATCCACAGTGTTTGACCGACTAAAGATAAAGGTAAGCAAACAGTTATCAAAATGAGTGAAACGATGATGAATAATATATTGCGTGCTTACAGCGATAACATTTACAAGTGAAGTTTTCCCAGCATTTTGAAGACCTATCAAAGAAAGCTCCATTTCTTGCTTGAAGAAAAGGCTGTACCATATAAACAATCATGCAAGTCCATTAATTTGAAAATTTTCATTTAACAAGGAAAACGATACAGTTAATTGAGATATATTTGGTCATAAATGCTTCTCCGAACCACAAATTCTTGAAACTTAAAGCACTCCCCTATAGACAAAGACTTTGTTTCAAGAGTCGCCCTGACATTTGTCAGAGAAGCCTTACATAAGTAGATTCAGTTAACATATCAATAAGAATGTTGAGAAGTACGATGACATCCTCCCTAACTTCACCATAGGGTTCGACCGGTCCACTAGGACCAGTAAAGTTAACTGGAAGTCCCCCCTATGACGAGCAGGGCCAAAAGAGAATGAAGCATTAATTTCATAGTCCTATACCTGGTTAGCGGATGGAGCACTTAAAATTGTTAAACGATAGAAAGATAATCTGCAAACAAAGTTTAATGTATTGGCAGGAACTCTAATGGACAATAATAAATAGGCAACAAAAGATCACCACAGAGTAAAAAATTAAGTGAGACAAATGAGAGTGTTGTCAACTAAGAGTCCTAAAAACCACTTCCAAAATTAAATAGACATATATCCATCAATTTCTTCAGAAGTTGAAGACAAATGAACTCACGAGAGTTTCCCTCTTTTGAACCGCTCAAAAATGATGCATCATGCATAAGATTGGCATCTGAGGGTTGATGGGCAATCCCAACGCAATAAGCTAGAAGGATAAATTGGTCAATAATCAATATGATGAAGTCTTCAATCTCAATCCACATATTATTTTCCCCAGTTAGAGATAAAACTTAGCAAACTAAATTAACAAGTAGAAATGAAGTGAAGCTTGATTTTATTTCCTTACGAAGCTCAACTCGAATAAAGGTTAACTACACAAGTTTGGTTTGACATTTATGATTTAATCTTAGGTTCCTGGGAACAGTAGCATCACTAGTGATGCAATCATGGAAGTATATTTTGCGGAGAGATGACATGTACAAATGGCGTTGGTATGTCACCGCCTGTGTATTGGCAGAAATAGGTGCAAATATTGTATGTACCCCTGGTGCATTTTATACTTGATTATTTCCATGAAGTGTGGTTGTGAACTTGTCAATCAATAAGACATAAAAAGAGAAGTCTTTTCTGATCAACCATGTCTATAACTACTAACGCAATTCCGGCTGAATCTCGTTGTATTAGATCATCAAATTCCTCTATTCAGTTTGCAAGAAAAAGAGAATAAGTCTTTTCCGAAACAAATATAAATGCTTCAATTAGTGACACAAGATCAGTTAACAACTGGTAAATTCGATTACTATAAATGCCAACAGAATACAAAACAATCCTAAATCTTCATTTTTTATCTAATTCTAATTGTAGTATTCCAGCATTGACTTTAATCCACACAAGTTTCCCATAAGAACATAACAATAATCCCAATAAAGTAGATGATAGATACGAAATTTCCAGTCAGCGCAACAATTTAACAAAACAAAAACACATCGGAACGGAAAACCTCCAAACAATCACACAAACTCGGTCAATGAGCTAAATAATTCCTCAAAATTTTAGCAAACCCACTGTAGTTTCCGTTTATTACAATATTCATAGACGACAAACAAAAATTTACATACCTCCTAAGCCAATTGAGAAAAGCTTCCCATATACCCATTTCTTAATCGAAAGTACGAGATAGATCACTTCTCTCAAAAACAAAAATCGCCACTCACTACTGTGTATTAATTGATGATTACAGATTCTTATCGAATGTAGGTGGAAAGGAACAGGAAAAGACGATTTATTACCGGAGGCGACAAGTTGGAATGTCGTTATTGTCCCCAGAATAAGACAAAATCTAATGTCAGGCCATTGGCAGTAACAATAAATAATGTAATCAAAAAATCTTCAATAAAATAATTTAAAATATGGGTTAATTTCACATATGGTCACTGAAGTTACCTGAAAACATCAAAACGGTCATTAAAGTTTCAAAGTTTCAGAAACGGTCACTAAAGTTTGAAATTTCTTTCACAACGGTCACTGAATTTTCAGATTTTTTGGGCAAGTTTGAGGCAATTTTTCGACAACTTCCGACCACCAAAACCGTTGATTTCGGATACCGTAGGAAAGCTCACGATGTCCTCTTCAATTACCACCAAAAATCTCCCCAAAACTCCAAGTGATTCGGCCGGAATAAACTCACAAAGTCGACAACCGAAAATTGTGAAAATCTGCCCAGATTTTCAGATTTTTGGGCAAGTTTGAGGCAATTTTTCTATAACTTCCGACCATCAAAATCGTCGATTTCGGACACCGTTGGAAAGCCCACAATATCCTCTTTAATTACCACCAAAAATCTCCCCAAAACTCCAAATGATTCGGCCGGAATAAACCCAGGAAGTCAGCTACCCAAACGGGCAGATTTTTGGACTTTTTTGGTAGCTGACTTCGTGGGTTTATTCCTGCCGAATCCCTTGGAATTATGGGGAGATTTTTGGTGATAATTGAAGAAGACATTGTGGGCTTTTCAACGGTATTTGAAATTGACGATTTTGGTGGTTGGAAGCTGCAGAAAAAATGCCGCAAACTCATCCAAAAAAATCTAAAAATCTGGGTAGATTTTTACAATTTTTGGTTGCCGACTTCGTGAGTTTATTCGGGTCAAATCACTTGGAGTTTTGAGGAAATTTTTGGTGCTAATTGAAGAAGATATCGTGGGCTTTTCAATGATATCTAAAATAGGCGGTTTTGGTGGTTGGAAGTTGCTGAAAAATTTCCTCAAACTTGTCCAAAAAATCTGAAAATTCAGTGACCGTTTGTGAAAGAAATTTCAAACTTCAGTGATCGTTTCTAAAACTTTGAAACTTCAGTGACCGTTTTGAAATTTTCAAGTAAGTTCAGTGATCATTTGTGAAATTAACCCTTTAAAATATTATGCACAATTTTCATTGGTCAGATGGATTTAGGTATTTTTTTAATATTAAATTATTTCTTGAAATATGTGGATGAGTTTTTGGACGGTGAAAGGCGCCTGTATGAAGTGCCATAGTGGCTCATTTTAATTGGCTGAGCTGCTGAATATTTTAATAGAAAGAAAAAAAAAAGGTGTTTGTGGTGATTATCTTGGGGGATTATTTTATATGAGATTTATAATTCCTCGAATTGTTTAAAATTTTATAGATCAAAAGAAAAGTGGATGTTTCATATCCCTATTTGATTGGTAGAAGATTTTTGTAGAATACATAAATTATCGATCGTTAGCAGCATTATCCTATATTTTTTCAAGTCAAGTCAAGAAATGTAAATTTGTTACTTTAATGTCACTCACAAGTTGAAATTTTGGAGTATTAAGATGGCAAGTAAAGCTATATCAACGAGTCGAGCCGGGTCCGGCAAAAAAAAAAAAATGAGGCTTGACCCGAACTTTTGGCCCGGGCATTAGCGGGCCTAGCCAAGCCGAGCCGAGCATTTTTTTGTGGCACCTTATAACCTAATGTCGGATGACATGTTAGATTTATAAATGACTATTAATGAGTGACTATTCATTATAACAAAGTGAGAAATCTTTTTTAATAACCGATTTGAAATTTCTTACAAATTTTAGTGGTTATTGCCCATTAGTGAAATTAGCTCAATTTTAAAATGTAATCAAGCAATATAGATCACTAATAATTTCATTTAATAGTTAATATCTTTCCATATATAAAAAGTGGCTATGAAACAGAATTTCTTGGTTTAACGGAAAAACTAACGGAATTTCTTGTTTTAACGGAAAACTTATAACTTTAGGGTCCAACTTGAATTTATTTAAAACCTTAGGGGCTAAAACTTAAAATTTAACCATAATCCTTAAATTGCAGCCAAAGACCTTAACATATCAAATTTACATAAGAAGTCCCCGCCTCCTCAACTCTCAAAAATCGAAAAAAAAACCCTTAATCTTCCATGACTGAAAAATTCAATGTTGTCAAACCCAACCCGGCCTAGGCCCGGTTCGACCGGAAAAATCGGGAACCGGGCCAAATCATGTCCGATTTTTTATTATTTTCAAAACCGGTTAAAACCCGTCAAATCGATCCCGATTTTCAATTTTTTTTTTGTTTAAAATTTTTTAACTTCATAAATGGGCTTCAAAATTTATTTATAATTCTAAGGCCCATGTAGAAGTAATGCATGTCATGCTCATTTTATAGATGCACTTCTCTCCAAATGTTTCATAAACTTTCAATGTGGGATTGTGTCTTTTATACATACTCTTAACTCTAATAGTTTTATAAATTTTCAATGTGGGATAGTGATATATAACCAAAAAATGTTAAAATACCCATCAAAATTATTTTCAAATGTATGTTTGGCTAATTTGATTTTTAATAACAACTAATTAAATTGTAATATTCACCTTCATTCTTTCATTTATTTAATTTTTAAATTTAACTTAAATTACACTTGATTATTAATATATTAATGTTAGATATCATTTTCTATACGTTTAAATTATTTTAATTTAACAAAGTAAACTATTTTAACATATTGATTTTTAATTTTTAGTATTGAGACTAATTGTAGGATAATGAATCTAATTGGTAAAAATATATTTACTTTGAATTATTAATATGAAATTTTTTAAAAATATATATTATTTTTGTATATATTTATTGCATCTGATTCAACCCCGGTTGAACCTTTTGACCCTTGATCCTTCACCTTTTCCGAGTCGATGACCGGGTCAGCTTTCAAAACACTGGAAAAACCTTAATGGAGAAGCTCTTCCCCTCTTTTCATGGCCGACGCCCCCAAGAAACCGTAGTGGCCAGGGGTTGGGGGCGACTGTGCTTGCCCATCACCGTAGTTGGATTAATCATGAGTGTAATAATCATCTTTTTCTCTCGCACAAGCAATATATGGAGACATCCAATTTAATTCATTCAAATCCAGCAATCAATTCATGAGAAATGCTGGACTTACAGGCTACTGTTTCATAGAAGCCTTATAGAAAGAAAAAAAAAATCGGCCGGTTCGAGAGAAAATAGATAGAAGCCGTTTCAAAATAGGGCAAAGAGGAAGGAAAGAGCCTATTTCTCCCATTTCTCAGTTGCAGTTCCCACCCACCTCATATTCCTCCATCTCGAGTACAATGTAATCAGTGAGCTTACTGAGAACGAAGATTACACATCGCGATCCCACATACCCTCTGTAGACTATAGTTCTATAGCAAGTTGTACTGACTTTATATGTGTATTTAGAGGTGAAAAACTCAGAGAGATGTACTTCCTCAATATAAGTCAGGTGAAATAAATAATGATTATGACTCTTTTGACATGTAGACACAAAAATAAGAATACGAAGCTAACTGAAGTTTGCCTGATAGATGTTAATGTCATTGGATGTTCAAAATGTATTTTCATTTGGGGGCATCTTTTTCTTGTCATTTGTTTTTAGAATATAGTATAATATTATTGTGCATAATATGAACTTTGAGTTTTATGTTTGTGATTTTGGATTGGAGACGACAGAGAGAAACACTTTATTTAATTATTTATCAATTACATAAACATTACATCATTAATTATTTAATTAACTAAAAAAATTACATCTGTATTTATAACAAATTAATTCTTAAACAAAACTATTAAATATAAACTAAACAAACGTGCATTGCACCTAGTAAAAGAAAAAACGTGTGTAAATGAAAAAATTGATTACTTTAAATATTTATGCACTTAGATAAATGAAATAGTAATAATGCAATAAATATTAAACAAACAAATATCACACATTTTTCAAAATAATCTAGCTGATAAATTATGAGATAAAATTGTCACTTATAATTAGTTTATTAGTTTCATGATGAGAAAAATAAATTGGTTAAGTAAATTGTGATCATTGTCTTAATTTAAGCCATCAATCCTCAATAATTTATGATGTAAAATAAAAAGTGTTGGACAAGTTTTTTTTTTTTTTTTTTTTACGGGTGGGCCCGGCTCGGTTCGGGCCCAGCTCGAGCTTTTTTCGAGTCGCCGAGTTTTTTTTGTCATCCCTAGGCAAATATATGAGATTAGAAATAATTGAAATTTAATGAAAAGAGATAAATCGTCACAAAATAGTTATCGATCTCTTCTTTTTAGATCAACTCTAAGAGGTTCTTTATATATAAGATACTCTCAATTTTAAAGAATAATTATTAAAAATATGTTCCAAAAAACCCTTTAAATTAACATTTTAAAATAGAGAATAATTTTTTAGAGTTCACCAAGAGACTCTTTAAACATAATATTTTTTTTTTTTTAAACAGTCAACCCTTAAAATTATGGTTGGCTCTCCAAATGATTAAATACATTCAATGTATTTCAATTTTCAATGGAGAAAAATAATATAACAATTTAGAGGAAATCTAGTGAAAATAAATTATATGGAAAAATAATAAATATTTTTTGAGGGTATTAAAATTAAGTGTTAAATATAAATAGTATGTTGGAGTACTTAAAATGTATTCTTTAAATTTATGGATTCTCTAAACTGTAAAATACGCTATTTGAAAATAGAGTCGCTCAGGGATATAATGATTCTCCAAAGTTGAAGAGTCAAACATACTCTCTACATTCAAAATATTTCAATTTTCAATGGAGAAAAATAATATAAGAATTTTGAGGGAAGCTAGTAAAATAAAAAAATAAGAATATATATATATTAGAAGGAGTAAATTAAGTGTTAAATATAAAAAGCCTGTTTGAGTACTTAAATTTCTTTTTTTCTAATGTCTAAATTTATTGATGCTTTCTAAATCGTAAAATACGTTCTTTAAAAGTGGAGTCTCTCGGATATAATCTTAGAAGACATTGATGTGGATTGTATAGTAATAAATAGAAGGCAATTTTAATTGTTACCAAAAATTGAAAAATCCCGCATACTTCACTTCACCACAATATAAAAGAGCCGAAAGACTTGGCAGCCACGTTTCGTTATTTTCCATTGTCGTAATTCAATTTTTTTTTTCGGCATCAACTTCCCATGACGCACTTTCTTCATTTTCCACTCAACCAACCATACCTCTTTACTCATCTATTCCATTCTCAGACCCATATTGTAAGATTCTTCTTCGTCTTTTATCTTTTAAATTTCTTTCTCATTACGTTCCTCTCTATATGCTTGCTCTAATTTTGTCAACAAACCTTGTTTCTGCAGGATTCGAAGTTTTGATTAGGAAAAAAATTGCTCAAAATAGTGATTCGAATAAGGTATTTTCTTACCTAATGTCAATTTTTTGCTGTGAATCTAGGTATGGTGGATATGTTTGTTGTATTGTTTCCATATCAATGCAATATTTTGAAATTAAGTACATATTTTTGGATTTTTAGTTAATTTAATTGTTGGTTGTTGAAATTGAATTTTGCCGGCATGTTTGGACCTTCTATAGATAAATTTAACAAGTGTAATGGTAAAACATGAGTAAAAGAATTCTTTTACCTTCACTTCTTATTGTGTGTGACATGAGTTTCACAGCTAACAAATGATTGCCTTTTATTTTAATTTTTGAGAGTATGACGTATATATTCCATCCGTCAAATTTATCGGTTGTTAGATAATGTTCATTCATCTTCTATGCATTATTGTGTTATATGTTTGCATTAATCAATTGTTGCTTGAGTTTTAGTTGCATCTTTAGTTTTCAGTTTTCATTTTATAAACCTGGATTAGAGTTTGAGTGATAACTGGAATTTGTAATGAAGTTTTTGTGATTATAGCAAATAGATGAAATCAGACCATTTACAATGTCCAATGTTCTAAGCCAAAACGTCAAGCCAAGTGGTTTGACGTCTTATTTAGCGGTCAACGACAATTGTTGACCACTAATGCGCACCAAGGCCTTGGCACGTATTAGCATTATTTTTAATTTTTATTTTTTTACAATTCTTTGAAGTTAAAAATTATAAAATGCCAATTTCTTCAATTTGCCCTAATTTAAAACAGTCACTTGAAGTCTTGAACCCAAAAATTAAGTTATTGAATTGGAGTCCCATAAAGAGTTAGATAAGATTTAAGTTTCTATGCTATTTACTTACTATTTTATATTTAAATTTGAAACTTATATTTTTGTTGGAAACTTTGAAAAAATGTATATAGTTCATATAAATATGTTTTAAACGTTTATTAAGTATTATTTTTAATTGATTAAAAATTAAAATAAGAAAGACACTTTTTTACGCATATTCCTCGCCTAAGCTCGCTTAGCCCATAGCTTAATCTCCACATATCGCGACTCATTACGCATTTTATAACACTGACAATTATTAGCGGAGCTAGGGGATCCTGGGGGGACCCGGATACCCCCCCCCCCCCAAAATTTTTGACAATTTTTCTTATTATTTGGTTCTTTTTATATTTACCATTACTATTTTATCTTCAAATTGAATAAAAATCTTAAACCCTACTAATTTCATTTTTCGTTTCTGTCTTCAAAGTATGAGAACTCGAAAGGACCACTTGTAATAATGTATAATTTTGTTAAATTAAATATTGGTACTTTCTTTTATATGTTTTTTGATTTTTTTGTTAATAAGGTATCAAAAAAAAAAAAAAAAATTTGAGGTCGCTGCCCTCCACCCCTTCATCTTTATATCTTCAATTATGGGACCCCAACTTCAAATTACTGGCTCCGCCCCTGCTGACATTGCCTCGTGTGTGTGATATATATATAAATTGTCTCCGTGCTCTGTCAAGCACGAAGTCTTCGTGCGCGCACATAGATGTCTCCGTGCTGCACGGTGCGTGCTCGGAGACCTTTTTTTTTATTTTTTAAACAATGAAGTACATTTTCTTTTACCAGCCTAAAATTGTTTGTAACAATTAGAAATGTTGTGGAGAGAAAGGAAATAAGATTGGTAAATTGAAGATGAGTGTGTACACTTTTTTTTTCCTCTTTTTTTTAATCGGATTAGGTTATAACTGTAAATTTGTTGCAATGTGCTAATTGAAAACTATATTATAATAAGATATATGTAAAATTCTTTTTCATTATATAACAATGATAAAACATCTTATCACATTTTCTAACCTCACTAAAAAACACAACTTTATTTCAGACTCGAAAATCAGAATTCCTTTCGGAGGTGTTGCCCTCGAATCCCCACGAGGGGCGCTGCCCTTGCATGCTTTAATGTCATCGTATTAATAATAGTTAATGTCATCTTCACTTGTTAGCTTATATTCATCTGTTTTGATGTTTTACTTAATTTGCAAAAATTCCTTAAAACATCTCATGATTGAAATATTAGAACTGTGTCAAAATGTTATTTTCCTTTTTAAAATAATGAAAGATTTTGTTAGATTAGATTAATGTTGCATGTTATATATTGAGAGTTCTCAAATACAATTTTTCCTATTCTTAGGGTTGAATCAAGATACTTTATATATTTTTGAAACATAAACCGTGAATGGATTGCGTCTGATAACAATCCTCAAATTGGTTTCTATTTGTATGTCGAGTTTGTAAATACAACTTGTATGTCAACTTTTATAGGCATATTTTTTATTTTGTTGCACACTTATTTTTAACATTATCCACAACACACGTTTAGCCCCACTAGTTATCTAGAAAAGTTTGCAAACTCAGAACGCAAATTTCCCATATGAACGAGGTTTTAGTAGGCGAAGGCATGCCTGCATGCCTCATGACAACAACTTGACAACGCCTTTGAAAAATGAGATTAAAAATCGCAATTCTCACATCACATATTAAAATCTGTCAATTGTCAACAATCTTGAAAATACTCCTGAGAATGCAAGCGTATCTACGAATGCGAAGAGATATACGAGTAGTAGTGAAACTTGTAAAAAGTGGTCAATTACCATTAAATCCTATAGAAACTTCTCTCAAATTGAAAGAAAATACAAGTTAATTTACACTGCACAGCCAACTAAAATAACTTGGTGTGACCAAATTGTACTTGGATTAGAAGAAACTAGAGAACAATTCATGTTGGTCTCCCACTGCAAAATCCAATACAGATGTGTATGGAGTAAAACCTCGTGGTCTAACCTCCAATTGCGCTCGCTGTTTGGCTAAACCAGTCACAGTATAAACTGTGCATGTGATGCTGGATATTTGAAAATCTTACCAAGCAGAAAAATCTTTAAGTTCTCCAGTTGTCATGCCTAATTTTCTTTTCTTTACTGTAGGACCTGCTGGTATATCACTGTCAAGAGTAGTGGTAGATGAAACCTGACTAATCCTTGCTTGCAAATATTTTCCGACGCCATCACCCACAGCAGGAGTCCCAGTTGATCCTGTAACTGGATTGCTGTACCATGAACCAATCTTATCCTGAAATGTTATGAAAACTACATAAACTTATGAATGAGAAAGGATAATCTAAGTTTAATTGCAATGTTGAGGAATTCTATAACTAACATTTTCTTCATCCTCAGTATCCTTCTCATTATTGGCCCTCTCCTTCTCCTCCTCTTCATCAAGTTCAGTATAAGGATTGACGTAGACATCTACACTGATAATCTTAATCTCTTCCTACACAAGCACCACAAATAAGGGAAAAAAAAAAGGAGAGAGAACATCATACCAAAGAATAAAAATTCCGAATTTTTAGGTCCAGTCTTTATAGAAGTGAGTAAATATTACTGAGAAAAGAAAGAATTTATAGAATGGAGATAAAACAGCAGTGAATTAGAGTCTAGAGATGAAAAAAAAGAAAAAACAGCTAAAGGTTGACTGCTAACCAGAGGTCGGTCATCATCATCAACAGTGACTTTCTCCATTGCTGAAAGTGTTGTCAAACCTCCAACGACCATACCAAAAACTGTGTGCTTGAAGTTTAAATGATTTGCGGATTTGTACAGTATGAAGAACTGAGAGCCGTTAGTGTGCGGACCAGAGTTTGCCATGCTAACAATGCCCCTTCCAGAATGAAGTAACTTAGAGTTTAGTTCATCTTTGAAGGGCTTCCCCCATATCGACTCACCTCCTCTTCCAGTCCCAGTTGGATCTCCGCCTTGAATCATGAAGTTTCTGCTCATCAGGGACAACATAATCCCTTGACGTCAAACTTCGATACAGCAATAATTAAATTTGTAAATGCTATGACACAGTTAAACAGCTATTTGATGTACCTTATGTTTCTATGAAAAGCAACTCCATTATAATAACCACGTTCACACAGAGTGACGAAGTTTTCACATGTCCTTGGAGTAATATCGCAATGTAGTTCAATGTTCAGATCACCATGGGTCGTCTGCAGCCGAATATAGCCTTTCTTCTTTGGATTTTTCTCAACCTTTATGTATTCATATTCATTCTTCGTGACGGGGTCAAAAGATGTAGAAGTAAAAGATCTTGAAGCGGCACCAGTTGTGAACCGACTTTTAACCTGCATGGGTCTCAAAAAAATTAATGAGTTCTCAAGAGCTCTGCAGTTCCCAAGGATACGAACTTCTACATTAGAAGGAAGAACAGGACAAAGCTGAAGGTGCTCAAATGATAATGAAGGATATACAGTGAAGGGAAAATCAATCAAATTTAAGGCAAACGATGTGAAATAGCATACTGTCCCTATCTTCTTTACTTTCTCTGGAACTGTAAGTATGCATACTCTCCATAGCTCACGGCTAAACAGCGATTCCCTTGGACAATTGATATGAAAGAGCATCTAGCCAATCCTGTGTAATCACTAAAAGACTGTGTGATATTGTCATTTGATATTATTTTTCATTTTCCGTGACAAGAATCATTTAGATGGAATTTTTACCACCGAGTTCTACAATCAGTTTATTCTTTATATTCATTACAGTCTCTCTTTTTTTACGTAGAACTACTAAAAGGTCAAGGTCGGGTTCACAATCCTAGAACTGAAGGGCGATGCTCCATTACCAATTGTGACTATTTTCAACTTGAGTATCAGTTAGAGCTGTGTGCGACAATGCTTACTCTCATAGTCCACCTCTGTCTGCAACAGATGGTAGAACTAGAGTTGAACTAAGCATTTTAACCTTAGCAGGTCGCTTAAAACAATGCAGATTTTTGTTACTTGTGTCATTGGTAGAGTAACCCCAACTTTGTTTCCAAGGTATAGATAAAAATAAAAATAAAAAATGATTCTCCACCTGCTACTGTCTCTATAAATAGATTGTTATAGATAACTTGGAGAAGCATGGGATAGTATACATCAAAGTGATTCATTATTTTTATACAATGACAATTGAGTATCAAACTTCTTACCTGATTGTTCATGAAGGATTTATAATTAAGTGTGCAACATGTATCTATGCGTTCCAAGAGAAAAATGCGAATGTGATTGTCAAAAATGAGATACAAACCAGCTTTGCATTTACTGCTGTCCTCTCACCAGCCATATGCATGGCTATCCGTGCAGCCGTTTTATTACTAGAATCAGACTTCGCACTATTGGCACTTCTTCCATGAACTGCAGCAGAGGCAGCATCTACTATACTGAATGCCTGCTTGGGCTTCTCACCACTCTTTGATTCTGTGTCCTCCTTGATACGTGATCTTGCAGCTAAAATGGCAGCAAGAGCGACAGCTCTTTCATTTTGCGCCTTGTTTCCACCTCCACCATGTAATGCAATCTCCTTTCCTCTTTCAGTGCCAAGCTCCTTAAGCATTTGCTTAATGTCCCCACTAACATTTATGTTATAAGTTGGATCAGACTCCATTTTCTTTAGTTCTGGCAAAAAGAAGCAAAACAATTGATAATTGATCGGAAACACATAATAGAGCCGTCCCACTAAGGATATGTAATGTTATCACCCACCTTCATCATCAACTTTTAAATTTTTCTTGACGTGATCAAAATCCAAGAGAACCTTGCTATCAAGTGCATTAGGATTCTATATGGTAAGATAAGGTATGTTAGAAGACTTATTTTATTGTACTCTGCAAACCAAGAGGAAATACATTTAAGTGGATTTCTACCTGAATGGTTATAATGTCTTCCCTGGTGAATGGATCATCAGTGAGAAGCTCCTTCCAGTTCTTAGTTTTAAGGTTTAATTCTTTGATTGCCTATGCAGCAATAGTGATCCAATGAATAGGAATAGATATGGAAAATATAATGGGAAGGTAATAAAAGACTTACAATAAGACAAGGCACATACCTCGTAACAGAACACATTTCCTGTAGTCCTCACAGCAACTATGTGTGTGAATTCCGTGAAAACCTTGTTCAACACAGGGCAATGATACTCTCCTACAAAATGAAGACAAGGATGCGGCACACTTAGTGACCATAAAAATAGCCGAAAAAAATTAGTAAATAGAGACAGGATATTTGTATATTGAAAACACTTAAAACCAACTCGAATTATTTCTGTAAATATCAATATATATCACAGGAATCATCAAGTTTGAGGAAGTGAAGTACAAATCAATTATAAGTTACAGAATACCTACTTCCACTCTCACGATCTTCTGTCTATTCTATTCTTTGAAACCATATCAGGATGTCTACCCCCGTCTTTCTATTTGTCCACAGTCCATTCAAGTTTGTGGTACGTCAATTCAGGTGAAAAATTTGACGTGGAACTTGGGCATGTAAAGGATAATCCTATACAATTGCGAAATCCTTTACAGATTCTTTCTAAAATAATTTTAAACATAATGTGATGACATTTTTTCCCATTGCAGGTAATTTATGTAACTGGCATAATGGCATTGCTAGTTTTGATTAGAAAAGAAACAAAAATTTCACGGTAAAGATCAAATCACTTGTGAAGACAAGAAAATGACATAAACTAAAAATTAGTTGCATTACATAAATATTGTGGAGATTTTTGTTTCTTATTTTTCTAGAACAAAAGGTGTCTTTATTTCAACAGAACATATTGGAGTCTCCATCTTGAATGGTGACTTTTTTAGTCCTGTCTCCTTTCATATTAATTTCATCTCATCCAAAACCCACCTTGCTCTTATCATCAACGCCCTAACTTTTTTTGGTTAACCCCACTTGACCAAATCTACTTATAACCACTGCCTCGCCACCCTTCTCCACATCATCCAAAACCACCTAACTCAGGTACATGCCTCTACCCTTTTATTACTATGTCTACCCCCCAAACCCCACCCCCACCCTCTCCCTCTCCCTCTCCCTCTCCCTCTCCCCTGGCAGTGATATCTAATTGATAGATTGAAACATGGCACAAATGGCTTAGGTTTCCCACCAATTCATCTCCATTATCAAAATGGCCAAGGATTAGTGACCTCATGACCCACCAGTTTTTTTTTTACATCACATCTTATAAAACTTGTTTTCAGTTTTATACTCCTTTTTTGGCCTTCTGTTTTGCATTTAAGAGCTGGTCAATAGCTGTTTAAACACCAATTGCATCATAGTGATGCCAAGTCCCATTCATGTTGTTCAGAATAAAGTAAATATTCATATTTTAAGACATCTTTCCAGCCAACTGCACCCAGGGAAGTTGGATTTGTGAATTCCCCTTGTTCCCCCAAAAGGATAACGCACCCAATACTTGCTCGGAGGTCCTCCATAATTGTTTGTCAACTTCATCGCTAGGTAAAGCAATATTTAGATGTCTGTCTACTTTTTGTATCCATAAGTAGATCTGTATCTAAGTAGACTTGCACTTATTAATTATTTCTAGGAACTCTCGGTCCCATAAATGGTAGAGAGTTCTGATCTTTTACCCAATGTTGATCATTTACCATGATCCAAAAAAAAAAAAAAAAAAGGTAAGTTGAGAAAAAAGGATCTGAATCCCATACCAAAGTAAAGATGAGACATCACATATGATTTCGAGAAAATTTCATAGGACTTACTAATTAGAATACCTAAAACCTAACGGCAAATTTCCTCGAATTATGGATATGGCACGCGGAAGTGTTTTAGTTGTCAAATAATATTCACAGTTCAAGAAGAGAAACAATTACATCTATAGAAATCCAATCTCGTTTTTCAACTTCCTAGATAAAAAAATAGTATAAAAATGTAAAACCCTCAGACCAACATGCAAAGAATATTCAATACTCCTTTTGACCCTAAACTCTGTCCATACTCTATGAGCTATAAAACTTGTTTGCCCTTGTCCCAAAGAACAGCTGAAATGGCAATGGACTGGTAACTCGTTTCAGCAATAATCTAAGCTGTGATTCCAATTGTAAGACATATTAGAAATATTGATATCTTATTTGGTGAAGGTTCTTGATGAGAATGTAACCATAAGAAAATCCATCACATCCAGTGCAATACCTGCAGCCTATTTGAACGCATAACTTTACAGCAATTATTTATCACAGCATTAAGAAGTGATGCTTAATAATAATTTTAATATTTTCGGACGTAAACTACACAATAGAGAACTTTTAACTGCTGAGCAATGACCCTCAGCAGTAAAGTGAGACTAGCTATTAACAACAAAATCCTAAACCCTGCACATATTTGCACCACCAAAACTCTTACTAAAGAAGCTGCTCAAATAGATCGATACCAAAAGTATATATAATAGTAAGGCAGGTAACAAATTGGGAAAATAAGCTAATTCAAAAAGATTCATGTTATGCTTATCTTTTTTTTTTTTTTTTTCAGTGACTCAATTTTTTGAAATTCAACTATCTTTTTTCAAGTTCAAGTTACAGGCTTAATTGCACGCATAGACAATACTCCAGTGCATGGTACAAATCTAATGCAGCAACTGAAGCTCCAATCTCAAAACACGGAGGATCAGAATTCATGAATTCTAAATGGAACAAGTAATAACCTTCGGGATTCTTGTGAAAAGTAAGCGGTATCAAGTCCTCCTGCTTAAGCTGATCCCCAGTAGCTGGATGCTTCCCAAACTTCCTAATGTATGGAATTATATTCCTAAACACCACATTTGAAAACCAACGTAATATTCAGAATCCAATCAAAGCAAAAACAAGGAGCACACAAACACTTCACAAATACTTACATAATATCGAAAACGGTGCCATCAGCTGTGCAAACAGGGTCTTCGAATGGCGTAAAAGTTAGCCTGTAACAAAATTCAGCAATAAGCGATTAATTTAAAGAATTTCAAAATCATATAAATGCAGATTAGGGAAGAAGAATGAAGTCCTCACGCGCAGCAATAAAAAGGGAGGCGTTTGAAGGGGGTCCCGGATTCTTTAGATTTGGCGCCGCCCCACTCGGTTGCCCACTCTGTTTTCGTTATGAACATTCGATCTTTGCTGTGCTGTTTCTTCCCCATGGCTACGGAGTACTTCGGAAATCTGGTGCCTTTCTTCCTCTTCCGTGAACTGTATAGTTGATAGGGTACAAATTCGATTAGGGTTTTTTTAGAACAATTTGACTCAGCTTTTAATCTAAAAGAGGGGTTGTAGACAGTTAAAATGTTGCCCCCGACATCTGTCCCCGTCGCCGCCTTGCCGGTTGGTTTATATTCTGGGTGTCAAGGACTCAAGAAACCCGTTTTACGTGAGGTCCGGTTTAATTTTAATTTTAATTTTCTACAAGTTTATTGTTATCCGTTATTTATAATTTTACAATTCAATTCAATTCAGATACCCAAAAATAAAAATTACTTTAATCAAAACTTAAATAAAATGATAGGAGCAGTGTTTAAAATGCAAGTTTAAACGTCATCTAGACACCCGATGAAAGTGCTTCGCCTTGAATCTAAACGAAAATTAAGCGGTCAACGACAATGTTAATCGTTTAATGCTCGCCTTATTAAGGACGTCCTCAAGCCTAGATTTTAAGGGGGTCCAATTTTTTTTCCTTTTTTTTTTTTAAATAAAACCCACATCTCAAACTCAATAGCTTACTATCCCTTCAAACTTCAAAAACTCTAGACTCAAGATAATTGAGAAGCCGGAAAAATGAAAAACAAAAAATGATGGAAGAATGACGCAAAACCTCACAACTTCTCCGCACACCGCACTATTTTGGGTATCGGTATGTATAACATTAAGACTTGTGGAGAATGATATCTTACAACCTACAAGAAATACAAGAAATGATCAAAATGAAATATGGGAGCCCTGATTTTGTAACAGACGATACGGATGACGAATTAGAAGAAGAGAAGATATTGAATCGGAGTCCGATAAAGAGTTAGATTATATAAGATTTAAGCTACAAGTTATTTGTGTTATGTATTATGATTTTGAAACTTATCTTTATATAAGAATTATTAAGTAAATACAGTATTTTATAATTTTTGATGTTTGATATGTATTATTTGAATTATTGAATTTTTTACGATGATTAAAAATTAAAATTTTTTTTTTTTTTTACGCTTAAGCTTTGTCTAAACTCACCTAGGCTCGTAAAATTTGAAATTTGGCTTCCATGTCTAGTCACATTTTACGTTTTTTAGAACACTGAGTAGGAGTAAAGTCATTGACCTGACCTATGACGAACTACCGTCCAGCCTCGGGATCCATAGCCCCTCCCAAACACGCGGATCGACAAGCTAAAATACGGGGTAAACGCATGATATATTCTAAATAGGAAGATTACAACTATTCTTGAACAAGGGACATCAGTAGTGCACTGTTCTATAATTTGGTCTTAAACCCACAGTTAGCAATCTTCGTGCCACATGAAAAGGGGAGTTGACTCAAGCAAAAAGGAAGCAATTCCTCCCACAGCGGAAATGCGGAATCACCATTGACTATATTTATTATTATAATATATATCACTGTATCAACTATCAAGACGTCAATCTTAAGGAAAATGTGAAATTTTAAAAAAAAATTAGAATTAAATAAAATCATCTTAAATGATATGTTGGTGGTGGTGCCGGGTTTTGGGGGGGGGGGGGGGGGGGGGGTTGTAAAAATGCAGTAAAAAAGAGAGAGCCCCACACTTTATTTTTGCACAATTTATTACATTTAAACTGCCAAAGAATATGGCAAAAAAAAAAAAAAAACTGTCTGATCAATCAAATAATTACAACAAAATATGCAAAAAGAAAACAAGGCGTTTTCTTTATTGCAGGAGAGTAGCTACTTTCAATTGCAAGTTATGCTTCCAAATAAGCTTTTTTCTCCAAGTATGAAATCACTACTTCGGCCAAATGAGTTGGAGAATCACACTCCTCTTCCCTTTGATGTAATACTATCTGCAAAGTGGAAACTCAACAGCATCAGGGGCTGATAAAACATTGAGTGCATGTTGGGTACACAAAGTCGACTCAATAATACGTTAACAATGTCTAATACTACCCAATCATCTATGTCAAATATGCTGTACAAACTCAAGTTTTGATGGCAATGCAGCTATCCGAAAGGACGGTGTAATTATTTTCTCTGTAGTGGAGTAGTCATTTAACAATTCCCGAGTAAAAGAACCCCGTTCCACATGCCAACTCTGCAACTCAACAGGATAGAATACACCACATGTTTCAAGCTAAATATATTTGTAGCCTCAAGAACACACAAGACACTGTATTACATGACCATTCTTGAACGAATTCAAGCAAAAGGCACTTCAAGTTTTACATGGAAAGCATACCTCAGAATTTAGTGGTGGCTCGTACGGATCATCAACACCTGTGAAACCTGAAAGCACAGAAATTAAACAAAGAACTAAATAAAGAAGACAGAGTGGAGCTGCAAGGAAGTGGAGGCAGATGAAATTCACAACTTCACACAGAAGGTAGAGATGAAATGACAGGTTAAACCAGATATTTGCCGTCTCAAAAAGATTAAAAGAAAGCAACAAATAGGGTAGGATGCTCGTTCGATTTTCAGGCAAACACACACAATAATACAGACTTTCTGAAAGCACACAAGACTTCATTACAATAATTATACAAATGGACAAATGACCTTTTGAATTGACAATTTCAATATCTTACAACAAAATTTATAGAATTAGATCCTTAAATTGAACATAAATATGAAGCCCCACCTCTTGAAAAGTACAAAGTCAATCTACATGACTATTGTAACATGATGAGAGTGAATATGAATTGTTGTGGCAATGGCAACCAATAGCTGCTTGGTGAGCAAGTCAGGAGGGTAAGATGTTTGGAGCCTCATTATTGATTTTATGTTGGAAAAAAAATATGCAGTGTACAAATAAAAAGAAAATTGAAAAGAAAAGTATACAGAGAAGAGAGAGGGTAGAGAGGTGAGTATATCAAATAGGCTTTTCGAGCAATCTACCATTCATGATCTCACCAAAATTACACGTAAATAGACGGTAATGGAAAAATAGACTAGAAATACCTTTGATTTTTCCAGCTCGTGCAAGCTTGTACAACCCCTTAGGATCCCTTGCCTCACACACCTGTAGAGGTACATCCATGAATACCTGCATAATTCAAGGATTTTCAGCCGCATAATTGGAACAAATACATATACACCGATACCGCGGAAAACTTAAATTTTACATATCAAAATTTCCAACATCAAAGTATGGGATGAAGTCCCGTTAAGTTGAGAAGAACTAACCTCGACAAAGTCTCCTTCTGGCAGCAGAGCTCGACAGGCATCTCGATCCTTTTTGTAGGGTGATATCAAACTTGCAATACAAATAACTCCAGCATCAGCGAAGAGCTTAGCTACTTCTCCTGTGTCGGACAAAATAACAAGGGGGACATTTTAAACTTTGAACGAAAGAGATGTGTTTCGAGGTAAAGAATAATAAATCATGAATCAGGCAATAAACCAACCAATCCTTCTTATGTTCTCTGCTCGATCTTCAGCTTTAAAACTAAGATCGCTGTTTAACCCATGCCTTACATTATCTCCATCAAGAGTATAGGTTAGCTTTCCTCTAGCATGTAGGCCACGGCTTAAAGCACATGCCAAAGTGCTCTTTCCTGAAGTAAAAGTTCAAGGGTTAATAATTATATAGGCCGATGATCTGAGCCATTTGTTTCTAGATTGATGGTGAATGGCAGATATGAAGGCTAAGAAAGGGGATTGAGGTAGGTTGGTAAAAAGGAAAAAATGACACAAAACAATATCAGAGTGAAACGAGTATAATATAACTGAATATTTGTGAATCACCAAAGCAAGATAAGGTTCCTTTTAATTTGTGGAAAAACAGATGACAGAAACAATAAATCAAGAAACTGAGAGCGACAGAGACAGACTGCATTACTCGTGGAAGGGAGAAATGAAAGCAATCATAAAACAATAAAGAAAATAAAAAATAATTTACTGATTAGTAAGTTTTTGCAGAATTCTTTCACAATTGGCAAAATTATATTCATGCTTGTAAAATTATATACTTATATTGATGTGAGATCCCACAGGGAAGAATCTAATTCATGTTTGATAAATGAAGATAAAAATTAAAATAACTTTTTAGACCACTTGATTTTGGTATCCTCCCTTCAGCATTTCAGTTTAGTTAGCGCTTAAAATATCAGTGTACATGATGTGATCAAGCTTGAATATACCACTCTAAGAAATTAATTCAGCAAACTTGGTTAATATATCATTCACAAATAATAGAATAAGAAGTAAAGTCTATATGTGAATCAAACCTTCGATGACAACACTGTAGCTAACAATTTTTTATCTGTGTTCTTCTAATCTCTATGTTTTACTCACGCCACTGTCAAAAAGAATCAAGGTTTACGTTTCATAAACAACTAGTTAGTTTACCCTTCACAAAAAATGAATTCACGTGAAGAAAATGAATTCCACAGCATTCTACCTGCTTGAAACTAACAGCAGAAGAGTTTCCAAATACATAATGGGAAATCTCCTCTTGATTGTAAACTCTAACAAACCTCTTCATGCACAAGAAGAAGAAAAAGAAAATGTGTTGTTCTGGGATCAGTCTAGTATATCATAAGTCTCTCTCGATATAGCCACCTTAATCAAATCAAAATTACCCAAAAGCTGTCCAAATCTATGAAAGATCAAGGAAACTTAAGAAAAACACACGTATATCAAATAAATGAACGTTGAACAGCCAGAAGGCATATAAACAATTGATTCAGGAAGCTAATACTAATTACATAAACTGTTGTTTGTGTTATACATACCTGAACCACTGAGTCCAGTAATCCAAATTACACAACCTTTTTGTTTAAGCAATTCCTGCCTGTCACTCTTTTCTACAGAACATTTATGCCATAGAATATTGGTCGAATTTCCAACTGTTGACATCTTGGGCGTACTTTTACCTAGTCAAAAGTTATTCGACATCATTAGAATATAAACAAAAATCATTCTCCCTCCGTAAGAAAATTTAAACATCAGAAGAACAGAAAAATATCGGGGAAACCATCACAATCTGTTGCCAGCACATCGTCGATAGCATTGCAACCGCCATTGATGTCCGACGTCGTTTCAGAAGCATCCATAGCCTTTATAGGCTCCAGAAAATTCGATCTCACCTTTACACCGCAAATTCCCAATCTTTTACTCTTACAATTCAATACCGGCACATTCACCGGCCTCAGCTTCGCACTTGATGCCTTGGAAAAGTCCAATTCTGACGAATTACACAAACTTAACGATGGAATTCCAACTGAGGCCATTTTTTATTTACCAAATTCAACTACTTGAAAATTCAGAACACAGCTCTGCAAATTATAACTAAGAAAAAATTGTCTACAATATTTGAAGAAGACAATGTAAGAAAGCGCGAAAGGGGCGAGACAGAGATTTGGGTTGGAAATTGAAACAGAAGTGGGTGGTTTAAATTGGTGACAGGCACTGAGATTCCTAAAATAAGATGCAGATTCCAGGGGCCATTAGACGTCAGAACATCAGTAAAGGCTATAGGCTCGGGATTCAGACGGTGGAGACGTTTTTATCATCCTTTGCTGTTTTCTTAAAGAGTTACTTCCACTAATCGTTACTCAAGTTGGTACAAACTTTTAAGAAAAATGCTACTTGTACATCAAGAATTGTACATAATGATGTACACCCCACTCACATGGGAGTGGGGCCCATTTGTATAAAATATTTTTTTATTCAAACGGGCCATACCCCCATGTGAGAGGGGTGTACACCCTTATGTATACCTTGATGTACCTATAGCAAAACCGAACTTTTAAATTGGTCACTAAGTTATTTTAACTCATTTAACTGCTACGCCCCTTTACGTACGGACTAGTCAATATTAAACGTCCCTGGCACATTATTATGAAATGTTTATAAGTATTGTAAAAGTAATATTTTAATATGCGTAAATATTAATTATTTTAGAATTAATATCAAAAAAATTAAATCATTTATTTAATTTTCAATTAAGTAATACTGAATGTTAATTAGTATAGATAGACGTGAATAATGAAATGGATTATTGAATGTGAAATTCTAATCAACTTGTAATTAGAATTAATAACACTGGAATGCATAAATGAAGATGAATATTAATTAATTAATATTAATGTTAATTGATTGAAAATTAATAATTGGAAATTATACATTAATGAAAGCACGCGTGCAAAATGAATGTATTAAATGTACTTGTACATTGATGGTAACTAAATGATTAAATAAATTTAATTTATATTGAAAAACGAAAAAGTAATAAATTATTGAAATAATTGAATTATAGTACAACTAAGATCTTTCAAAAAATGATTCTCGATTGATATGCTATTTAATTCCAATTAAATAAAAATGAATTTTAATTAGTATACATGAACATGAATAATGAAATGCATTATTGAATGTGAAATTCTGGTTAACCTATAATTAGAACAATGATGCTTTGTGTATAATGTTCTTGACAACATTGTTGATAACATGCCACATGAAATGTTATCATTGAACATTTTAAAAAATAATTTATCTTTCCAACCAACACTCTTTTTGTCAAATGTAGATTTACATTGATGGTAACTAAATGGTCAAATAAATTAAATACATATTGAAAGACAAAAAGTAAGGTGTTATTAAAATAACTGAATTATAGTGAGGCTAGAATCGTCCAAAAAATGATAATCTCTAAATGTGATATTTAATATATTATAGACTAAAATTTTAAATTTAAATTAAATAAAATTAAAAGCAACAATTAATTTTAACCACACATTTTATGGGATCCACGACTTTTCAACAACGCATTTCGACAACTTTTATCAAAATTTATTAAAAACCAGATTTTAATTCTTGCAAAATAAGGGCTAAAGTTTATAACGGTTTCACCATTGTTAACGGTTAGAAAACTTGATGTATATTATAATGTGTTGTCCATTAAGATATAAGTTGATTCTCTACATGCGAGGTTTGAATTTCCTCGATAGAATATTGATGAGATTTTCTCCAACAATGGTGAGTTTACCTAAGTGAATTAACAAATGTTACTCCAGATTGACACCTAACATGTGAAACTCTAGAATTAACAAAGTGCATTCTATGAGATTATAAGATGTGCAATATTTTTATTTTTATAGCCTTTTTAGACTTTAATGTATGGGATTTAAACGGGTCTAGCCAATTGTTCAAGTCGTCCATCGTAGGCCACGCAGGGGCGGAGCCAGCCCGTCGAAGTAGGGGGTCCCATACATTAATTTTTTTTTTTTTGGAAACATTATCTGTTAAAATGAGGGAAGTTGATACGTTGTGATAGAGAAATGAAATAAAAGAATATAAATTAATGTACATTCTTAACAAAGAAAATCAAGAAACGTATAAAAGAAAGTACTAATTTTTAATTTAACAAAATGATTGGCTTGCTTTTTTGAATAATGGAGTTAGCGGGCGGACAAAGTTCGACAAAGCAATTTGAAAGAACAGATAATGGAGATTGATTCAATTTAATACCTTTGGACAAACAGTCGGGGTGTTTAGCCATTTGGGATTGGTAACAATAGAGCCTAGTTTTTGCATGATTAATGCTCCTTTAATTTCTTGCCTTTATAGCTTAAGATCAAGGCCCGCTCTAATCCTGCCGCGAGTGGTGTGGAAGAGAGCATGTTTAAAGCGACTTTAACGAACATAAATCGAGGGATTTGCAGATGGTGCCATTTTAACCCTTTGATGATCTACATTTTTCAGAAATCCTTTTTATAATTATTAAATTTATTTTTGATACGTGACACACTCTTAATTCTATTACGACATGTATAAATCTACATATTGATCTTTTCAAACAACAACAAATAGAAAGACTGCTAAAACAAATTATTATTATTATTTTTTTTTCTCGTGATTGAATAGCATATCAGTGTTTAAATAAGAACGGCAAGAAAATAATTATTAGAAAAATAAGATGGATACTAGAAAACAAAGAACCCTTTCTGCCCGTCCCGTCTCGCTCCGCTGCCACCCTCACCCCTCCTTGGTGCCCACCTCTAGAGATGGCAAAAGAATTCGTTCAACACGATACCCATGGTGGCTCGCCTCGAATGAGATGAGAATTACCCACCAATGGGGTAAATAGGTCGTGGAGAGGGATACTGGTCATCACCCTGAAACGAATACGGGAATATATAGTCACCATCCAACTACTCACATTTTAAAAGTTAATTTCAAATTTAAATTTTTTTCATCAAATGAAAAAAAAAAAAAAATTATCATTATTTTTAAAAAGAACATAAGTTGTGCAACATAATTCCTGTATTTTTGGTGATCATGAATTCAAGCCAATTCACCCAATGGTAAATACTTCAACACTTCAAAATATTTTTTTTCCCTTTAATTTCAATTAAGAACAATAAATCTTGTATGAAGAAGAAAATTCAAAACCTACTTCTTCATTATATCAAGCATTATTTATTACTAATAGTAGTGTGTGTGGCTCCTCCTCTATCAACAATCACTCGAGCAGCCTAAAACCTACAAATAGGTGTATGGGAACTTCTCCTCGGCAGCCATTCGGACGTGAGGATAAGTAGAAGAAGAAGATTGAATGTAAAATATAAAAATCACTATGTATTCAAGTGTAAAAGTTAAGATTCTCAACTAAATATTTGAGATGACTCACCTCTGTATCATAATAGCTTTTCGAGATACACGAGTTGTAGGCATTAAGGATAAGGTTGCATGTCCATTAACCATGTGCCAATAGGACAAACAACCACATTTTCCTATGGGTGGTTGAGGCGTCCAGCCAACCTTTGCGATACTTGATGCAGGTCGACGAGCTCTACCAGGGGCGGAGCCAGAATTTGATGGTACGAGGGGGGGGGGGGACAAAATAGTGGAAAAACAATTGACTATAACCAATTTTTTTTTTTTTTTTGTTTAATTTTAAGAAGTTGGGCTTGGATTAGGATGGGTTCCAGCCCACCCCTCCCTCCGCCCTGGGCTCTATACCAGGAAGAGTACAACATCTAATAACACTCATATGGCTCGCCTGGTCCTTTTGACATTGGAAAGGATAATGATCGCTATTTTCATCATCAAGTACAAAAATTACGTGTAGTAACAAAGATTAACACATTGTAATAGTACCTGTTGACTCACTAAAAGTGCGGTCCAATTTGAATGGCCCAAGGAGTGAAGCCCAATTGGAGAAGATCAAGACAAATGTCCAAGTTGGGGTGTTGGCGAGATAAAGGCCCGCCAAATTGGTAATGGCATCGCCCAAACCTGCGCAATGTCCAGAATACCCTCGAATGGAATACCCTGTTGTCGCCCAAAGTAACTAGTCTATCATCGTCCAGACTTTCGAATCGCCCCAGGTTGTAGCCACGTCAAGCATTTTATTTACTCAGAACGACGGTTATTGAAACGGATGTCGAGCACTTTCGTCACGATCCACAATTTTAGGAGCCCAGTTGGGAGCTGTTGAACGACAACAACGTGATGGCAGCAGTTAGATATGGCAGTTCCACGATTGCCCAGCCACCATGAAGGAAGTGGGTAGTTAAGGATTGGTCAAGCAGTTTCCAAACGATTTACCACAAAGAAGACCATCAGAGTAGCATAAAAGGAAGAAGAGACATGGAGAAAAGGACCCCAAATCAAAAACTCTCAACAGAGAATATGTAATTTCAATTTCTTAGTATAACTTTAATTTCTTTTTTTTCAGTACTCGTGTGCTTGCACCCCTTAGATGTATTCTGTTCATTTCTGATTGTAAATCTTCGTTCGCCAATAAAAACACCCATTTTTGGGACTTTGTCTCAAGAGGTTTGTTCCTTACACAATCATCTGATTTCCCTTTTAATTGTTAGTGACCCAAAAATCGCGCCAAACATTTTGGCACGCCCGGTGGGACACTTGGTGTTTGGTTAGTGAAGATACAAAAGTAAAAAATTATGCCTCATAAAAGTTCTGATAAGGAACAACGGGTCAAGGAGTAGTCCAGTCTGTAATCGAACGATATGAGGAGCAGCAAAACTCTCCACGAACAGATGGACGAAGTCAGAGCAGTCACAGTTGTTATGAGCCGATGACAGAGTTGAGTCCTCGCACCATGCGTGCATTGCTTGGGGAACTCACGCAAGATGTTGTTGAACAGGTAAACTTAAGAAATGTTCATAATATAGAACAATTCGTTCAAAATGGGAACATGCATTATGACAATATGGCTAAACAACTTAGTACATTAAACGAAGTCATGAACAAGTTAGTGGGCCAAATATGTCAACCTGCTGCTCCCATAGAAAGTCACTTTCAAACTAGGACGATAGTAGGGCATACTTCGCCACACAATTTTCCTGGTTTGAACCCATCAAGTCAAAATTTAGAACCACCTTTCGGCCCATCTACCTTAAATCAGGGGGGGTGGAACACCAAATTTGAATGATGATAACGGGGTTACACACCTGGGGGGTAATTTAAGTGTAAGAGACAATGGCCAGAATAATGGACAAAACACCTTACGTGCTAATGATGGGTTAAATACTCAAGTCAATGGTCATAATGGCGCAAACAATGACACTTTTGCCGCCAACCAAGGGCCAATTGTTAGACCTCACATAAATCAACCAGTAAATCAACCCATAGAGATTCCGTATGATCCTAACGTCATGTTGAGAAATCAAATAATGGAAATTGTATAGGATCAAATGGTTGTTGGAGTACGTCCTGTCATTAGGCCGACCTATACAAAGTCATAACCTGATTGGATAGACCAAGCATATCCATGGCCTAGAGGATACAAAGTGCCAGAGTTTTCATTATTCACTGGTTTGGGAGAAGTGTCTACCCTGGAGCATGTAGGGCGATTCACGCTGCAAAGTGGCGAAGTGAATGATTATCATAAGTTGAGGTTGTTCCCTAGTTCATTAACGGAAGTAGCTTTTTCCTGATTCATTAACCTGCCAGCAAATTCCGTTCAAACGTGGCAACAAATGGAGAAGTTATTCCATGCTCAATTTTATAAAATCGAGTCTGAAGTCACCCTGGCCGTTTCACCATTGTTGCTGGTTAGAAAACTTGATGTATATTATAATGTGTTGTCCGTTAGGATATAAGTTGATCCTCTACATGTGAGGTTTGAATTTCCTCGATAGAATATTGATGAGATTTTCTCTTTAGGAGATCAGAATATCAAGTCAATGTTAATTCAGATGAAAGATAGACTTGATATTTATTTCTCCAACAATGGAGTTTACTCGAATTAATCGAGTTTACCTAAGTGAATTAACAAATGTTACTCCAGATTGACACCTAACATGTAAAACTCTAGAATTAACAAAGTGCATTCTATGAGATTATAAGATGTGCACTATTTTTATTTTTATAGCCTTTTTAGACTTTAATGTATGGGATTTAAAACAGAGAACCCTTTCTGCCCGTCCCGTCCCGTCCTGCTCCGCTTCCACCCTCACCCCTCCCTGGCGCCCACCTCCAGAGATGGCAAAAAAAATCCGTTCAACACGATATCCATGGTGGCCCACCTCGAATGGGACGAGAATTACCAACCAACGGGGTAAAATAGGTCGTGGAAAGGGATACGGGTCATCACCCCGAAACGAATACGGGAATATCCGAATATATAGTCACCGTCCACCTACTCACTTTTTTAAAGTTAATTTCAAATTTAAAATTTTTCACCAAATGAAAAAAAAAAATTCATCATTATTTTTAAAGAGAACATAAGTTGTGCAACATAATTCCTGTATTTTTGGTGAACATGAATTCAAGCCAATTCACCCAATGGTAAATACTTCAACACTTCAAAATATTTTTTTTCCCTTTAATTTCAATTAAGAACAATAAATCTTGTATGAAGAAGAAAATTCAAAACCTACTTCTTCATTATATCAAGCATTATTTATTACTAATAGTAGTGTGTGTGGCTCCTCCTCTATCAACAATCACTCGAGCAGCCTAAAACCTACAAATAGGTGTATGGGAACTTCTCCTCGGCAGCCATTCGGACGTGAGGATAAGTAGAAGAAGAAGATTGAATGTAAAATATAAAAATCACTATGTATTCAAGTGTAAAAGTTAAGATTCTCAACTAAATATTTGAGATGACTCACCTCTGTATCATAATAGCTTTTCGAGATACACGAGTTGTAGGCATTAAGGATAAGGTTGCATGTCCATTAACCATGTGCCAATAGGACAAACAACCACATTTTCCTATGGGTGGTCGAGGCGTTCAGCCAACCTTTACGGTGCTTGATGCAGGTCGATGGGCTCTACCAGAGGTGGAGCCAGGATTTAATGGTACGTGGGGCAAAAAATTGAACAGTGTACTACTAGATTTAAACAGTGGAAAAACAATTGACTATAAGCAATTTTTTAATTTTTTTAAGAAGTTGGGCTTGGACAAGCCCACCCCTCCCTCTGCCAGTGGCTCTACACCAGGAAGAGTACAACATCTAATAACATTCATATGGCTCGCCTGGTCCTTTTGACATTGAAAATGATAACGATCGCTATTTTCATCATCATGTACAAAAATTACGTGTAGTAACAAAGATTAACACATTTGTAATAGTACCATAACACAGTGTAAGTTACAGTTTAAAATATGACATACATTGTAACATGATTAACACAAATTGTAAGTTGCAAATTCAGAAAATTTCGTACAGCAAAACATGATTTAACAGTGTAAATTACCATTATTATAACAAACTACATACATTATAATAGAATAAAAATAGAGTGTAAGTTACCATAATTGTAACGAAAACATTACACATACTGTAATTAGCCAAATCATTTTGCCAAAAAATTTACATACACGGCAAAACCATATCTTTAAGCGATGATTTATGTTGTAATTTTTAAACATTTAACAAAAAACAATATTATTCAATTCAGCCTCCAGTCGTTCCCTATTTTTGTAAATTGACATAATCTTTACCTTGAGTTTTAGCCATATTTGACCCTCAATTTTTCAGAATAGATTTTCTCAAAAAATAATTTTAGAAGGGCGTGTGGATAAAAATTATGAAATCTTTAAAGATTTACGTGTAAAATTATTTTATTGAAAAAATATTTAATTAAAAATGAGTTTTGAAAAAAATAAATTTTAAAGAGTAGACTCAAACATGGCTTAATAATCAAATTTACAGCAATTTAGCCCATATTTGATCACCATTATTTCAAAAAAATTCATACTCATTTTCAATCACACATTCAAGCGATAAAAAATTTTACAAGTAAACTAAAAAAAATAAAAATTCTACATTTTAATGTCACATTCTAAAAGGAGAAAATTACCTAAATTCAGGGATTTAAAATTTAATTATAAAAAATCTGGTGATTAAGAAATTTATATAAAAGTCAGGTGATTAAGACTCGACCCCCAAGTCCTCTCTCTCTCTCTCTCTCTCTCTCTCTCTCTCTCTCTCTCTCTCTCTCTCTCTCTCTCTCATTATCGCCACCTGCAACCCTCACCCCCACCACCGGTGAAGATGCCGGAGAAAAGAGAGCGGTGATAATTTCGATTTCGAGAGCATTTGGTGGAAAAGATAGGCACAACAAAGTTCTCACCTCGAAGGGGCTAAGGACCGAAGTGTGAAACTCCATGTGAACATGGCGATTCAATTCTACAATTTGCAGGACTGCCTTGGTTACGATCAACCAAGCAAGGTAGTGGAGTGGCTGCTTCCAACTCTATTAAGAAGCTCCCTTCCATTAAGGCTATATTCCTGGATATTCCTAAGTAGCTCAACGACGAGAAGAGGTCTAGCTCCGGTGGTAATGATCAACATGGTTTTGATTAAGATGAATTATACGTGGATGGTGGTGGCGACTGTAATCCTCAAAAGATGGCGTTGATGTTATCCCAATCTGGCTCCGAAGGGTTCCGAGCTATCCCTTTCTAGATCTAAAAATCGGATCAAAGCCCGAGAGTGTGCAAAGGAAAGAGTTGCAGAAAAAAAGGAGGAGAATGAGTCTCCTCGTGTTGAACACTTGAACCATCTTTCCCATACCACTTCTTTCACTGAACTCCTCAGTGTTGGCATGAATAATGTCAATAATACTACCAATCTGAATGAAAGTGAATGAGGTGGGAATTTATGTGTTGGGGTGGGGAGGAAACTGGTGGTGGTAGAGGTGATTACATTTGTGGTGGTGGGGAAAAAATTGGTGGTGAAGGTGGAGCTGGTTTAGGACTTGGTGGCTGAGATTTTGGTGGTGTTAGCAGTAGTGGTGCTATTGGTGACGATTAGGTGAGGTAGCACGACATTTTGGTGTCGGTGGTGGATCTGTGGGTGGTGTGAATCTGCACTTGTGTCCATCTACATTTGGTGGTGGTGTTTATGGTGCGATGATGATGGTGGTGCGATGATTGGTGTTTGTTAAATATATCGGTGGAAGTGATGATGGTGATGATTGTTGTTGTGGATTTGAGGTTAAGGTAATATTTGAGCTCGCGGATTTTAGTTGAAGGTGATAGTGGTGGTGCAAAGAAGAGTTTTAGTTAAACATTAGTTCGAAATTCATTGTCATGAATCTGAGTTGGAGAGGGTAGTGGTGGTGCATTTTAGGTGATGGTGGTGATGACTGGTGGTGGATTGTGGTGCTAGTTTGTGGTGATCGTTTGTGATCAAATATGTGTGTAATGTGACTAGTTGTGATCATTTTTGTGTTAATTGTGACCAAGTGTGACTTGATCATATACGGTCATAATTAAAATTCAATTGGTCACAGACAATCACGTTGAACATAAATTTAGTCACATTTAGTCAAATGAAAATTGAATACAAACTTGGTCACAATTAGTCATAGACAGTCACACTACACAATTTTTTTTTTATTTCGGTAATTTCTTAGGAGGTAGAGGTAGGGATGGAGTGGTTGTAGGTGGATCCATGGAGTGTGGTGTGATTTCCAATTTTTAAGTTTCTGGGAAATTCTTAGTCACCGGAGCGGGCGTTGGGAGTGATTGTCGGAACTATCGCCAGAGCGATTGTTGGAATAGTAATCGGAGCTGCCATCGAAATAGTCGTCGGAGCAGTCATCGGAGTAGATGGCCGCCTCCGATGGAGAAAGGGGTAGGGAGAGAATAGAAAGTAGAGAGAAAGATAATAATTTGGATTTGAAATTTAATAAATTGAGGTAACTGTATTATATTATAATTAAAAATATTTAATAAATTGATTTAACGCCTAATTTTTGAAAAGATTTTTGGAGTTTTTTATTTTTTAAATGTAATTCTTATATATATAGGATTGATGTATTTTTCCCTTCTAAAAAACTCACTATCCAAAACATCATTTTTCCAAAATTTTTGTTTACAAAGGCGATCAAACAAGGGAATAGCAATTTTACTGCTGGCCCAAAAACCATATACAGAGTTTCCCACAATCCAGACCAATATTATATCCGTGCCCTAGGCCCAGCCACTTATAAGTTTGTCAAAACCCTAGCCCTCCTCTTCTATACCGGCGAAGCCGACACAGATAGTGAGAAGTGAGAAGTGAGAACCCAAATCAACACAGCAAAAATGAAGTACAATACACGAGTCTCCTCCTCCAGGCGCAAGAACAGGAAGGCCCATTTCACGGCACCGTCGAGTGTCCGTCGTGTCTTGATGAGCGCTCCCCTATCCTCCGACCTCCGGACAAAGTACAATGTTCGTTCTATGCCGGTACGCAAGGATGACGAAATACAGGTTGTCCGGGGCACATACAAGGGTCGCGAAGGCAAGGTGGTTCAGGTTTACAGAAAGAAGTGGGTCATCCATGTAGAACGGATCACTCGTGAGAAGGTTAACGGGTCCACAGTCAATGTCGGCATCCATCCTTCTAAGGTGGTTATCAGCAAACTCCGCCTCGACAAGGACCGCAAGTCTCTTCTTGAGCGCAAAGCCAAGGGCCGATCAGCCGCTGACAAGGATAAGGGCACAAAGTTTACTGCCGAGGACATCATGCAGACCGTAGATTAATTAATTTAATCTTCGGCTTTATTGGTATTGTCACTCGATTTTTACAGTTGGTAAAACTAATGCATGTCGAGGAGAGGAATTGGGCGAAACTATGTTTTTGCTACTTCGTTTTTGGTTAATTTTCGTACTAGGAGATCTCCGATATTGATTATGCTATTTTTTTTCCTGATGGTTTAATGAAATGCTTATAGCTGTGGATCTTAAATTTGGGCTATGAACTCTTACTCTCATTAAATCATCTTTTATGTATTTGTTGGCCATTTGTTGCTTTTACTATAATTTTTTTGTTAATTCTACTTATTTATCTTTATGAAATGTATTTTTGTTAATTCTACTCATTTATCTGAATGAAACGTGACACTTAATTTGGCCGAGTGGTATATGCTGACTGGGGATAACGTTTATACTGGTTTACTTGAACAATTAGTTTACGATGGTTGTTTTAGCAAAATATTACCCTTTTTTCAGGAGATAAATGTACATTAAAGGTTGTATATCTAGATCTTTCCCAGAGCAGGTACTGTTATGTGTTGTTCCGTGCTTATAGTTGACCAGATTAGGTCCTGCATGATTTCATTTTTCTTTTTTTGATGGTTTTCCATGATGTTTGTTTGACTACAAATGACTCGTTCCAACTTGCATTCCATAATTGCTTTATTTGTTATTTGGTAATGATGTGTTATGTTTTTGTTTCCTGCCTTCTTCGAATTTGCGTTTGATTGGAGTTGAAGTAATTAAGGAATGTCAATAGTTGTCAAGGTTGGAGAATATTTGCACAGAGATTTGAAAACAGCTCTGCAGGGTAGGTGACTATGTTGGCAAAGGGAGGGATTGGGTGTTTGTGGTTTACAGGAGGACGTGGCTGGATTGGTGTTGGAAAGGTAAGAGATGGAGAGGTGGAATTAGTAATGATGGGTGATCGTGACCGTAAAAGAGAAGGTTGAGTTGTGGAGATGGTGGAGGATGGGAAGTTACAAGGGTTTGAAAGTGGGATTGGGACGGAGGTTTCCGAGAAGGGGATTTAGTGGTGATTGATGATTGTGGAAAGCCAGCGTGGTTGGGAAGACGAGAAGTTCCGATTATGGGTATCAATGGATAAATATATTGAGTTCTGCGACTTTATCCTGAATAGTATTTGGTTAAATGTTAAGCACCGTCATTAAATTTTGCGTCTAGATACTGTAAAATCTAGCCCTCATTCAAAGTTAGGTGCCAAAATTTAAACATTCTAAAAAGAAAGGCTCAAAATCTTCTGATATGGTACTCTTGATCATGTGTTAGCAACTGTTTGTGTAGCTTTATTTAGGGTCCGTTTGATTGTAAGGCTGGAAAATGGGTGGAAAGAAAATGTTTTATAGGGAATTGATTTTTTTAGAAAATGTTTTACTATGAATTGTAATTAATTGTATTTGATTGGTATGATTTTTCATGGAAAATGTTGAAAATTTGGTATCCATTTGACTTCGTTTTTTATGGAATTTGTCCATTAAAGTGATAATTTTTTCTACTATTGAGTCTAAAATTTGTTCTCATTATCAAAAAAAAATTTACTATATCGAATATCATTCGTTTGACTTTATTTTGTATGAAAGTTGTTGATAAAAGTGAATTTTTTTTTAACATTGTGTCTAGAATTTGTTCCCATTGCAAAAAAAAAAAAAAAGGTGGAAAATGATTTTTCCATTAAAGAGTTGTACCTAGAAAAAGGGATTTTTCGTGGAAAATTTCGCATATCAAACAGTCAAAAGAATGAAATTATTCCATGGAAAACTTTGCCAATCAAACGGACTTAGAGTAATGCTATTTATCACCTAATGGATGTAAAATAGTTTGAAGGCACTGGAGTTGGTTAAATGAATTCCCTGAGCGAGACTGATGCTGAGGAATTCCTAGTCGCATTTGTTGGATTTCAAGAATCTATCCATCTATTTGCTGTTCAATTTAAATTGTGCAAGGGTACGGTTTCTGTACCTGTCTAGGAACTTGGATTTTAGTCAAGGAAACTGGAAGAAGCTTCAAGAGAATTGAAAGAGAGAACAATTTTGGTAGGGAAATGAGGAAGGCTGCTGCCGTGGAATTTGGGGTGGAGTGACTTGTCACGGGTTGTGCCATGGGTATGGTGTGGTGGCTGCCATTGAGGGAGATGGTGTAGTGGGGGCAGTTGGTGATGGGATGGGATGGGATGGGATGCAGGAGAAGATTACATTTTTGAATATTTTGGCCTTATATTTATTTTGTTTTCTTTATCCCACGCCACCCCACCCCACCCCTCCGCTCTTTTTTTTTTTTTTTTTTTTTCTGCTGTTTATTTGAAGTGAAAAGATAGAATTATCAGTTTACGAGAGCATAATGTGATGAAATTTGTCAATAGGACGACATGAGCGACTATGGAAGGAGAAACATTTAATGCGGGATGAAATTGCTACAAAATGAAAAGGTTGGAGACCAAAGTAAAATTTACCCAAATTTTTTGTCACCTACCACCTTATGCATATAATGAAGTAATGAACATTGATTGGGTTCGGGTTTGATCCTCATTATTTTCAAGAATAATGTTATTTAATTCCACGGGGATTATAACATTAATTTATGTGGTGTTACGTGATGAGTTTACTAAAATGTGGAATTGAATGATTTATTTAATTGTATATATTATTTAATATCATTTTAACGTCACATATTAATTGTATTTATTATTTAATATCATATTAACGTTACATATACTCTATTTTCAGTTATTACTATAATTTTTTAATTTTTTTTACATCTTCATTTTTAATCAAATATTTACTCAATATAATGTTTTGTAAGTAAATTCAAAATTTTTTACCTATTTTTTAATTACATGTTCTCCTAAACATCACTATTTAAAATTATATATATTTGTTCCCAAATAATGGTGGTCTAACATGGCTAAGTTGGTTTTTTTATTCTCTCACTTATGTATGTTTGAATTAACTTCATATTATTGTGACGCCACACTAACTATTTCATTTCGTATAGTAAATGCAATATATTCGTTGTGTATATTGTGTGTTTCAGGGTTAATTATTGTGGTCACTGAATTTTGTGATAAGATTTTTAAGAGTCACCAAATTTCAAAAGTTTCCCCCTTAATCAATAAACTTTGTAAAATATAATACAGTTCATTACTCGCTCAAGGGACGGGTTAAAAAATTGATGGATCTGCTGGCGTGGCTAAAGGAATTGCGTACGTTACAATTTATATTTCACTTGGCGTCCACGTCATTAGCAATTTAAAAATTGGGTGATGAATGAGATAACGAATTATAAAGTTCAACGATTAATTGGGTAATTCTTAAAAGTTCAGTGATCCAATGAATACTTTACACAAAGTTCGATGATGACTCAAGTAATTAACCCCATTTTTTTGAGTCACGTCAAATTGTCAAATTGATACAAATATTCATGTATGTTAATGCTTAGCAAAAATGTATTGCTTTTAATTCATCTGCCACAGCATTGCTGAACTTTTAAATAAATGAGCTCATGATGATGAGCAAAACGAGATACTTTCTTTTACTTGTTTAGGAAAAAGTAGGACGATTTTAGGACTATAGACTAAAAAAGATGCAATTGTCCCACTTGGATCCATGTACAGTGGCGGAGCCACGTTGAGTCCAGTGTGGGCCTGAACTGTGGGCAATTTTTTTTTTTAAAGGAGAAGAAAGATTTTCTATTTCTAAAATTGAAGAAGAAGAGATGATCTTCAATTGTCCTTAATCAACTCCAATTTGATTTATTCTTAGTTATATCATCACTCGAAATGGACATAAAACTATGTAGTAATTTGTTTATCTCCTTTACCTAAAGTGGATTTTGCTAAAATGCATTAATAATAAAACATTTCCATGGAGAATGTCGTAAATACGTTTTTAGGTTGGAAATGACGTATACAAAGAATGAATTAATAACGTATTAAAAAAAAAAAAATTTGGGAGCGCTGCCCCCGAACCCCCGTGGCCTCCCACCCCTTCACCTCTAGGCCACCTTAGTCCGATGGTCTGGCTCCGCCCTTGTCCATGTATAATAAATAAGGGCAAGATTTTTGATCATCTTTCCGGACTCCACTACACCATACAAGTTGCTTCTAGTTACTTTGCGAAATTTAAGAGCTTCGCATTATCGTCCAATTTTAACCTAAGCATTTTGCTCGCTTGTTAATTATTTTTTTTCTGATTCATGATTAAAGGAAACCATTAAACTTTGCAGTGTAAAGGATATGTATAAAAAATAGTGAATTTCATTATAGCAAATTGTTAGACTTCAAACCAAATTTAATTACCGGTTGTTAGCCCCCGAGTCCAAGCGAAGATTGAAGCAATGCTATTTTATCTCCCTTTTTGTGAACTCTCCCGTGGCGTGTGATAGTTCCATAGCCTAATTTAGCTTCGATCGTCTTTCCATCACAACACACTTAATAAAAATTAGAAATATATTAAATTCTTAATTGAAGATGTGTATGGATTTCAAAGTTGAATACTATTAAGAGATCAATACACTTTGGCGATGCTATAGAGAATAAAATTGTGGGTAGGAGTACCCAAAAAAAAAAAAAAAAAAAAAAAAGATTGATAAAAATGGAGGGTTAATTACCTGAATCATAACTGAACTTTGCATAAAGCTTCTATTGAGTCAAAACTTTGTAATTCGTTATCCTACCCATCACTCAGTTTTTAAATTTCTAACGTGGACGCCAAGTGTGTTTCATGTTACAATTATATTAAATCTCTGTTTAGGCTTTATTTTTTAAAAAACTCATTTTCAATTACACATTCTTCCATAAAATAATTTTATACGTAAACTTAAAAAATTTCCTTATTTTTTAATCACAATCTTAAAAAAAAAAAAAAAAAAAAAAAAACTATTTCAAAAACATTTTCCGAAAAGAATGGGGCTATAACTATAACTTTATGTCTTAATAAATTAGACCAAAAAAAGAAAAAATAAAAAATACACTTGACTAAACCCATGTTTGATAGTCATTAAGTGGCGAATTTTTGAAGAATGTGATTATAAAGTTAGAAAAAATTTGAGTTTACGTATAAAATATTTTATCTTGTAAATATGTAATTGAAAATAAGTATACAGAAAAAAGAGAGTTTTGAATTAATGGTCATCAAGCTGAGGATAAATTAGCCTCAATTTGACAAGTCAATTTATAAGTAGTTTGTAAATTCAATTAAAGTTTAATATTGATTTCAATTATAAATTCATAACTGTCACTCAATATTAATCATATATTTAGTGAGACTTGTTACTATTCTTTTTAATAAATTCTTTATAAATTTGTCAAACTAAAACTTAAATATCTTAAAGACTTCGAAAAAACATAGAAAAGATGATGAAAAAGCCTAAATTATTGTTTATACTTTAAGCACGACACGGAGTTGACTATAAAAGTAAGAGAGAGAAAAAAAAACAAATAATAATTAAGGTGTGTTCAATTATTTTGAAAGAAAGTATTCTGAAATAGTAGATTGACGAAGAATGTGTGGTTGAAAAATAAAAAAAAAGTTATTGATGTGATGTAAAATGTTGTTTTATTGAAGAATATATAATTGAAAATGATTAAAAGTACGTGTACTCGCTTAATAACAAAAGACTTACTTGCCTTAGGCTTGGGGGAGGAATCAATCTAAAGGAACCTTTCCCTTTCGTAATTAACATGTGGTCCTGTTAATTTTTGTATGGGTTCATCTTTTAGAGGTTTACCCTTCATCGGGTCCATCAAAGCGAGTAAAGAACCTTAAAAAAGAAGAAACGTCCGGTCCCCCCATTGACAAATAAACAAACACATTAATTACGAATGATTAAACCCCACATGAAAATTTTGACCACATAAACATGAGAGAGAGGGAGGAGGCATTTGAGCAATTTCCAGTGGTCTACCGTGCCTTTATAACTTCTCTTGCCAATTATTCGGATCATCTTCTAACTTGAGAAATTTCTCATTTTCTTGTAGTGGGTATTACACATTTTCTATCTGCCTTTTAGATTCAAGAAAAAAATGTGGAAACTTCTTGAGAGGAATGTCTACTGCGTCTGTTTGGTAGTTTCTTCTACTTTTTGGAGTCTATAATAATGCGTGTGTTGTATGGGAACAAGAGCAATTAAGAATAACAAAAAACACGGTAAAATGGAGAGTTTTTTAAGCGACAATTGGGAGGTGAAATCGAAGCATTCATCGGAGGAAGTGTTGCAGCGGTGGAGGACTCTTTGTGGAGTGGTCAAGAACCCAAAACGCCGGTTTCGCTTCACGGCTAATATCTCCAAACGTTATGAAGCTGCCGCCATGCGCAAAACCAATCAGGTTCCTCCATTTATTCCGCACCAACCTTTAACTTATCGTTATGAATCAACTCCTAATTTCTGTTTAACCATAACCATCAAAGCATATGCTGAGGCTCACTTGCTGGCAGCGATAAGTCTTTTATATGGTAAAACTTTTAGGTCAATATGTTTGTTGACGTCAAAAATACGGTGAGATCAAGCCATCAACAGTTCTAGCTACATCCCCTCCCACCAATAAGTCACCTGCAAAATAACACTGTTATCAATCCCTCTACAATGTTAAGTTTGACAATTTTTATTTTTTATTTTTACCGTGGGTTAGGTTGCCACTTTTTTATCCTTGATCGTAACAACACTTAAAATAATTTATGACACGGAATTTTACATCTCATACAATGTCAATTCACAATTGTATACATGGAATGTACAATAACATTTTTCCACTTATTTAGGCAAGGTTTTTTTGAGTGTCAACCTCAGTGTACGGCCCCTTCACAATAGGGGGGCTGTGTTCAATAAAAAAAGGGCCATGCTTTGTGTATAGGGCCCTGTATACAAGGGCGTCGAGCTGGTGCCCCATGATAGATGGGGGGTTGACAACAAGCCCTTGTACAAGGGCCTTCACGCCACTTGATATATATATATAGATATAACAGTATTTATTCTCAAAAAAATGAGGGAAGTGTATAATTAGACTCCACGTGGTCCAATAATTGTGGACGTAAATTTCTATTTGTTTCCAAAACTTTAATTTTTTCTTTATTTAACTGGAGTAAATTTATGTTATTTTATATATAGTTGTGTCTGTATTCACCTGATCAGAGTTCTACCTTTTTTTTTTTTTTGGGTGATCTGTTTATTTCATTTTGAATTATGAATACATGAAGATGTTTCTCTCTGTCATTTGTTCTTAAAATGTACATGAAGTTGTGTATATTCATTTGTTTGTCGCATTGTTATTGATTAGTGGTTACTGCTAATATTATTAGACTTTTGTCTTCGAACATTTTCTTGAGGGTCACAGGATCAGTTTTTAAAATGTTCCCCACTTTAGGATTTCTTGGACAAGTATTGTTTCAGTTTATCTTTGAATTATTGATTTCAAATGTAATTTAGCTATCAAACAAAATGCCATTTATGAATGTTGCTTATTGGAACATTCAGTGTACAATAACATTTTTCCACTTATTTAGGCAAGGTTTTTTTGAGTGTCAACCTCAGTGTACGGCCCCTTCACAATAGGGGGGCTGTGTTCAATAAAAAAAGGGCCATGCTTTGTGTATAGGGCCCTGTATACAAGGGCGTCGAGCTGGTGCCCCATGATAGATGGGGGGTTGACAACAAGCCCTTGTACAAGGGCCTTCACGCCACTTGATATATATATATAGATATAACAGTATTTATTCTCAAAAAAATGAGGGAAGTGTATAATTAGACTCCACGTGGTCCAATAATTGTGGACGTAAATTTCTATTTGTTTCCAAAACTTTAATTTTTTCTTTATTTAACTGGAGTAAATTTATGTTATTTTATATATAGTTGTGTCTGTATTCACCTGATCAGAGTTCTACCTTTTTTTTTTTTTTGGGTGATCTGTTTATTTCATTTTGAATTATGAATACATGAAGATGTTTCTCTCTGTCATTTGTTCTTAAAATGTACATGAAGTTGTGTATATTCATTTGTTTGTCGCATTGTTATTGATTAGTGGTTACTGCTAATATTATTAGACTTTTGTCTTCGAACATTTTCTTGAGGGTCACAGGATCAGTTTTTAAAATGTTCCCCACTTTAGGATTTCTTGGACAAGTATTGTTTCAGTTTATCTTTGAATTATTGATTTCAAATGTAATTTAGCTATCAAACAAAATGCCATTTATGAATGTTGCTTATTGGAATCTCGTGTTAATATAGGAAAAGTTGAGAATCGCAGTCCTAGTCTCCAAAGCTGCTCTACATTTCATACAAGGTGAGATTTTCATTTTTCTTCGTTTTGTGACTTGAGTAGAAAATTGATTCACTCCTTGTTCTGTACAATTGCAGGAGTGCAGCCAAGTGACTATACTGTACCTAAGAACGTTAAAGAAGCTGGTTTTCATATTTGTGCTGATGAATTAGGATCCATAGTCGAAGGTCATGACGTGAAAAAGTTAAAGTTTCATGGAGGGGTGTCCGGTATTGCAGATAAGATTGGCACATCCACTACCAACGGGCTTCCTACTGATGATGAAGCTCTCAGACACAGAGAAGAGATTTATGGGATCAATAAATTCACGGAGGCTGAAGCAAAGAGTTTTTTGGTATTTGTTTGGGAAGCCCTTCAAGATATGACTCTCATGATCCTTGGTGTCTGTGCATTTGTCTCTCTGATTGTTGGCGTAGCAACAGAAGGATGGCCTAAAGGAGCTCATGATGGCCTTGGAATTGTTGCTAGCATTTTGTTGGTGGTGTTTGTCACAGCCGGTAGTGATTATCGCCAGTCTTTACAGTTCAAGGATTTGGACAAAGAAAAGAAGAAAATCTCCATTCAAGTTACAAGGAATGGTTATCGACAAAAAATGTCCATCTATGAGCTATTACCTGGTGACATTGTCCATCTTTCTATTGGAGATCAAGTACCTGCAGACGGCCTATTTCTTTCAGGATTTTCTGTTTTAATTGATGAATCTAGTTTGACTGGTGAAAGTGAGCCGGTGATGGTCGGTGTAGAAAACCCTTTTCTACTGTCGGGAACCAAGGTTCAAGATGGCTCTTGCAAGATGCTGGTTACTGCAGTTGGCATGAAGACTCAATGGGGAAAACTAATGGCAACTCTCAGTGAAGGAGGAGATGATGAAACTCCTCTACAGGTTAAATTGAATGGAGTGGCAACTATCATAGGAAAAATAGGTCTCTTCTTTGCTGTCGTTACTTTTGCGGTTTTAGTGCAGAAAATGATTGGCAGCAAATGGAGAGAGGGAACAACTTTAAGCTGGTCTGGAGACGATGCTTTGCAATTGTTAGAATACTTTGCCATTGCTGTTACCATTGTTGTGGTTGCAGTTCCTGAGGGACTCCCTCTTGCTGTGACACTGAGCCTTGCGTTTGCCATGAAAAAAATGATGAATGATAAAGCACTTGTGCGCCACTTGGCAGCTTGTGAGACCATGGGATCAGCCACTACCATCTGTAGTGACAAAACTGGAACCTTAACAACTAACCACATGACCGTGGTGAAATCGTGCATTTGCATGAATGTCAAAGAATTGAGCAAACCAAGTGACGCTTCTGTTTTGCGTTCAGAAATCCCAGATTCTGTAGCAAAAACTCTGCTACAATCAATTTTTAACAACACTGGTGGAGAAGTTGTGGTTAACAAGAACGGAAAACGTGAGATTTTGGGAACACCAACTGAAATGGCTATTTTGGAGTTTGGCCTATCGCTTGGTGGGAATTTTCAAGAAGAACGACAAGCATCTAAACTTGTAAAAGTCGAGCCATTTAACTCCACAAAGAAGCGAATGGGTGTGGTATTGGAGCTTCCTGAAGGACGTCTACAAGCTCATACCAAAGGTGCGTCAGAGATAATTTTGGCTGCCTGTGAAAAGGTGGTCAACTCAAACGGTGAAGTTGTTCCCCTGGATGAACAATCCATCAATCATCTGACAGCTACCATTGATCAGTTTGCTAGCGAGGCTCTTCGGACTCTATGTCTTGCCTACATGGAACTGGAAAACGGGTTCTCTGAAAATGATGCCATTCCTACCTCGGGATATACTTGTATAGGGATTATAGGAATCAAAGACCCTGTACGCCCTGGAGTCAAGGAGTCTGTTGCCCTTTGTCGTTCAGCTGGTGTGACTGTTCGGATGGTTACGGGAGATAACATCACTACTGCAAAGGCTATTGCTAGGGAATGTGGGATACTAACTGATGACGGTATAGCAATAGAAGGTCCAGTTTTTCGAGAGAAGAGTATGGAGGAATTGCTCGAACTGATTCCAAAGATACAGGTGTTTTATATACTATTCTTCAAACTTGAATCTGATGATGGGCTCAAGTTCTGTTGTCTGATTGCAAGGCACACTCTTATCATTTTCTTATTTTAAGACAACAGGCAATTAAAAATATTATTTCCGGCCTGTGGCTCATGATATTTTTCACCTTTTTAGGTAATGGCTCGTTCTTCACCATTAGACAAGCATACATTGGTGAAGCACTTGAGAACCACTTTTAAAGAAGTTGTGGCTGTAACTGGAGATGGAACAAATGATGCTCCTGCACTTCATGAAGCAGATATTGGACTCGCAATGGGCATAGCTGGAACCGAGGTGAACTTTCATTATCATCTTTCATGGTCCCTTGTGAATGAAATTATCCATGGAGTGAAAGATTTAACAATCGACAGTGTTGTTTAATGAAGGGTTTAAGAGTGGGTTAATCAGCGGTCCATTCACATTAAATGAGTTTGGAATTACTTTGAATAAGGAAGACACTGCCGCCTTCAGCATATTAATCATAATTGTTTCTGAACATAGGTGGCCAAAGAGAGTGCTGATGTCATAATTCTGGACGACAATTTCTCGACAATCGTCACTGTAGCAAAATGGGGGCGATCGGTCTACGTAAATATCCAAAAGTTTGTTCAATTCCAGCTGACTGTTAATATTGTGGCATTAATCGTGAACTTTACTTCGGCTTGCTTGACAGGTAAGAAAGTTTGTTCAGTTCCTCTTCTTCTTTGTACAGTAATTTAAAACATAAAATTTGATTAGTTCACATGCTTGCAAATGAATGGCATTTCAGGAAGTGCTCCCCTTACTGCTGTTCAACTTCTGTGGGTCAATATGATTATGGACACATTGGGAGCACTTGCACTAGCAACCGAGCCTCCTAATGATGAACTAATGAAGAGATCTCCGGTTGGAAGGAAGGGAAATTTTATCAGTGCCGTCATGTGGAGAAACATCTTAGGACAATCCTTGTATCAATTCCTGGTGATATGGTTTCTTCAGGCATACGGAAAGACATTTTTCAGACTTCATGGCTCCTCTGATTCCGACTTGGTCCTTAACACTCTTATTTTCAACTCATTTGTGTTCTGTCAGGTACTCAAGAAACTACCTCGAATGTTAATGTAATTGTTCTATTAGCAGCGGTATCTGTTCCTAAAACTCTCGATGTTATCTCTGCAGCTCTTCAATGAGGTGAACTCCCGGGAGATGGAGAAAGCAGATGTCCTTGAAGGTATACTGGACAACCCAGTTTTCATTGGAGTTCTTGGTACCACTGTCTTCTTCCAGATCATAATAGTTGAATACCTTGGGACATTTGCAAACACGACTCCTCTTACAATCGTGCAATGGTTTTTCAGCCTATTTATCGGTTTCTTAGGCATGCCAATTGCTGTATACCTTAAAGGAGTCCCTGTGGAATAGTCATGAAAGAGACATGTATCAGTGAAAAGATGTTCCTACTAACTCATTACATTGTCAAAGAAGAAGAAGAAAGGACGGTTCGGATCTTGCAACCTTCATCACTGCAAATATTGTAAGATTCAACATTTTCATTTTCATTTTTATTTTTTGGGTTTTATGGGCTTCAAGGAGTAGCAAGGCAAGTCTATGGCCAAGAATCTTGTACAGAAGCTGCAATACAACATTAGGCCTGTCAAGAATCTTTTAATTGAGTTTAATTTTGTAAGAATAGCTTTCGTTCTAGTTTTTCTGCAACCTTGTTTTTGGCTTCATCAGCTTAATCCAAGAGGAATTATGTGGAAGATCTATAGAATTATTAAGAAGCTACGGATGACAACAAAGATTCTATACACGCGATTATGCATTACCAACTAAATATAAAGCGTTTTGTTATTCTAAACGGTAAATCTTAGGGTGTGTTTGAGCCACATTATTAAGAAGCAAAGGATAACAATAAAGATCCTATACACGCGATTTTGCATTACCAAAGAAATATAAAGTGTTTTGTTGTTCTAAACGGTAAATCTTAGAGTGTGTTTGAGCCACATTATTTTGGAATAATAGATTAATAAAGAATGTGTGGTTGAAAATGAAGAAAAGAATGAAAATGAAGATTTTATATGTACGAAACATGAGCTTAATTTGATATTGAAGAATTTGGTATTCTTGAGTCTCCGACTCAAGAATGAGCTATAAGTAGGGACCACATCCCTATCCTTTGTACTTTATGTAGGGTCGGCCAATGTCTCACCCAAGCACAAGTAGCGTCTGATAAGAAAAAGGAAAAAAAAAAGTCAAAAAAATCTTATATAACGTAAGCTACACAATAAAAGGCTTTTCAATGGATTATAGTTGATATGATTCCCTCTCCTAATTTATGTTTTCAAAATTTTTAGCATAGAATTAGATTAAAAATATAAGGAAATCAATCAAGGAAAACACGTATTTTAAAACTGTCAACAATAATTTTTGTATTATTATTTTTTCTCGAAGAAGGTATGGTATGATATTAGCCGCGTCTTCCACCCTTCCATATCCACAATGTGCCAAATAAATTGACTTCACATTCATAGAACTTCATATTATAAATCTAAATTATAGTTTTTAGATATGTATTTCAAATATTTTAATAGATTGGAGTAAAAAAAAAAAAAAACTAATTACTAGGTAGACTTGATTTATCCCTTGAAATGAAAATTGCACTATCGATCCATAACCAGTGTGCAAATAAAAAGTTAATTCTTTATTTCTAAAATTGAAGTACCTCTTCAACCATTCCTTATAATCCACCCTTCTAAAGTTAAGCCCATGTTTGACCAACATTATTTTTTTCATTCTCATTCTTCAATAAAATAATATATTTCATCACATCAATAATTTTTCCTTCTTTTTCAACCACATATTCATCATCACATCACTTCAAAAAAATGCATTCTCTCATTTTAATATGCACCAAACACACCTTAAATTATATTTTTGAACATGTTATATAGTAATCAACTCCACTATTCATAATCATTTGATGATTTGTTATTTGAGGCTTACATAAAAATAATTTTTTAAATAATAGATTGTCACGTAAGATGACTATTGCAGTGGTTGAAGATGAATAACATCATTCTAATCATATGAATGTATTTTCCGAATAAAAACGGTAGACGTAAATGATCGAATTTAATCATACGAATTGAGTGGGAATAGGTTTGAACGTACGGCTCGCACGTTTTTGAGGTGCAAGTTGAACATTGTTGACTACGAAGCTGACAAAGATCCACCTCATTCCCACAATTAATCAAGTCAAATTCCTGTCCTTATCTCTTTTAAACAAATGCATCCGTCTGTCAATATTACCTATATATACACGACCTTTCTCATCTTAAACTCTCTCTCCCTCCCTCTATCTTCTCTCTCTCGTCTGAAAAAGCCAACCGTCCCATTGCTACAAGAGAAGGGTGCCCTGGAAATCTTTAACATTTGGGATAGATTTTTGGAGATTGGCCGGGGAATTTTTGGGTTTAATTATCGTGCATTTTATTCATATTTCAGATTGCAGAAAATTGAGTTATCGAGAGAGGAGATCCGAGTGGAACTCTGAAAATTAAAATAAGAATTGCATTTCGAAATTCTTGTTCTGTGGTTCCTTCTGCAAAAATTCAAGGTACTGAGATAGCTCTTTTTTTTAATGGGATTTTCAGAAAATGTATAATTTGATTTTGTGTAACAGAATCACAAAATAAATTAGAAAATGAAAGCTAAAACCTTAATTAAAGGTGATTTTGGTAAAACATTTCTTATGTTATAATATTTGATCTTATGTTTCTGATTCCATTGTTCAAATTTGTGCTAAAATTTTACATGTTGTTAATACAACCTCGTTATTTTTTTTTTTTTTTCCCGACATTTATCCGATCGTAGTTTTCCTTGTTTCGGAAAATCGATTCATATGTTATCAAACGCATATTCCGATGAAGTCGAATTGATTTTTTTTTTTTTTAAATTATGGGAAATGAATTCTAAAGCTTATTGATTAGAAATTAGAAATTTTGTTTTCTGTATTGGATAAAAGTGTCTTTATTTTTGTTAATTCTCTGAGCTCTCTCGTGTTGTTGTTCGATTTATTGAAATTTTAAGTAGAATTAGGAAGGATAATACAAAACTCGATCCACTGAAATCTTTAATATTTAGCTGACATGATGTTCTAATTATTTACAGAATACAATGGCATTTCCTCTTCCACCTCCATTGCCGACTCAGAAAGGCTTTACACCAACTAAATCGAAGATTAAATCATGCTCCTCTGCCTCTATTACTATGAATCATTCATTGGACTGCCTCTTTGATGAAGGTTATCGAGCAGATGTCTCAATCTTAATGGATTACGACAACATCATCTATGCACACGCGAGCATTCTTGTAAGTTCTTCCTCATTTTTCTCTTAGAAGACAGTTCTTGTTCATGGGCCGGTAGTGATTTTAGTGACAAATAAAATGACGAAATAGGAGCATCAAGTTGATGTGTGGCTGCGACTGCTGTTTGCTATTGTAATCTAGTAGATGACATGTACTAAAGAATTATGTCTATATCGTTATTTATGTTCATTTCTTGGATTTCTACAAACAGGGCGCAACTTCTCCTGTATTGAAAGGTATGTTAAAGCAATCGAGAGGCCATATGCATACTCGCGAGCGAGCAATCTCAATTCGTGGGATTCCACCAGAGGCTGTCCGAGTCTTCATTCGATTCTTATATTCTTCCTGGTAATCATTTTTATCCTATACAATGTTTATTTTGAATTTTTTAATCTATGAATGAAAAATGCAAGTATCACAAGTCGGTAAGAGAAAAAATCAGCTGAAATATACGGACCTCGCTAGAATTCAGATGACAATAAACCTAGTAGGTTGAATTATAGCACCTAAAGAGTGTACTTTCAAAGCCAAAAGTTTTTTTCCCCTGGTATTTTTTGCATTTTATTTAGCTTCACTCTGCACTTCACTAATTGGAGTTATGCTTTCATAGCTACGAAGAAGAAAAAATAGAGGAAGTCGCGCTTCCTTTACTGGTGTTGTCACATGTATATGTGGTTCCTCGGTTGAAGCGACTGTGTGAGTTGTGGCTAGAGCAGAAGTTGATAAATACGGAGAATGTAATCGATGTCTTTCAGCTGGCACTGCTTTGTGATGCTCCTCGGCTTAGCTTCATTTGCCACCGTTTCATCCTCAGAAATTTCAAACCAGTTTCTGCCTCTGAAGGATGGAAAATAATGGAAAAGAGCCACCCACACCTGGAAAAAGAAATTATTGAATCCGTTATTTATGAGGATGTTGTGAGTATTTTTTGACTCTTTGAATGTACAAAATCAGTAATTCTGTGATTTCTCTGTTTTTGATCTGAATTGCATGTTGATTTTTACTTGTTCAGGCGAAAAAAGAGAGGTCAAGGAAGATTAACGAGAGAAAAACTTATTTACAATTATACGAGGCAATGGAAGCTCTTGTTCATATATGTAGAGATGGTTGTCGAACTATTGGTCCACACGACAAGATATTAAGAGACGATGAGGCACCTTGTAAGTATGAAGCTTGTAAGGGCCTAGAAATGCTTATTCGCCACTTTGCTCAGTGTAAGATGAGAGGTCCGGGTGGCTGCATCCATTGCAAGAGAATGTGGCAGATCTTAGAATTGCACTCTCGTCTTTGTGCTAATTCCGACCTTTGTAGGGTTCCTTTGTGCAGGTCCGTGTTTCTTTAACCTCATTCTCAATTTCCATTTCGCGTTCTTCCCCAACCCCAAGCCGCCCATCTATGCATCGCATGGTTCGATAAAGTTTATGAATGTCAATTCGTCGATGGAAGTTTAACAATTAAATTCTGTTACTCCAGGAATTTTAGGCAAAAGAGAAGAAAACAGAGCAAGAAAGAAGACATTAGATGGAGAATTTTGGTGAGAAAAATTCTGAGATCAAGGAGTATTTCAGGAGCCCCATTCTTTTCATTGGAATGCTAAAAATAAGTGAAGAAATTGAAACTAGAGGGGATCATTTCCTCTTGTAATACATTATTTTGTACATCTCAAGCTTAGCTCGTGTTCACAATGTTACTTTTTTCTCTTATTAAATTATTAATTTTGACTGCCGGTCTGCTGATGATGTTTAAGTAAGAAAATGTCAAGTTCAATAGATATACAATATGCAAAATTATAATTCTAATTTTAAATAATTGAAAAACTAATTATAAATGTTAAAAACGAAAAAAAATGATTGTTAATAATAAATTAATTAACTTAATTTTTTTAACAGTGAAAAATAATTCGTTTTTTTCCAAAAAAAAAAAAAAAAAAGAAAAAAAAAATGGGAGTCTCTAAGCAGTCTTCTCCTTGAGCTGAGAGCCAAATTCATTTCGATTATTCTTTGGCCATTGATTGCTTTTCATCCAGTGGAAAAATTTCAGAAACCACAAGGGGACAAGCTCGCCTCGCCTCGCCTCACTCAAACTAGGATTTTACTTGAAATTAGAGTTTCAAATCAAGAAACCTTAAAACCCAGATCAAATTGCAAATCTTAAACCAACCCCATCAAGATTTAGGTGAAGCCATAATTGGAGGCGGCGATTTGACTGCTTGTTGGCCAACTAGTTTTCTAGCTGTCTCTTGCTGTTGTGATACAATTTCTGGCCTTTGTCGGTGGCTGATTATTTTTTCCTTTCGACCGGGAGTACCAAAATAACATTACTTTTTTTCAATTTGCACTACTTTTAATCCACCACATGTAGTCGTTACACTTAAATTTAATATGAAACAAATTTTAGAACATTGTGAATCAGTATTACATAAAGCAAAATTCGCAAAGTTGTGGCTTTTATTGACTATTATGACGGATCTATTGATAGAGAACAAGCATAGGTTGAGTTTCATGTTTATAAATGTTGTCGGAAATTCGACTAACGCAATCGAAAGAACAAAAATAACAGAAAAATAAAATTAGAAGATGAAGCGAGGTATGTCAAAGCAAATCTCCTTAAGACAGATTTCGCCCCCCAACAAAGTGCAAACGGGATTATGGACGTCTGTCTCCCAAGATACAACGCTTATTCCAAAGTCGATACTGCACACTACCAACCTTGTCGGTCGAACCAAAGAATGAACATACTCGAACGGAATAACAACGAATATTTTAGAGAGTTTTGGAAACAGAATATAGAGAAAAGAGAATTTAGAAATCAATGGAATTGTATTTGATTTGGTGTATCCAAAACGAATTTGGAGGTCTCTATTTATAGAGATTGAAGTCTCTTTGAATGGGTGTGTGACATTTCATGAACTAGTGCACCACTTGGTCTGATTTGTCTTGGCCATTGGATCACACTATTTCATAATCGACGACCCAGATTAAACCTTAAAGTGTAGTGTCCATTCATCATGTCTATTCACCAATTTCGAATAGTCACCAGATGCCACGCGTACCTGAAAACTATAAGGCTCCTCAGCTCCTGACATGTGTGTACCACCTAGGATGCCAACTCATCGAGTCTCCCGTCGCCATGTCATCGAACCATGAATCCATTTCTGAAAACTATAAAGCGCCCAATGCGTACTTTGCGACGTGCGCGGGTGGGGGTCGGGTCCAGGACGCGGCGCGGCGCGGAAGCACCACTCTAGTGGTAGCTAGTTTGCTAGCCTTTGGTTAGCTAAATGTAGCCAAGTTGTAGGTCACTTATTAAATTATAACTTATACACACATCCCACTATATAAACAAGTATTTTTTCTTGTAAACTTTCGATGTGTGATTCCTTACCATATATAAGACACTTAAAATGAGTTTATCAACTTATGGACCTATATTAGAGACTTTTTCAATTCATTCAAATTAATTGTAATAGCCCACTCATTAAATACAACATTTAATGAAACTTAATTCCAACAATAAACACTTAAATCATTTTTGTCCGCGCGTTGAGAGATTGATTTTGGGAAGAAGATGTAAATATAATTATTTTACCATTCCGATTGAAGTAAATAAATTCTCACCTCACTAAACAAACATATTACTTATTATAAAAATCACTAAACCTGTTTTTTATTGGAAAAGTTGGGATCTTTCAACATAATCATTTTTTCACAAGTGTAGTAAAATTTAAATATTTAAATAATTAACACTTTTATATTAAAAAGAAGACTCATCTCGTGATTGACACTCATTTTGGAGAAAAAATTGATTTGGAATAGTGATTGATGGAATAACGTGTGTTTAAAAAGTAAGGAAATTTTTTTGGTTTATGTGTAATATTATTTTCTTGATAGAATGTGTGGTTGAAATGAAAAATGAGAAAAAAAATGGATATCAAACAAGGGTATATAATTTAAAAGATAGAGTAGCAAACTAGAACTTTTTTCACATAAGATTTAACATTCTTACATTTTGAGATGTAAAATCAGTAATCAAACTACTAAAATCAATTTTTTCCAACATATATTTTTCAATAAAAATCATAGATTATACATTCAATCGTTCTTGTGATATTGTTGATCGAAAATAAGATTTAGTCAACTTCAATTTTGAAAAACTTCTTTCAATAGAGACAATTGTGACATGAATAGTCAATAATACTCTATAAACAATCCAATCAATTGCAAAAAAACATTTCATTCTCTTAATGTAATCTAACACATCAATTACTCCAATAAGGTACATTATTTCTATCACTAGATATCTCTTCATTCATCAAACAATGTTTTTCTTCAATTGTATTATTTATATTATCATTCTCATTAAACTCCCTTTCAATGACTACGTTTTCGTTATGTGTTCATTTATTACTTCTAAAAAACTTATCAAGTGCTTCCTCTTGAGATTTAATCAAAATTTCATCATTTTCCTTCATTTTTTCCTTCGGCACATCCAGATTCAAATTTTCTTGCAGACATAGTTATAAGCAAAGAGTGATAGAACCTGAATGATGTGTCTGAATTAAAAATTTCCAAACTTCTCCGAAAAGAAATGATCCAAGAATGATAAATGACCTGCAAATATGTAGTTATAAAAAATAAGAAAATATGTAGGCACATCAAATCACAAAAATAATTCAATAAAATCTACTTTAAAATAAAATTATTGGATCTACTGCATTTTCCTTTTATTTTTCTATTTTGGCATATAAAAGAATTTATATAACCAAGACACATTGTTAATTGTTTCCATTTTTTTTTTTCTTTTTGTAGACTAAGAGTATCTCCAACGCATTTAATATTGGATCACGTTTGAAGTAGGTCCGAGAGATTGGGGTGGATTCCTTAGATTATTTTGAGTGATATAAGGTGAATTACATTTGTATCATCAGTTATAGATTTTGCACAAAGTGATGACTATATCGTATATCAGGTTGATATTAGAGTTGGAAATCTTGTGATCGATTTGATTCTGAACCATGCGCGTGCAGTATGTGGATAATGCATGAGCATGTTTAATATGATTGTGACGCACCGGGATTGAGGTGAATTCTCAGGCATGATTTTGGGTTGGGATGGGCAAAAGAACTGGAACCATTAGAATCAAACATGTTCGATTCAAGTTTTAGTGTGTTTTCAAATGATTCTGGTTTTTAGAACCAAGAACTGATCGATTCAAGTTCCAATTATGGTTCTAGACAACGTAATCGAGAACGATCCTAACTTTTTTTAAAAATTTCCGCTCGATCGATTTAAGTAATTGACAATTTTCTTATTTTTTTTTCCCGGAAAGTAACTCATTTTGATTCTCACGTCTTACTGTAAGAAAAATAAACTCCCTTGGTTCTTACTAATGCATTAATTATGTGAAAACTTTGGTTCAGAAGCCGAACTAAATCAAACTGAAACCATTTGGTTCATTTTTAATTCGGTTCCAATATATTACAAATGAAACCAAATGGTTCTAATCATTTATTTCGGTTTGTTTCGATTCCCTTCCGAACTGAATAAAAAAGTTCACGTAAATCCATAATTCCGAGTGATATAAAGTAAATTATATTTATGCAATCAACTATAGCTTTTGAATAAAATCGTGGATTGCCATTTAGGTAACAATAAAGTGGCATTGATAACTACTGAATAGACATTCAAGTTCAAATTTCATCTCCAATGAGCTTAGTCTACAAGTCAAGAGGATTGTTTCGTGTATTTTATAGTTTCTAAAATCAAAATAAATAAAATTGGGAGGAAGAGAGAAAATTCAGTTGTGTATAAAAATCAAATATCCCAAGAGAGAAAGAGGGAGAAAAAGAGAAAAATTAAAGTTTTTATGGCTTGTTACGTCTAACAGAGCCTCTAAATGAGTTTCTTGAATATGTCTATTTTTTCTTTTGCAGGTTCTCAACGGTCACAATTCGATAGAACTGAAGATTGATTGTTGTTTTTAATTATTATCTACGTTTGCTTATGTGACAATTTTTAGAACAATGCTTTAATTACAGGGAATTTCAACAGAATTTTGACAGGAAAAACACTTAACGAATTTGCATTGGGAGGAAAAAAAAAAAGGCTTATTAGCACAAAACGTCCATACGTTTTACAGTTAGTGTGCAAAACATCCCAACGTTTCATTTTTTTGCATTTTCGCCCCTATTTCAACGTTTCAGTGTGGAAAACGTCATTTTCACTATTTTTCAGTGTAAAATGACCAATATACCCTCAAATTTAAATAAAACAAAGAAAATGAAATGAAAAATAAAAAAATAAATTGTAATTATACTCCCAAACTTTTTAAAAAGTGCAAGTGGGTTTAAAAGTCTTATTAAAAGGCTTAAACACAAAACGTCCCTACGTTTGACACTTAATGCGAAAAACGTCCCTACGTTTCAAACATGTTTGTATTTGCTCAATAGCACAAAATGTCCATACCTTTGACACTTATTGCGTAAAATGTCCTTACGTTTCATTTCTTTTTACATTTTCGTCCTTATTTCAACGTTTCGTTGCGGAAAAACGTCATTTTCACTATTTGTCAATGTAAAATGACCAATATACCCTCGTATTTAAATAAAACAAAAAAGGAAAATAAAAATAAAAATAAATTACAATTGTGCTCCCAAACTTTTTAAAAAGTGCAAATGAGTTCAAAAATTTTATTAAAACATTCAAATCATCAGTTTTCTCCTCCTCCCTTAGCTTTATCCTCCCTTCATCACCTAAACCACCATTCAAACCATCTCACATCCCTCTACAATCCTGAGGCTGATAGTTGTGGCCAACATTAACGGTTTGAATGGTAGGGTCTGGTGGTTTAGGTGGTGGAGGGAGGATAAAGTTGAGAGATGATGAAAAAATTGATGGTTTGAATGTTTTAATAAGATTTTTGAACTCATTTGCACTTTTTAAAAAGTTTGGGAGCATAATTGTAATTTATTTTATTTATTTTTTAAATTTAAATATGAGGGTATATTGGTCATTTTACATTGAAAAATAGTGAAAATAATGTTTTTCAGCAATGAAACGTTGAAATAAGGACGAAAATGTAAAAATAAATGAAACGTAAGGACGTTTTATGCTAATAAGTGTCAAACGTATTGACATTTTGTGCTATTGAGCAAATACAAACATGTTTGAAACGTAGGGACGTTTTCCGCATTAAGTGTCAAACGTAGGGACGTTTTGTGTTTAAGCCTTTTAATAAGACTTTTAAACCCACTTGCACTTTTTAAAAAGTTTGGGAGTATAATTACAATTTATTTTTTTATTTTTCATTTCATTTTCTTTGTTTTATTTAAATTTGAGGGTATATTGGTCATTTTACACTGAAAAATAGTGAAAATGACGTTTTCCACACTGAAACGTTGAAATAGGGGCGAAAATGCAAAAAAATGAAACGTTGAGATGTTTTGCACACTAACTGTCAAACGTAGGGACGTTTTGTGCTAATAAGTCAAAAAAAAAAAAAACAGGCCAACAGGGTGCTGCCACGTCAACACCATATTTTTATTCTATTGAAATTCTCTGTACTTGCAGCTTTATCCCCATTTTTATAGGGTAAAAAGCACTGGGTGTCCCAAACCTTCAAACCTTGTGAGATAATAGAGTTTTCAACCTTCAATTTTGGCACCCAAGTCCGTTAACTAAAAAGCATGTAAGCACGATCCTTCTATTGCGAAAATCGTTACTTTTGACTGTTAAAAGGGAAGTTTTAAGATAACCAATTTACTTTTTTTTTGAATTAAAACAAGAAGTTAGAAAGAAAAAGAACACAAAGGGAAAAAGAAAAACAAAAATCTTCCCCACAACCCAACACATGTTTCTCCCTGTACATAACTTGCTGTTTTGGTTTGCTCGTGGTGGGCTTCACGCCGACGGCGAAGAGGCCTTAACCTCCTCCGGAGAACCCAAAATACATTCTTTCATCTCATTTATCATCAAATCTTCTCTCTCTCTTTCAACCGTACAACCCACCAAGCACAAGAAGCCAAGAAAGAGAGAGAGGCAAAGGGAAGTCTACAAAACGGTTCATGGTAACAAATTGAAAGTTCGAGAACCCATTGTTATAAGGTTCAAACGTTTAGGACCCACTATTATTTACCTTTTTCTAAGCAATTCATGATAGCTTTGAAGATGCTCTAACGATTTGCTGCTTGTTACGCCCATTAGCCAGGAAAATTGGGTTAAGCACAAAATTTTAACAATAGGCTCCTGTTCAATCTTCTAACCACTCTTTCAATTGGGACTCAAAGAAGTTTACGTAGCTACGACAAGTTTTGGTGAGTTGATGGTTTGATTGTAATTTTTTAAATGATCGCAACTTGTCACCTGCGATTTTTGTACGGTATATCAACAACGAGAGAACGGAATATGATGGTTCATGAATGGAGTGTAACGTCCTAGAGATGAGTGATTATTGGGAAACGGTTTGAAGTTTGATTAGTAAATCCCGACTACAGTATCATTTGGATAAGTGAAAGTATAGGAGTTCATTGGAATTCACAAGGGATTTACTTGTCTATGTATCGTTCCATTTAATCTTTTAGGTCTCGACTTCACCTCGAGCGTTATGCTACGATGCCCTTAAAAGAATGTTAATTCCGCAAAACAAAAAATAAAAAAGGGAAACATTTTACTTAGATGGTTTGGTTAAGTTGTCATTTTTTAAATGCTTATAATGTTTCACGTGTGTTTCCTTCGACTCATTAGTAATTGTTGGGATTTGTGGTTCAAATTAGGTTGGAATTTTTTGGAATATATTTTTCCTTCTTTGCACGTATTTTGAAAAATATTATTTCCTTATTTTACGTGTTTTATTGGAAAAATATTATTTCCTTTATTTCATGTGATTTGTTTTAATCTTATTTCCATCTTATGGTTTGGACACCTTCCCTATAAATAGTAGATTCATTATTCAGTTTTTGAAAAGAAGAAGCCAATATTGCTAAGTTCTTGTAATTTTCTCTTCATATTGTTGAATAAAATATCGTTTCCTCTGTCAATTCTTCTTCTTCTTCTTTACTTTAATTTTTTTATTTTTCTTGTAATCTTTGTTATTTTAATTTGTCATTAATCTCAATTTCTGCGTTCGAGATGATTTTCCCAACAAAGTGGGTAATAAAATTTAGTGGGTTCGAGATGATTTTCCCAACAAAGTGGGTAATAAAATTTAGTGGGTAATGGACGGTGTACAACGTTTCATGATCACTAAGAAGAACTTTGAAGTTCAACAAGTGTGATCATGACTAAATTCAGCAATTGTTTGAAACATTTCACTCTTGAAAATTTTATAAAAATGTGAAAATAAAATGTAGATAAGCGATTATATTTATAAATTGGTGTCAAACATTGGTCAAAAATTTTAGAACGATTACCCAATAATGTAACGCCTCGCAAAATGGTACGTGGCCGCAAGAAAACAGCTGGAATAAGCAGAAAAGAGGACACCACCCCTTGGCCCCAAGGCCCCCAACCCTACTGCTCGTACTTTTGTGTCTGCATTGGCCTTGAGCTAAGCATGTTTGGCTATGCTTCAAAAATTACTCATTTTAATTTTTTAATATTCCACTTATAAGTAAACTATTAAGCTTTGCCAAACATGTGTTCTTTTCAGAGTCCCGATATCCGGACCAACAAAAGTGCTGTCCTTTTGCATTCTGACACTACTTTAATTCGATTTCCTCAGCTTATCAAGACTTTTCATTGCACTACAAGTGATTATAGTACATATTTACAGTTCAATTACCTGTTTAATGCCTTGCTTTGCACTCAAAAATGTTGGCCTTTTAAGTCTTCTTTTCAACTCTGCGACTCTGTAAATATCGTAGTGAGAATCAGTGAGTAACAGAAGAGAGAATTTTACCCTAAAACTCATTCCATTTTCATTTCTGCTGTGGAATTTGAAGATGGTTTGGTTGCTTTTTCTTTTTTCACTCATTTCATCCTCAACTGGTAAGCAAAGAATCAAGATTTTCCTCTCTTCAACCATTTTCTGGCATTTTCAAATCTACTTATGTGATTTATAAGATGTTTCTTTTTTTCTTATATTTCTTTCTCCGCAGTTACATGTCAGGAATCGGTGGAGTTCTTAACGCTCTACGACTCAACTCCAGAGGTCCTTAAAGATTTACCTCAGAATGGTCTTCCAGTGGCAGTTCAAGTGGAAAATCAGTACCTTAAGAATGTTTCGAACAGTATTCTAATGGCTGAGACTTGGGTCCGGGCTCATGTTTTATCACATTATCCAGCCACCAACATAACCTCCATTGTTATTGGTCACGATCTTTTGTGCAAAAATGATAAAGAAACTAAGTTGGTTCTGCCTGCCATCAAGAATATTCACTATTCACTCACCAGGTGGGGTTTGCAGAATGATATTAAAGTCTCTTCCATTTTTTCTTCCGACTGTTTGGACTTCAAATCTGAAACTTACAGAGTTGATTTGGCTGAAAATCACATTAAACCTTTACTCAATATTTTGCAAGAAATTGACTCCCCCTATTTTGTGAACCCTCCTTCAAATCTGTACACCTTGTCTGATGAAACCACGAGTTTCTTGAAATCCCACTCAAAATCCATGAGAAATCTTGGGATTTATCTGAACAAAATGTATGTGATCGTTAGTAGCGCAAGAAATGGGAAACCCACCAGCAGAAAACTCTCATTCATTGATTACAGCAGTTTAATGGATTCACTTCCAGCAATGCCTAAACAAGTATCCCCATTTCCTGCTCCCACTGGTTTTTCTGAACCAGATTTTGCTGCTGGAAGCCCTTTACCTCCATTAATAGGAAAAGTGTCACCTCCACCGTTTACACTTCCTTTGGCTCCTTCACTGCCTCCAATGTTCAACCCTAGTACACCTCCTTTTGGACCCCATTTGCCTCCATGTAATCCATCTGGTGATGCTGGTTCTGCTGCAGCACCGGTAGCAGCGGGGGTGCAAAATGGGCTGTGGTGTGTGGCAAAGCCTAGTGTGCCACCAGAGACATTGCAGGAGGCACTGGACTACGCCTGTGGAGAGGGTGCTGCTGATTGTGAAGCTATTAGACCTCATGGGCATTGCTATTTCCCCGATACAGTTGTGGCACATGCCTCTTATGCTTTCAATAGTTATTGGCAGAAGAACAAGAAAATTGGTGGCTCTTGTGGCTTTGGAGGGACTGCTATGCTCATCAATACTGATCCCAGTAAACATTTTTTCATCCAATTTCACGAACTAGTTAATTCTTTTTTCATGAATATTTAGTGTATCACGATTTTACTGTTTACATATCATTTGAAATGCATTGGCAATATTGAAATTTGATCAGTTTCTTTGTAAATGAAATAAACTTGACTTTGCAGGTTATAATCACTGTCGATTCATTCTTGCCTAGAGGGATCGGTTGAAGTTGAAGATGGACCATATGACGACTTCTTGGCTACTTTTTTGCTTTTTGGGCTTTTTATGCCAGTATTGTAAAAGAACTCAGGAATCTACGAGCAGCAGAATCTCTTTTTTGAGTTACCTCCTCCCCTCCCCCCAAGCAACTCAGATTTTTATTCCTAAGGTCTCATTTTTCTTCTTTTTTGGGCACTCTAATCATTGAACTTTGATGTTAAATGATAATATGCATTTTCCTTGATTATTATTGAAGGGCTAGATTTTATTTTTTATTTTTTTTTAAAAAGGAGATTTAGTAACTTTTCTTAGCTACTATAAGAATAATTTTCAAAAGCGAATCAAAAGGGCAGAAAGAAACATCCAAGTAAATGGTGGAATCAAAACAAGGAGAATTAATATCTTGCAATTTTCTTAGCTAAGTTAGAAACAATTTTCTAACGGTGAATGAAAAGGGAAAAGAAGCAACATCTAAGCAACTGGTGGAATAAACTCGAAAAATGGCAGTTTAAAATTTTTTCAGCAAACGGTGGAATCAAAACGAGGAGAATTAATGTCTTGCAATTTTCTCATCTATGGCATGAGCGATTTTCTAACGGTGAACCAAAAGTGCAAAATGCAACAGCTGAGCAACTGGTGGAGTATAGTTGTAAACACCAAAAGTGGCATTTGAATTCTAAAGAATTTCAATTTGCAAATTACTGTTATTTATATGGTAACTTTTCTGTAAGGTAATAATCTGATCCGTCTTCTCAGTTCTAACAATCTAGGAACTGCTATAGAGATTGATCAAAGTGAATGCAACACATCAAGCACAAAACTATAGCTTCAGACACACACAATCAAAATGAGTTGAAGAACCATCCAAACTATCTGACTACGTTGTATTCAAGACTGTTCTGCATTACTCATGCTAATGCTCCCGCTCGATCATCAACGGCCTCGTCATTTAGAGCTTTCTTCATTCTACAAAAGAGCAAAACAACACACCTATGTAGCGATCCAAACTTAAATCCTCAAAGTACAAATTGACTAAGAAAACAATCAAAACCAAATATTTAATGTATGCGCTGATGTCTGTAAGTGCACAACCAAGAATTAAACTAATACATATAGCACCGCTACTATAAATTGCAATTACAAGCCAGAACAAAATAACTGAACAGTGGACACTGAGAGTAGTGATCTATAAGATTTACTGCTCATAATAAACTCGAGGTATATATGTAAATGTACCTCAATCTGTGGGTTAAGTAAAAATTTTATTAATTAGGCCATGTCTCAATAATTGAAACTTCTTGTTGCCAAAAATGACACCATGATCATTTGCATTTAATTTCTCAAGGGTTAATGGAGAATTCGTGCGGACGAGACATGAAATATTAGTAGCTATATACATTTAGAAAAATAAACTAAATAATACTTGTACTCCAATCACACGAAAAATAAGGCATGCTTTTTACTTCTTTAGACTTTCACTGTTTCACTTTGAGGTCTTTTCCTACAGACTTTCATGTTATATTGAGATATCATGGCCAATGAGGTGGTCATTTTTCATCAATAAGAGAATGAAAATAATGTGATTTTGAATGCCTTCAAATTCGTATTTTTCAGTTGCAAATGGAAATTTTCACTTTCTATGTAAAATATATGTAGGTCTCTAAACACTATAAATCCCACAATTACTAGTCATGACTCGATGTAAAAATTCTAAATAAAATTAAAATACTCTGATATGAGCTTTAGCAGAGAATGTAATATCAGTAGTATGAGGAAGAGGAAATGCACCCTATTAGTTGATCTTTGAGCTATCATGAGCTCATAATACTTGCGCATAAGCATTTCTTCTTCTACCTGCAATTCCCCATAATAATTAAGCACCTCATATCTTCAAACTTAAGAACAATACAAATCGGTAGCAATAAACTTAGCGCACGTTTGGTACATATTAAACAAAAAGATTCAATTGCAAACAAGATTTTAGCTTCTTTTTTCTCAATGCTATGGTTTTTATCCAATCTTTCCTATCAAATACGCTACTAATGCCATGTTGGGGAAAAAAAATATCCTTTATGCACGCTTGGCAGCATGGAATTAGCCAATTTGGGCATGAAAATCGTAAAAGTTCAAAACAATTCCTTCTAAATATAAATTTTGTTATCATGAAATAATGGGACTCCAATTCTATGCCACCTAATGTATAAACCGGTGAAAATCAAACAAGACGCAGTATAAACAAGAACGATGAGTGTTACGCCTCATTTTTCCAAGGCACAGGACGTGGCGCCACGTAGCAAGCCACGTAAGCGAAATGTCAACAAGCCGAATAAAAACCCCATGAGGTCAAAATATGAAGAAATCAAACAAAACTTGCATTGCAAGACCGAGGGACTGCCTCAAAGAACATACCTTGTTATGAATGAAATTTACGTATGTATATGGAAAACTATAAATGGGCCGGTAATTGGCCAAGCCCAAGCCCATTTTTTTAGTTTAAATGATGTGCAAATTACCCAATTCCCCACTTTTGGAGATCTAAATTCAAAAATCAGATTGCAAGTTTTAATTTTCAAAAATCAGATATTTTATATATAGATACAGATTTTTTTTTATATTTAATTAAATATTAATAATAATATTATAAAAATTAATAAATATACACCTATAATGTGACCTCTGCCATGTGCAGTAGGGTTAGGGCATGTAAGACGATGGTGGTGGTGAGGTGGTGCTATATGGTTTCTTTGACCAATGCTGTGACCTCTGCCATGTGCAAAATATTATATGACCTATGTTGCGACTATCAACAAAAAACATGAACTATGTGCAAAAATATTCCGTGACCTGTGCTGTGGCCATTTTAAATAAACCTGTAACTATCAACAAAAACCTGAGTTATGTGCAAAAATATTCTGTAACATGTGCTGTGACCATTTGAAAATAACATGGTACTATGAACAAAATTGTGAGTCATGTGCAATATATTCTGTGACTTGTGCTGTAACCATTTGAAAATAACCCGTGACTATTAACAAAAATGTGAGACATGAGCTTTATCATGTTATCACTCATTATAAACAAAAAATCATTCATTGTGACTTGTGACCTAGGTTGTGACTTAAGACTTGTGACCTGAGTTGTCGTCGAAATATTCGCCGGAGTTGGAACAATTGCCGAAATATATATATATATATATATATATATATAGATCAAAAATTTGATTTTTGAAATGTGAAAAATGTTTTGTTATTTTTGAAATAGTGTAAAGATAAAATAGGATTTATGAATTTTTTTCCTTAAATGATGCCAAGTTGGCCAACGTGGAATCCCTCCGTCGTGCGTATGCTACATAATTTATGAATATAATATATACATAACCCACAAAAAGATGAACAGCTGAAAATGTCACTCTCATCTACAAATCCCGCCATTTTCATCGACGGGTTTGTTCTACAAGGTGAAGACAATCACTTAGGTGTCGAGGGGGAGATCAAAAGGTTTTTTCGCAAGGCCGAATTAATCGTTTCAATATCAAGGATGAGTGCAAGGAACTTGTCTGGGTTTTGGATTCCAACGAATAGGGTAAGGCAACAAAGGACAATTGAGTATTATAACGATATAAACATATGTATTTTTGAGATTTTCGGTGGCGATGGTAAAGAGTGATGGTGGCGAATGGTGGGTGAAGATGAAACGGCATTGGATCGTGGGTCTGTGAATTGGGTGAGAAATTGATCAAATGATAAGTGGGTAGTATGAGTTAGAGTGGGGGAGTAGTAAATATCTAATTTTTGAAAGAATAAACATAAATCCTGATTTTTGAAATGGAAAGTAATAAAATATGGGTGAATGCAATTTCCTCAAATGGGATTAGGGGATGTTATATTACAATTTATGTCGTGTCCGTTATAATTAAGCGGGACAAATAGGCCAAGCTCGCGAGCTGGACGGTTCGGGCTCATTTTAGGACGAGTCATGAATCGATTGAAGCTAAATTTGTTCCACAAGCCAAGGGGACTCTTGGACCCTATCCTTGAGCTAGTCGGTTTGGCTAGTATATTTACTCCTTTTCTTTCGCTCACTTATTAAAATCTTCTATCATCTTATTTTTTTGGACTGTTTTTTTTTTTTTTTTATTTTTTAAAAAAACAAGTCGACTTGTGAGTGATTCATCTCGAATGTTTAAGGGTCGAAGCCCTAGAACTCGGATGTTTAAGGGCCAAGTCGGCTCGACTCAACTCATTTAAATCCTAGTTACAATAACCATATTTCTCAAAATTTTGGAGTACATTCAAAAACTTATTATATAAATCCTAGTTACAATACATCACTTTCTAATAATTAACTTAAGTTCACTAAACGTTTAAAAAAAAAAAAAAAGTAAGAGCTAAGTATCAATTTAAAAAACTAATCTTGCAAAAACATTGTAAGCTTAACAAAATATGGTCAGTTAAAAAAAAAGGTCAAATTACACAAAGTGTGACCTTATAGTTAAAAAAACCACATCGTGAGAGTTTCTAATTCGCAACAAATAGCGCTATGAAAGGACGAAGAAAGACAATATAGTGAATGTTGCCACCATTTTTTATGAGTTTCAGTGCTCTCTACACACCCACAAAATAAGAAGCGATAAATCAATTAATTAAATAAAGAAAAGACCTCGATAGATTAATCTATTTTATGCTTGAAAGGAAAAAAAAAAGATTCAAACAAGGCAAAAAAAAAAAAAAAAAAAAATTCTCTGGCTATCTACGTCGTGACAAATAAGTCACATGGCATGTATGACAAGAACTAAAATTCTCTGTTCACGTGATATACGACCCTTCATCGAGTATAAGAGATGCGGAAGCATTAATCCCGTTCAACCAATAATGTTTTTCGTTACATTGGGCTATTGATTCATTGAAATCTTCTTTTCTAATCATAAATAGGATTTCAAATCATAACTCCATATTAGTTAAAGACTTCCAATATCAATACTCAAGTCTACGAATTTCAAGACATATTTCCTTAATTATTATCTAGGAGTGATGAATCCCATCTTGATCATCCATCAATCTTTATGTGATTCACATAAGTCATAACACCAAATTAATGTTGTATTAGCAATCCTAATGTTGTCACATCCAATACCATCACAGTGTGACGGTCCTTATATAAAATTCTATGGTGATCTCAAGTCTAAATATTAGTTTCATAATCGTCATTGATAGATATCTATTTTGTGGTGATCTAGTCATTCATATGAAATTTGTACGGTGGTCTCCAGTGAAATTCACTCAAATGTCTCCACACTCTAGTTCGTGAATCAATTATTCTCTTCAAAAGAAAGAAACGCAATATGTTGCTAACCTATTCGGCTAATGATACCTAGGAGTAGTTCAAGAATAAATCAACATAATATGTATCTTTTAATTAAAACTCCTTAAGATTAACATATCACTCCGATTTACTCCTCGGACTCTATTATTATAATCGTTTGTCTAAATAAACAAGGTAATAGAGATGCCAATAAATAGAAACCTGGGCATAATAGTAATGGGATTGACAAGCTTTATATATCTGCTATGACTATAAAATAAATCCAAAATTCACAAATTTCTAAAATCCACTATTATTTGTATAATTTAAAACTAGTTAAATTATTTTTATTTTATTTTTAAAATGAAAAAATAGACTCCTGCATGTGCAACTATCATAGCAGTTACTTCAATATGAAGACAGCATCTTACAAAATATATTTTACCAAACCATGTCAAACAACATATCCTGCTCAAATATTTGGTGTTAGAGTGGGAACATTTTATGACAACAATAAATTATTCATTTCATATTAAGTTCAGTGCAAAAATAAATTATGTAGTTTTCAAAATAGTGTATATAATTTTCTTCAATGAAGCATCCCAAATAATATTTTATTATTATTATTATTATTTTATAACTGTGGATGTTCGGACTAGTTTGCGTGCACCTCAACTAATTCCATGGAGCCCTGAAGTTTACGATCAGGTATTCACCTCAGTGGTCATGAGGGGACTCGAACTGGTGACCATTGGGGAGCAAACACATCCCAAATAATATTCATGTACCTTGAACTCTTGGATCTCTATTCTTATATTTTTTTTCGTGTCGTGTTGTAGTGTTTTGTTCTTGTTTACTCCAACTACACCCCACCTTCTTTTCCCTACATGCTTCCGTACCTTCTTGTCATGTGCTCTAATCCCTTTTCCTTGCATTTTATTTATATTACTTCACTCCCTACTTTCTTACCATCACCCACTTGTCCTTATTCTTGTATGTGATCCGGTCCAATCCCTTAAAAGTTGATTTGTAAAGCCGTGGCTTGGGAAAAGAACGAAAAAAGAGAGTCAATTTTGACAATGTTGGAGTCGATTTTGATCATATTGGAATCAATTTTTTATTAGTTTCAAGTAGACTAAAGTTACACAACAATTACATTTTAAATTTCACATTCAATTATCTATACAATTTAGTAAATTAAGTACGAAATTTGTACGAAGAAAATTCTCCACCCTTTGTAGGTTCTAAAGTAATTTATTTTATACATAAAAAAGTTTCTCTACGAGAATTAAAGTCAACATATTGGGACAAAATCTAACATCTATATATGAAAATTTATTTAACAATGATAACAATAATCATAAATTAAATGGACATGATTATATTATATTTATATAAAAGAAAAGGGTATCTTCATAAAGAAGAACATTAATGATGACAGTTGATGATGCATGTGAGTTGATCATCATAATTTAGTAAGAACACTGCAACATACATCTATTGTTTAAACATTTGTCAAGTCAATGGCCAAACTGCTGCCACCTTATCAAATGTCAACAAATGTGAATAATAGGTGTACAAGTAGTTAATTAGATTTAGCCTCTGTTTGGTTGATTTTTTTTTTTTTTTTTTTTTTTTTTTTTATAGAAAATAAATTTTGTGATAAACAATTTTTTTTGAAAAAAATTGTGATTAAAAAGTAGAGAAAAGTTTCGGGTTCATATGCAAAATTATTTTATTGGAGTAAATTTGAGAAAAAATAAATTTTAAAAATGTGGGCCGACTTAGCCCCTGTTTAACATACATTCTTTCAAAACTCATTTTCAACCACACATTTTTCAATAAAATAATATTTCAATCACATAAATAAATTTTTCTTATTTTTTAATCACAAATTTCTCATTATATCACTATTTAAAATACATTATTTCTTCAATAATATCCATCAAATACACGTTTAGATAACTTTTTTATGTCGTAACTTGAGCAATGACAATACGAGTCAATTTAGACTATTTGAATAATATTATAACAATTTTTGATCTTCAAACCAAAAGGCGAATTACCCACTGATAACTCCATTAATCACTTTCTAGAGTTCAAATTCTTTATTAGTTATTGTAAAAATTACACATTTAATCCCAATCTATTTAAATCATAGCAAGTTAATCCTCAATTCATTTTTCGACAGTGGACCCTATTTTTAAAATACGAGCAAGTTAGAATAATGGTCAATGTTTCAATCAATAAATCAAATGGAAGGGATGAAACGTGCATGAAATGATAAGAGAATTACAATTTGAACGGTAGGCAACGTGTGTCAAAGACTAGAGCAATGCCCGTCAAAGTCAATCATACATTATTAAGAAATTTGACCCTCTATTCAAATTGACTCATAACCACAAGCAATGATATTATTTTGTCACCCTAATGCTATAAAGGTTTAATAGCACAAAATGTCTCTACGTTTGACACTTTTTGTACAAAACGTCCATATATTTCATTTTTTTACATTTTCGTTCTTATTTTAACGTTTCATTGCAGAAAACATCATTTTCACCGTTTTTAACGTAAAATGACACATACACTCTTTTATTTAAATAAACAAAAGAGAGAAGAAATATAAAGAACAAATTGCAATCTTACACCTCAACTTTTTTAAAAAAATTCAAAGAAGTCCAAATAAATTATTAAAATATAAAAAATAACCAAAAATAAAAATAAAAATGGTTTCTCTCCCCTCCCCCTCCCCCTCATTTCTCTGTAAATCCAACCCCCTCTTACCATTTACGCCTCTAAAATCTCTGTCCACTAATTTACCGTAGTTGGATTTTTCGGTCCTCTTCCTTGCATCAGATACCGAAAGTACTTTCCTTTCATACAACGAGTTTACAAGGCAAGTTCGAAAAAAGATTTCAGCTGTATTTTTTTGCTCATAGCAAATTATAGAGTTCAAAAGGCAATTTGCAAGAAGTTTTCAACAATAACATTTCAATTAAAAGTCGTGAATCATAAAAAATATGTTATTAAAATTAATTATTGATCATTTTTTAATTAAACAAGACAGCATCTTAAAAATGTTTGGGCAAACGAGAATCTTAGAAAGAATATTAAATTAGTCAAATTGCATATTATTGATTAATTTTTTTATTTTTTTTTGTTAAAAGGAGGAGAATATGGTCATAATTAAAATATTTTTCTTTTGTTCTATTTGATTTGTGACGTTGGTACTCGGGAGGGGAGTGGATAAGGAATAAAGAGAATAGGAATGTGGTCTAGGGGAGATGTTCATCTTTGATTGCATCAATCAATATCTAATTGAATCACTAGTTTCTTGCACTAGATCATGCCGTAACTTATAGTTTGAAGGTAGTTTGTATATGACTGAATCGCTCTCTTCGAATGAATGGAAGATTCACATGTACAGAAAGTGGGTAATAGCAGAAAAATGTAATAGATCAGAGCAGAAAAATAGAACCTAAAAAATAAAAAGGAAAATGTAATTTATAAAGCTTAATTCTGCAATGGAAGGATTAAAAAGAGTGATTAAGCAATCGAGAGCATGATAAACACTAGCTCCAAAGTAAAAGCAGCCATGAGTAACCCATGTGACCCCCACCCATATGAATTCATCCACATATCATATTCTCGCTTTTATCGCCGTGAGTTTTGGATTCAGAATTTTTATTTACCTGAATTCAAAAGGTAATATTCTGCTTAGGAAATACAAGTGGACTTGGATGCCATTATTATCAAAGTACGAGAGAAACATGGATGAGTCGTTTTCTTTCTTTAAAAATATGTGAATAAAGTTTGCACAGCATTTGATAATCGTACTAAAAGAAAACACGAAAAAAGTTAGTAATTTTAACGAAGGGGGGAAACATTGGCAGCATGGCGTGCCAAATGCTGTAAACTCGTATATGGAGAAAGAGGATTGAGGGGCCGCACTGAACGAGCTAAAAGGAGGTGAACCCACTTCACAATTACAGCTGAATACAGTAAAGAAATAGGAAAAAAAAATAAAAATACAGCTACTGGAAAATTAAATAATGGGTAGCACTTTTGGGATTTGTTTACATGTTTATGTGAAAATGGTCATTTTGATTCATGGTATAAAAGTATAGGGTGGAGAGAAAAGGGGAGTGGTGCTGATTCTGAAGGGATAGACGAGGCTATGGGAATATTCTAAGCTTGGCCTTTTGTGAATAGACGGTGTTTCTGTGGTGGCTGGCAAAGATTAGTGACAACTCATTCTTTTGAGGGTTCGACTTTTCTCCTTTTTTTTTTTTGGGCATCCGGTCTAATTGTATACTGGTGGTGGGGTTTCTTATTTTTGTTCTCAAAGTTTTAGTTTAATAGTGTTTGCTCGGTTTTGCACTGTTTACCACCCCCCCCCCCCCCCCCCCCCCCCCACACACACACAGAGTAATTGAGTTGTGATTCTCTGTAAGGAGCAGAGGTTTTTGTTGATCTGATTGCCATGGTTTACATGGAAGTTTAACACTTTCTGTTTTAGGTGAGTTTTGGAGAATTCTGAAGTTAAAGTTTCTTTCTATTCTCCTCATTCAAGGGTTTCTGTACATGTATACATATTGATTCAGGGGGTTTGGTTTAGAATACTATTTTCCATGGTAGGAATGCGTTTTCCTTTATTTGGACCTTTTTCTGCATTTGGTTCTTCTTAATTTCTTGCACTAATGTGATTCTGGCCCTATGAAAGGTTACTTTGTGATTGCTTGTTCATAAATTTTGCTAATTGGTAATTTGATATTTCTTGGTTTTTGCTATCTTTTTTATGTGGTGGAGTGATGTGATGCATTGTTTGGATTTTTTCCTTTTTGTGGTTGCACTACCATTTCAGAGAACAATCTCGTTGCTTGCATTGCTGGCCTGTTCACGTGTGTGTATACATGTTTTCATATCTTCCAAAACTAGTTGATGCTTCTTGTCTGCAATTTTGGTGGTGACCTTCCCCTCACACAGATATTATATTGGCTTTGACAGGTTTTTCAACTCCACTGGTGAAAGATGATTTTACCATCTGTCTGTCAACCAATTTTTCTGAATTTCTGTTTCGGATATTCGAACCCCATATTAGGTACATTTAACATGTATCCCATTTCATTCATGTGTTGAGGAATGTGGCTCTTGCATTTGATTTCTGAAACGAGGTCAGGAGATTATATTTACTAATAAGAAGATAAGATACTTGAATATAAACAAATAATAAGGGAGGGTTGGTGGTGTCAGTGGTGAGCAAGTGGGAGTGTCTCCAGTTTTGAGAAGTTAATCAAGCTTTTTGTGTCTCCCGGGCTAATCCTTCACACGCCTTGTCTTCACATTCTTCTTCGGATCTCTTCTCATTGAAGAGGTCGATTTCGTTTGCAATATAAGGTGGCACATAATCCCTAGTTCTTATATTTTTTCTCACTAGTCCGAACAGTATCATAATTTACTTTTTTGTCTTTGGTTCTGTTTTCACTCCTCTTATATCCTAGTAAGGACTCGAGGTTGTGACATTTATGCACTCAATAGTCACTTGTGGGCCTTGCCTCCCTTTTCTTCTCATGCAGCGCTCTCTTCCGACTTCATTTAGAGGTATAAGTGGTTGAACTGCGGGTTGCTGAGATATAACAGAAATAGTTGAAAGTCTGGAGTTGAGAAGATCTTTTGGTAGCCAAGATGAAATTTATGAAGCTTGGCTCCAAGCCTGATCAGTTTGAGACTGATGGAGATAATATCAGGTCAGTATGCACCCTCTTCTTGAATCATAATCTCACTGTTTTTCCCAAATGTTTGTAATGAAAGCATTTCTGTGTTTTTTACTACAATGTTGCTGGTTAGCTACTGTTTTTTCTTTTCATCCAAAGCCTTGCCTTTTCTTTTCTGATTTTTGATGGGGTTCTCTGTTCAGTATCTTTAAAGCTGTTGGTTTTAGAAACTGCTTGGGACAGCTCTCTCGCTCCCTCAGAACCCCCTTTCTTGGGATTTCCAGACATTGAACTGAATGTTTGGTTAAGACACGTCACTGACGTTAACGAGCCTATATGACAGATCTAAAACAAGTTATCTATATTTGTATGATTGCATTGAATTGGGTAATATTGAATTTGCCTACTTTTCCAAATAGGTAATCTCGAAACGTAGGATCAAGATGCATGTCAAAAGTAATTGGCTTGCATTTGATTCCATTCTTTGTTATCTTCTCCTCTAACATAAATGACTGGAAAAATGCTGAGGCTCACTTCCAGGATGAAGTTGAACAATTGCCTTATAAGAGTTGTTTTTATCTCAATAAACCACATGTGGTGATTTTATATTAGAAGCAACAACATACTGGACACAGTTCCAGATTTCCACTCTGGACATTGTGATAGAAAACTTGGTGTTTATTTGTCATTACTGCATATGAAGGTGGACATAAATAACTGATGATGTGCAGCAATCTATGTTTGAAAGTAGTATAGAGATGTAAAAGAGGTGGTGCTTTTTATGCCTATGAAAGGTTGATTGCAGAAAAATCCATTGAGAAAGCCTTATAATTCTAAAATAGTATCTCAGTATAGAACAAATTTCTGATTAACACTTGGATCAATATTTCTAATTGTCCCTTGTCAAGTAATAAAACACTCTTGAATTGGTAAATTATTCTAAATGCAAATATTATGGAGAGGACATGAGCTTTATTTTGTTTCGCTCTTCATTTGTCTTTTTCATCAAATAATGTTTGGATGTATACCATTTTGCCATGTTGAAGGTTATTTAATTTGTGAACATGTAATCTAAAGTTTACTGGGAATCTGTCTGATTTTCCATTTGTCTGCTCAGGTATGTGGTGACCGAGTTGTCAACTGATATAATCATCAATGTTGGGAATGTAAAATTTTATCTGCACAAGGTATAGCCCTTCTCTGCTGAAGATGTGCTACTTTATGCATTAAGACATTGTTTTCTTGTGCATCATTCAGAACAGACAGATTAACATTCTGTCAGCCAAATTCATCAATAAGATTACTTCCATCTGTTAAGGTCAACTCTAATTTACACTTAAAAGACCCAAAATATAGTCATATCACAATATCAACTACAAGGCCATCCTAAACAAATCAGACACGTTTGGTCTAAGAAATTTTAAATGACTTTAAATAGCATAATTCTGCAATCAACTACAACTGTTGTCAGACGTACATTCATTACTGCAAGTGCTTGTCTTTTTTACTAACACTGCGTATTTTGTAGTTTCCCATCTTGTCCAAGAGTTCTCGCCTGCAGAAGCTCATTGCTAGTACAAATGATGAAAGCAATACAATTGACATTCATGATATACCTGGTGGACCTGCTGCCTTTGAAATATGTGCTAAATTCTGTTATGGGATGATAGTAACTCTCAATGCACACAATGTGGTTGCGGCACGTTGTGCGGCAGAGTATCTTGAAATGTACGAGACAGTCGAGAAAGGAAATCTCATATACAAGATTGACGTCTTTTTAACCTCTAGCATTTTCCGAAGCTGGAAGGATTCTATTATTGTTCTTCAAACAACAAAATCTATGATTCCATGGTCAGAGGAATTGAAGGTTGTCAACCACTGCATAGATTCTATAGCTACTAAAGCTTCTATTGATCCTTTGAACGTTGAGTGGTCATACACGTATAATCGTAAAAAATTCCCATCTGAGAATGGAAATGATTCACATTGGAATGGTGTGAAAAAACAACAGATGGTGCCGAAAGACTGGTGGGTAGAAGACCTTTGTGAGCTTCAAATTGATTTATATAAGCAGGTAATAACAACAATAAAAACCAAAGGAAGAATGCCTGCAGACGCCATAGGAGAATCTCTGAAAGCATATGCTTCAAGAAGGCTGCCAGTTTTCATTAAGGGTACAGTACAAGGAGATGATGTTGCCAAATACAGGTACTTGGTTGATACCATAAGTTCGTTATTGCCCTCGGAGAGATATAGCGTTTCATGTAGTTTCTTGCTCAAGTTATTACAAGCATCTATAACATTAGAATGTGGAGAGACAAGAAGAAAAGAAATCATGCAAAGGATTGCAGAACAGTTGGATGAGGCCATGGTTGGTGATCTTTTGTTTCATTCTCCAGCTGGTGAAACAGCACTGTATAACATAGATATAGTACATGACTTGGTCGAGCAGTTTGTGATGCAAAAACACAGTGCTCGGATTCGCAGTCCTGGTGGTAATGAATTTCAAGAGATATGCGCTAAATTTACTTCAGACGATCCCAGGATTAAGGTGTCCAGATTGGTTGATAATTATCTTGCTCAAGCTGCAAGAGATTCCAGTTTACCTTTGTCAAAATTTGTGGATCTAGCTGAACTTGTTTCTGGCTTTCCAAGACCAACCCATGATAGTATTTACCGTGCTATTGACATGTTCTTCCAGGTTGATTTTTGCTATCATCTTCAACGTTGCTAATTTTGTCTACTTTCCTTCTTATTTTTTCTCACGTCAAGTTGAATACTTCGCTACGTTAGATTATCCTTGACCAACAATTTTGCTTTTACAGGAACATCCTAGTCTGACCAAGAGTGAGAAGAAGAGGATTTGCAGGTTAATGGATTGCAAGAAGCTCTCTGCTGAAGCCTGCACCCATGCTGTACAAAACGAGAGGCTCCCATTACGGGTGGTTTTGCAGGTTCTTTTCTTCGAGCAAGCTCGGGCAACATCATCCTCTGGCGGTTGTAGCACATCCGACCTACACGATTCCATCAGAACCTTACTCCTTGGTGGGTCCCATGGGAGTTCCAGGTCAGCAACGACCAACACAGATGAGGATTGGGATACTGTCCAAAGCAGCGATGATCTCAAGCCTTTAAAGGGTGAACTCACTTCTCTAAGGTTGGGGAACAGAGGAAGTGGCAATGACAATAGCCTGAATGATGCAAAATCTAACACAGAAAAAGTTGCTACCAATAAAGTAAAGAAGATCTTCTCGAAAACCTGGTCTAACAAAGACAGAATGGGCGAGATAAGCAGCTCGGATACATCTGAGAGCCCGGCTTCTCCAAATGCAGAACAGAATAGGTCCACCCCTTCGAGAAGTAGGAGGCATTCCTTGTCTTAAACTAATATCTTAGAGGAAGCATGGAGAGAACGTAGGATTTTACACTAAATTGATGACATGTTAATCATTTATGTCGTAATCAACTTTACTCTATTTTTCTTGTGTTAAACCCCTTTACCAGGCCAGGCATTTCCAGGGCCTAAATGTAGCACGATTCATTTTTCTTACCTTTTCAAACCACTCACTCAAATGATTTGACGACATGTGTCCTTGATGTTGATGATTAAGGGTAAATTGATTGATTTCTTAAAAGTTGGAGACGATGAGTGATGTGGTATTATTGTGCTCGAGCATTTGTTATCTCGATCTTGTGCAACCTTACGAAACACGCCCTGCTTAGCTCGGGAAGGAATCGTGTGCTCGAGCATATGGCCCACGATGCTCGAGCATATGCACCATTGATTTCGGCTCTAGGTGACAAAGGTCCTCAGGATATGCTCAGGAAACTATAACCTCAGTCATTGCAAAATCCTCGGGTACTATCCTTGACTCAAAAACACTCCTTCAATCAAGGACTATGGTCATTACAAGCACCTCGATCAAGAGGACTCACAGAACTCCCCCTTTCCGATTTTGGGACCTGAGTCCTCGATGTGTTATAGTCCTCGAGGTTGAGGACTTCAAGTAAGTTTAGATAAGAATCGAGTTGGCAAATCTCGTGATGTTCGTCCTCGGTATCTTTTCTTAGCCAAGATTTCCTTCATGATTCAAACACGAATAGTCCTAACACATTAAGGATTCTAGCTCTATCCAACTACCCCAGCTTAAGGGTCCTAGGTTCTTAAGGCTTCACAAGGGAAAGGAAGACTTCTAGATAAGGAGGACAAGTCATACTCGGATTTTACAACTATCTCTATAAATAGGGAACCTATAATCATTATTCATGTATGTTTTCACATATATTTTCAGCATATATATTCTCTCAAATTTCTCCTTCTGACTTAAATATCGAATGGGCGACGAGGATACACCTCGACGCCTTTGTTTCAGGTATCGGAAGATCACAATCATACTCATTTTCAGTCGTCGGAATTCAACATGTGCGATTTCTTACAATTATGTTTTTTGGTGTAAGGGAGATAGTACTCTTTTTTTTATTGCTTCTTATTATTCTTTACTTTCACTGTAAGGGAAGTAGTACTTCCTCATTTATTGATGTTCTTGATATCATTTGTAACTACGGTATTCATCCGCCACAAGTGAGGGCATATATATATATATATATATTTTCCTTCTTTTTAATACAATCTAAACAAATATGTGGAACATTTATGCGTGTAACAAGGAGCAACGGCATAAACTAACTAATTAGTTGGCGGAATTGATTTTGGTAACATAAAAAAAAAAAGTAATGGGCCACATCAAGCCCATAATTCTTTGGAATTAGATTCTTCGAAAGAAGAAAAAAAGGGAGATGGACAGAGCATTCGGGGCTTGTATTCCTTACGAAGGTTAGATTTGAGGAATCTGGGTAATTAGCGCAAAACATCCTTATCTTTACACGATTTTGTGCAAAACGTCCATACCTTTTGTTTCTTGGTGTAGAACGTCCTTACCTTTCCAATTTTTGGCGCAAAACGTCCTTCTTGACCATTTTACCCTTCTATTGAAATAAAACAAAAACAAAAGAAAAGAAAAATAAAGAATAATTTTCAATCTTACTCCTAAACTTCTAAAAAATGCAAATCAATCCAAAACTTATAAAAATATTAGAAAGAACAAAAAAATCTCTTTTGCCCTTTTTTAGCCGAATATAGGAGCTCATTTTTCTGGTGACTCCTGGTCATCCAAACCGTCAGATATTGGTCCCAACATGTTCTCTTCATTATTCTCTACAACTACATACTAAGAAATCCTCATAACTCGTTGTAATTTGGCCGGAAATCAAATTCAAAAATTACAGCCTGAAAATCGGTTAAACACCTACAACTCGCCGTCCGGCCACACAACCAGCCGAAATCCTTATTCTTTATTTTTTTTTTCTTTTGTGTTTGTTTTATTTCAATAGAAGGGTAAAATGGTCAACAAGGATGTTTTGCGCCAAAAATTGGAAAGGTAAGAACGTTCTACACCAAGAAACGAAAGGTAGGGAAGTTTTGCACAAAATCGTGTAAAGGTAAGGACGTTTTGCTCTAATTACCCGAGGAATCTATATTTTGATTTTCTTAATTTGAAATTAATCAATAAATCTTATGTCAATTAATTATTTAAAGGTATCATTTAATTTTGAGAATTAATTAATAATTGAATAATTGCTATTTTAAAGCATGGTGGATTATGGAACTTGGATAATTAGCCCCTATTTGACAATCATTTTTTTCAAAACATTTTTTTTCTTATACTCATTTTCAATTACAAACTCATAATAATATATTTTTCACGTAAATCCAAATTTTTTTCCTACTTCTAATTACACACTGTCCAAAAATTTACTATATTCCCCAAAAATGGTTGTCAAACAGTGGCTTAACGTCACTTGAATTTTAGTTTAATTTTACTAGCAATAATTTAATTTCTCTAGTCTTTAGTTTTAATTATTCTAAACAAGCTCAGTTTTACTCAACTAAGTCTGATTATTAATTAATTAATTAAAATTATGATTTTAATTACAGTCTCTATGGGATAAGCCTCGTACTTATTTACAATATTCAATATATTTGTTTGCTTTCTGAGTTATTTAAAATTTGACAACAGAAGTCAAGCTTTAAGGACTACGTGTAAGTAAAAATAATATGCAACATTCTCAGTGTGCAATATTTAAAATAAATATTTTCTTAAATTGAGTATATCGATTTTTTTTTTTACATAAATAAATTAATGAAAATATAGAAAACTTCGTCAGCATTACTATTATAAACAAAAAAATTAAAAAGATATCTAAGTCCCTATTTTAGCCCAATTTTTTCATTAAAATGCATTTTTCTACCGTGATTAATCTCATTTCGACTACACATTTTCAATAAAATAGTATTATACGTAAATCCAAAAAAATTTCTTATTTTTTAACCTCACATTCTCCATCATAACATTATTATAAAATGCATTTTTTTTTAAAAAAAAATGGGACTCAAACAACACTCACCGACATATTATTTCATTAATAATTTTTTTAAAAAAATAATAAACTTCCATTAGGCGAGAAACAGTCATGCATCTAGTGCCAATTTAGCAAGTGCAAAGGAGTCATTTACCTTACAATTATTCTACTTGTATATAAATGTTGTCAAACATTTTTGTACAAATAGCATAATTCTTTACCTTATGATTGGATGGAAAATAAAGTTATTTGTACAATTTTTGTTGACAACTTTGTTAACAATTCATGTATTATCAAGATCTGCGATATTTATTTAAAAAACAGTTTTTAAAATGGATATAGATGTGGTAATCGAGTCGAGTGGCTCATCAGCTCATAAAAAAGCCGCATCGAGGTTTTATCTTAAAAAAATGACGAGCTCGCGAGCCGAGCCGACTCATTACAACTCGTGAGTATACGGACTGAGCCGATTCCTGCCAACTCATGATTGTTAACAAAAGTTGTCAACCATGATTGTACATGTAGTAAGATCCATGTTTTGAAGTTAAAATAGCCAACAAACATGGCGGTAGACCTCACAAAATTGAGTTCAGTTTGATCGTAGCCGGGGCGGATCCAGCACCCGGCGAGCCGGGGCGGCCGCCCGTGCTGGATCCTCGGAAAAAAAAGGATTAAGGAAGATTTTATAATAAATATATATAAATATTAGTGCAAACTAGTTAACAGATATACAAAGTAGCTCAAATGGATGGATACTTACATTCCATGTTAGAGGACTGGGGTTCGAGTCTTGTCACTGCCATTATTTTGTTTTAATATTTTGACAAGTAATAAATGAATAAAAAATGTACCAATTTTTTTAGCATGATTGTTACATGATAAATAATGTGGCTCAAATGGTTGAGTCTCCACTCTCCATGCGAGATGAAAGGGGTTCGATTCCTTTTACTTCTACACTTTCTTTTAATGTTTTGAGTCTTTTGACAAATAAAAATTGTACTAATTTTTAATCAATAAATGATGTTTCTCATATTTTGAAATCCTTGTTTTGTCTTCAAAAGACTGTGGGTTCGATTCCATTCATCTCATCCCCTTTTTGTTTTTTGTAAACTAATTAAATTGAAAGCCTAAACAATTAATATTATTAGTTTTCATTTCCGAAATATCCTTTTTAAAAAATTTATTGACTCAAAATATTATTTCATAATATATATACTTTTAGTATTAGATTTTATCAATTGATTTTGTAAAATTAAATTTGGACAATTTAAGTACTTTTTTTTTTTCTTTTAAGAGTTGGAAAAACATTAAGTAAAAAATAGTTCTAGTTCTAAAAATTATTGTTTTAAAAATTTTGCATAAACTCTTAAACTCGTGTTTTTGTTTTCTGTTTAATCATGTTTTAAGTATAAACTTCGTTTTGTCTCGTTTAAATTCGTAAAAACTTGAAATTATCATCTGTATATGATTGACAAACGTATTTTTTAATTATTTTGTGTTGTATTAAATTATATTTTCATCTGTATACGAATTTTTACGTTTTAGTGAATTTATATATTGATTGAATTTTTTTAATATTATTTAATGAAATATTAATAAACAATTTCGCTATTACGGTGGTCAATTGACCGCCCTAGCTGGCTCAATATCCTGGATTCGCCACTGATCGTAGCTACAATGGAATCTAGCAATCCCTGCAATTGTAGGTGTTGAGCACTACCACCTTCATTCTCATAAAACACTTGTCCATTCCTACTCTACTCTATAGATTGTTCTTCTTGTACCACTCTTGAGTTGCTAACACCACTCACATTGGGTACGACCTAATAATGACATATTGATTGAACCATTGACCCGTTGATCGAAGTAGGTAATCGCATTGACTCTAGTAAGCACGACACAAACTCTTATGTTAGGCTTTCTTTAGTATCATATACAACGACATATTAAAACTAGATAGATTTATGATAGGGAAGAGTTCACAAATCAGGTTTTAAGTTTCACCAACACAAAAATCAGGTTTCAAGTTTAAAAATTGCAAAAATCATGTATTTATCTAATTAATTAAAAATATTTATTATTTAAATACAATAAATTCATAATTATACAATTAATGGTCACATGTACATAATTATATATCACAATTTATTTATTGGTCACATATTGTCAAATTAATTGGTCACAAATTATTTCGAGTTCACAAATAATTTTTTTTATAGGTCGCAATTATCTGTCGGCCATATATTTTCAAATTTCGAGGTCACGGATTATTTTAAGATCACAAATCAAAAAATAATTATAGGTCACAATCTATATATCGGTCACACATTTTTAAATTTGCTGGTCACAATTTATCTATCGACCATACATTTTGAAATTTACTGGCCACAAATTATTTTTAGTCACAAATTATCGAATTTTAAGGTCACAGTTTAATAGTTAGTCACGGTGATCCAAATAGTTGATCACATACATCAAACACCCCACCCTCGATCCTGATTCACCACCAATACTTGGCCACAGATCAACCAAATAATGGGTTAATTTCACAAATGGTCACTGAAGTTACCTAAAAATTTCAAAAAGGTCACTGAATTTTCAGATTTTTTGGGCAAGTTTGAGGCAATTTTTCGGTAACTTCCGACCACCAAAATCGTCGATTTCGGATATCGTTGGAAATCCCACGATGTCCTCTTCAATTATCACCAAAAATCTCCCAAAAACTCCAAGTGATTTGGCCCGAATAAACCCACGAAGTCGGCAACCAAAAATTGTAAAAATCTACCCAGATTTTCAGATTTTTTTGGACGAGTTTGCAGCATTTTTTCGGCAACTTCCGACCATCAAAACCGCCAATTTCGAATACCGTTGGAAAACCCACAATGTCCTCTTCAATTATCATCAAAAATCTCCCCATGATTCCAAGGGATTCGGCAGGAATAAACCCACGAAATCAGCTACCAAAAAAGTCCGAAAATCTGCCCAATTTGGGTAGATGACTTCGTGGGTTTATTCCGGCCGAATCACTAGGAGTTTTGGGGAGATTTTTGGTGGTAATTGAAGATGACATTGTAGGATTTCTAACGGTATCCGAAATCAACGGTTTTGGTGGTCGGAAGTTATCGAAAAATTGCCTCAAACTTGCCCAAAAATCTGAAAATTCGGGCAGATTTTCACAATTTTCGGTTTCCGACTTTGTGGGTTTATTCCGGCCGAATCATTTAGAGTTTTGGGGATATTTTTGGTGGTAATTGAAGAGGACATCGTGAGATTCCCAACGGTATCCGAAATCAACGATTTTGGTGGTCGGAAGTTGTCGAAAAATTGTCTCAAACTTGCCTAAAAAATCTGAAAATTCAGTGACCGTTTGTGAAAGAAATTTCAAATTTCAGTGACCGCTTCTGAAACTTTGAAACTTCAATGACTGTTTTGATGTTTTCAGGTAACTTCAGTGACCATTTGTGAAATTAACCCACCAAATAATTGGTCACAAACACTATCCCACCCTACACCTCCACACTACAACAAAAACGACCACCATTGCCGCATGTACCACACTACCAACAATAACTACCACCGTCGCCGCCTCGCCACAAAACCACCACCACCTCACGACAACCAGTACCAACACCACCGTCGCCACAACAACAACCACCACCACCACCACACAACTGCCAGATCCACCACCACAGCCACTACTACAAAAACTGCTACCACGCAAAACACTACCACCACACAACTGTCAGATCTACCACCACAGCCACCACCACAAAAATCGTCACCATACAACCGCCAGATCCGCCCTTCCACAAAAATCGCCACCACACAATCTAACCCATACTCCACTATCCCTTAGCCCCACTTCACTCCACGTGGTGCCACCAACGGTTCCTCCACCACCACCACATCACCATCATCCAGTCATCCTCACACCCACAACAGAAAAAAAACAAAAACAGAAAGACGAAGGACTGCAGCGTCGCCGTTTTCAGTAGCTTCCGTTCTCAGCAGCATCGACCGACGCATCTCTTTCGTCTCCAGTTGTTAGAGTTTGAATAGGTTGCCTGCGTTGAAGAAAGAGAAGCGATAGAACGTAGATCAGACATAGGACTGCACCAACCCCAAACACAGGACACACCACTACACCCAACCCCAACCACCGGCGACGGCGAAATCGGCCTTGCAAGGGAGATAGTGACGGAGATAGCGGCCTTGAGAGGGGGAGAGAGAGAGAGAGAGAGAGAGAGAGAGAGAGAGAGATGAAATTAGGGTTTTAATATTATTAAATATATAAAATGATTACCTGATTATTGAATAAGTAAACTTTAAACTTGATTTTTAAAAAACAATATTTAAACACCTGGATTTATGTAATTTTCACTTTATGGTATCTTACAATACACTAAAGTTTAATAAAATACAATATATCCCTTTGTTTGGTTTGAATTAAAATATCAAGTTAAAGTCAACTATTAATTTTAATTACACATTTCATGAGACCCACAACTTTTCAACTAAACATTTCATTAATTTTTATCAAAATTTACTAAAAATCTGATTTTAATCTCTACCAAAAAGGGGAATAGTGTACCAATTACAGTATTTTATGAATTTCGTTCCATTTTTCCTTCTAATATTTATATTTATTATCTTGCATGTTGGTGAACTTTTCAATCAATTCAATATTATTTAAGATTTTAAACCCTTATTAATGACTAAAAGCAGTTGAGTGTTTATTTAAAAATCATTTTCCTCAAACTCATTTTTAATCCCTCCCAATAATTTTTTTTAACATGAACCCTAGATTTAAGTTTTAACCACCCACTCTAAAAAAATAAAAATATATTTCTTCACTTGAAATAACCTCTTCCAAACAAATTTTAAAATAAATGGGGATTCAGTTAGTGGCCGTTCAAGTAATTTGGAGGCTCTTGGTAAAATTTCCAATGGACCTTTCCGAGAACGGTAATAAAAATATTAGCGGAGCAAATGATCACTAACGGATTGATATCAATATTTGTTGGTGATTCAGACTTAATTATCAATATTGATATTGTTGGTGATCATCGGTTAACTTTCATAAGCAATTACTGACAATAATGTCATTATTGGTATTGGAAATCAACGACGGTGCTAAAAAATCATCGACAAGGTCAACATTATAATTGCTGTTGATTCTAAATGAAATCAATATATATTGATGATCAAGATGAAATTATCACAACAATACTGATGGTGATCAAAGGTACACATTCGTCGCGATTATCGACTATAATGCATCAACAATATTGTCAAGAATCTCCAAATGTACTTTAGTCATTGACGATAAGTTTTTATCACTCACAACGAATTTCATTTTTTTTCTTATAATTTTTATAAGATAGCGATGTTAAAATATATTTTTATCATTTTCTTACAATATTATCGACTTATTAGTTATTTTACAAATTTTGTTTCTCGATATAATTTATGGCTCATAAATTCATAATAAATTTTAATATTTTACTAATTCATTTATTGACAATCCTTTTTTTTTTTTGATAAATTATATTTGTTAAACTATTTGTGTTTTAATATTACTAACTAAAAAAATGTTCGTGGTCTTTAATTGTTTTTTTAATTTTATTGATTGCCGATTATATTTTTTCATAAGTTAAAGAACAAAATAAAAATATGTAAATTTTAAAATTGGAGTCCTTGCATAATTTAGGGGGCTTAGTTGCCTAACTTAGCCCATGTTTGAGCCCCATTTTTGGGCCAAAATATATTTTGGAATAATATTTTGTTGAAGAACGTGATTAAAAAATAAGAAAATGTTTTAAATTTACGTGTAAATTTATTTTATGGGAAAATATGTGGTTGAAAATGAGTTTTGAGAAAAAAAAATGAGTTTTTTGAAAAAAATGATGGCCGAACATAAGCTTGAATTTAGCGCAAAAACAATCAAAATTTAAAAACTATGCGATAAGCACTAAGCAAGACAAAATTGCACATTTTCCATCTTCCTTTTCCAAGTAAGATTTCAACACGAAAATCTTCATCATGTTAGGAATATAGATGGAAAAATTAATGATTTCTTTGAAAGGTAACCTTCATCTAATGTAATTTACTTTCCACTTCAAAAGCATCATTTGAACTAATTTTTCCAGTTAATCAGCACAAAAAGTTCCATAAAAGTCTAAATTAATATGATGAAATTTTACTTAAAAATGGTTCAGAATTTAATGAATTAAATAAATAAAAAAAACGATTTACACAACTTTAAATCATAATATTTTAATCAATCACACTTCCATTATCTGATTTTATGTCAAAAAAGAAAGAATTTATAAGTAATATTGGGACTAGAGACCACTCAAAATGCCAACCAAATTTGACTATAGTAGCTTGCCTACTTTCTTCCACAATTTCATCGTACCTAAACCACCTTCATATGCAATTAAATGACTTTTTCATGATAATTCTTAATTGTTCGTATCTTAAAAATATCTTATGTTCACATCTTTCATTTATTTAATTTTGCACACTATACACGTTAAGCAGTATTTTTTAATGCGAAAATAAGTCTTTTTTGTTACATGAATCTTAATTAATCCGAGTTTTAACCCTTGTTTGAGCCTAATTTTGGGGAAAAGATGCATTTTTGAATAGTGATTTTGAGAGAATGTGTGGTTTAAAAAGGAAATTTTTTTAATTTATGCGTAAAATTATTTTATTGAAAAATGAGTGGCTGAAAACGAATTTTGAAAAAATGAGGCTCAAACAAGCCTTTAATTTTGTTCTATCCTCAATCATGCCAAACATGTTGTTAGGACTTATATTGTATTGGTAATTCTTTACACAAAATGATTATTATAAAAGAGATTAAAAGTCAAGAATCTTTTTTGGGGTTGTATAGATGAATTAGAAGTATTTGGGTTCAAGTACGGAACAAGGAGAAATAATCGCCGAATTTATGCTAGCATGTCGCCTAGCTGATACTCGAATAGGAAAAACATAATCGTTGTTGCTCGTTTTTGTGGGTGGTTGATCATTATATTATACAATAAAGCTGGGAGTACAGAATACATTTCACAGGCACATTCCAGGATTTTGAATATTAGATTACGTGGCACTTAAAAAACAAACAAAGAAGAAAAAAAAAAGTCAATGACACACAAGCAAACAAAAAACGAGGGAAAAGACAAAGGCATTTCCCAGACTTCCCAGCTTCAGACGGGAGTCATCTTCAAAGAAAATCGTGTGAAGCTCTCCATTTCAAAGGCCTTTCCCAGAATTGTTTTCACGGTACTTTCCATTCTTCCAGCGTTCTTGTACAGCTCCCCATTGTCTCGCTTTTGTCGAGCTCCATTTTTGGACCGGAAGCCCCAAATATTCCTACCATTCCAGTGTACGTGTGAAGCTCTCCATTTCATAGGCCTTTCCCAGAATTTAGGAGGTACTTTCCATTCTTCCGGCGTACATTCACAGCTCCCCATTTTCTCGCTTTTGTCGAGCTCCATTTTTGGACCGGAAGCCCCAAATATTCCCACCATTCCGACGTACTTTCACCCACCATTTCGACGTATTTTCACCTCGTCGAGTTCCCCATTTTCAAATGAAGGTAAAATCATTCATTTTATGTGAAATTTCTAGAAATATTCCCAGCTACAAAGAATTCATACCTGCCTTTTGCCACTATTATATCTCTGTTGATTTTGCACTCTGCAATTTCGACAAATTGTTACCGGAGTTTGTATTGAGTAGGGTGGTTTGCTGCATTTTTATTTGTGGTTTGAGAAGTTTTATATAGATATATCTTGCAACTGTTTAAACTTTTGACTTGCTTTAAGTCTTTATGCCCATTAGAAATGTAGTCGTGTACTCCCATCATAAATTGATTCAATTTATTCTGCATGCATTTTATTGAAAATGTTAATTAATTCAATTTATTCTGCCTGCATTTCATTAAAAATGTTTCTAGTTCACTCGTAATGCTTAGCGATTATTACATTGCAGGAATGGAAACTATGGAAGAGGAGCGTAATGATTTATTGGTCGAATCTGGGAATGAGAATGTCACGAATGATGCAAACGAAGTTACAAATGATACGCTGGGAGGAGATGACGTGAACGTGCCTAAGGTGGGTATGATGTTCAATGACGAAAAAGAAATTGTCGACTTGTACAAGTGATATGCTTTTCAAGTGGGTTTTCCAGTTTGGAAGAGGAATTCGAAAAAGGGAACCGATCGAGTTATGAGATACGTAACGTTTACTTGTAGTCGTAAGGGCAGAAGAAGTTATGGTTCAAACAATTCTTTGAAACAACAACCAACAAGCCAAACAGATTGTAAAGCACGGATCTCGGCATCTTTATTAAGTAATGGACAATGGAGAGTAAACAAAGCCATTCTGGTGCACAATCATGAAACGAGTCCTTTGAAATCGAGGTTGTATCGATGCAATGAGAATTGACTGCAAATGTCAAACGAAAGCTTGAAGTGAATGATATGGCAGGAATTCCATTGCACAAAAGTTACAACTCTGCGGTGGTGGAAGCATGTGGTTATAAGGCTCTGACTTTTGTGGAGAGGGATTGTCGAAATTATATTGAACAAGTTAGACGATTACGTCTCAGAGAATGAGATGCTGCAACAATACAATCATATTTTTCGAAGATGCAAGCACGGTGCTCGGGATTTTATTTCAGTATGGATTTAGACGAAGACTCCCGGCTTAAGAATGTATTTTGGGCGGACAATATGTGTAGGCAAGCGTACAAAGAGTTCGGTGATGTTGTTACCTTCGATACGACATATCTTACCAATAAGTATGACATGTCGTTTGTCACATTTGTTGGCGTTAATCATCATGGGCAATCAACACTGCTTGGTTGTGGCTTGGTATATAATGAGGACACCAATACATTTGTTTGGCTATTCCGAACATGGCTGCAGTGCATACACGGTCAAGCACCGCATGGAATAATTACTGATCCAGATAGGGCAATGCAGAATGCAATTCAAATTGTATTTCCGCACATGAAGCATAGGTGGTGTTTGTGGCATATCTTGAAGAAGTTGCCTGAGAAGTTTGGCTATCATGTTGATAAAGCTTCAATTTTTCCAACTATCCACGAATTAGTATATGATACACAAATTGCTGAAGAATTCGATGAAGGTTGGAGAGCAATGATTAATACGTACAAGTTGTTTGATAATGAGTGGTTGTCAAGATTGTATGAAAATAGAGGCCGTTGGGTACCATGCTTATTGAAAACCACATTCTGGGCCAAAATGTCCACAATACAACGAAGTGAGAGTATGAATGCATTCTTCAACGGGTATGTGCATTTGAAGACCTCTTTGAAACAATTTGTTGAACAATACGAAAGAGCATTGAGAAATAAAGTCGAGAATGAGTTTTAGGCTGATTTCAAATCATATTCTCAAATGGTACCGTGCGTGACAGATTATGATATGAAAAAGCGATTCCAAAAAGTGTACACAATTTCGAAGTTCAGGGAAGTCCAGGACGAGTTCATTGGGAAGGTTTACTGTGACATCATATCCGTTTAGAGGAAAACTCATGGATGATTCACGAGGTTCGAGAAGATGTCCGACTATGTGGATATCGCCGGATAAAGATGAGGTGTTCCGTGTCATTTTTTAGGGCAACTTGTGATATTGTATGCAATTGCCACTTATTTGAGTTCCAGGGTATACTTTGTAGGCACGCAGTCACAGTCTTGATTCGTAACGATGTCACGTTACTACCCAATAAGTTTATACTGTGGAGATGGAAGTGGAATGTTAGTAGAGCACACATGAGGGTCGCAGTGCAATACGATGGGTTGGTGAGTACTCCTGCACAGTTGAGGTACGATGATATGTGTCGATCCTTTTCGAAAGTGGATAACCTTGCTGCGGATGATGAATTGCGGGTCCGTTCTATAATGGAGTGGATCAATCTTCAACAGAAGGAGCTCACGCTGACGAAGTCGAGTGGTGGTACTCATCCCAATCACGCCATCTCGCATGGGTCTGAATATCGAATTCATTCTGATGTTAACGTACTGGATCCAATATCGTCGAAGAGGAAGGGTGCGCCAAGAAAACTACGGCGAAGAGGCCCATTAGAGTCATCTTCAAAGAAAACAAAAGTATGTTTTATATTTATGTACTAATTAAATCGAAGTTCGATACCTCTTCCTATATAATTTTCGATTTACGTTCAGGCAACTTCAGCTTCCGTAAAAGGCAAGAGACTGAAAGGTAGACGTAGTACTGTGGAAGGGGTTGTGCCCGAGGTTGAGGCATCCCAACATTGTTCCTCGCTCACACCGATGTCCAGTTCGCAAGTGTTTTTGGTATTTTTTTTAGTGTGCTTAGTATCTATATTTTCAATTACGTCGTTCAATTCAATATATATTTGAAGAATTAAGGGCAAAGAGTAAACAATTTTTCTTTTCTTTGTCAGGGAAGTGAAGATGGAAGAGGAGATAAATGATACTGATAAGAAATGGGTCGAAACATACTTTTTGAACCAGGTACTTTATGTTTATAGTGATAAGTTTTGTTATAATTGAAAATGTTGCCTGATTTTTGTTATGTTTTCACTTCGCCTTCAACTGAAATGCAATCAGACAATGGCTTGAGTTGGACGTTTCTATTCCCTTGTAGTTGTTGGAAGGGATTGTCGTTGGTATTGCGGGTCCGTTAATCCAATTTTGTGTTTGGTTGGGGGTAGATTCACTAGGTGCAATGAAGGTTATTGACTGTAAGTTTTCAACTCCTATCCTTTTTTTATGTCAGATGTTAATAGTTACTTCCTTTTATGCTCTTGGATTACAATTTGACTCTTGCATTTGTCTCCCAGTGCCTCTTCATCTCGTTGGATATGGTTTTTGAGCTTCATTTGTTGCCATTTTTGCTCAATTGGGTGGTGGAATATATACTAAAGCATCTGATGTTGGAGCTGATCTTGTTGGAAAAGTATAGCACAGAATACCTTGTGTAACTTCTCTGTGAAGCATGTATGCTTGATCAGATACTTTTTGTATTATTGATACAGATATATCTTTGTGATATCAAGTGAATGGTTAGCATCAAAGGCATCAAATATAACACTAACACAAATTTTGTTCCAGTCTCATATTAATTTAAACCACATATACTTAAATCACTTATTAAGGTGAATAGAAAACCATACACTTTCTGTCATAGTGTCATTTTTTTGGATAGAGAATTACAGATTTTGGACTAGTTTTCGATATGATAACTATTTTCCGATACCATGTCCAAAACGAACACAATACAAAATACCTAATCGACAACTAACTACTAAACATGCTAGTCAACAATTTCTCATACTATTCCGCACGTCCTTTTCCCTTGTGAAATGTCACGTTCAATGAAATCTCGACGTGTCGTTTGTTGGCTATTCGAGCGAGAGAGTCAAACATTCTAGGCAAATCTTCGGCTTCCTCATTGGCCACAACATTCACCACTTCATTACCAGTACTGATTCTTCAATTTTTACCCAGTCGAAATAGCTACAGTCATCACTACAAGTTTTGAATAGTCGCCCGTTGTTACCGGTGTTCCGTTCAACTTGAAAACATTTTTGAATTCCATGTGGACACCATGGGTATCGAACTTTTTTTGGGCAATCCTTGAAATAATGCGTCGTGCTTCTACAACTGTGACATACTTCAAAATTTGCCCCTTTCATCCTGAAATTGAGAACAAACTACTTACAGAGAAATTTATATGGTAAAGGAAGTGCACAAATGCTTAGTGATTATTTAAGTGCACAAACTAATTCCACCATCACACACCTACTACAATGAACTCCACCATTACACACATACTAACTCCACCAAGAACTCCACCATCACACACCTACTACAATGAAGTAAATGCTCAACTGGAAGGTTTACAAGGGGATTTTAAATGATGCTACAAAGGTAGCTATTAAGAGAGGTAATCCCCAATCCCAACAAGGTCTAGCAGAGTTCCTAACTGAAATTGAGACGCTCTCACAATTCAGGCACCGTAACTGAGTTGGAAGCAGAGGCTTAAGATATGCATTTAACTTAAATTGAATGTAAATCAATCCAAAATCAAAAATCAAACCAAACTCATAACTGAACATTTCTTCAAACCAAAATAAAATAAAATAAAATAAAAAATCAGAATTCACCAAATTGAACATACCCGAACTCAAAAATTAACAAAATTGAATAGACCTAACAAAATCAAACTCACTAATTACACCATTACATGAGATTCAAACTGAAAAATGAAATCAATTAAACACAGAACTTTTTGAGTCACTTTGGAGAAAAATGTTTGGGTAAAAGCTGGGAAAAACAGTACATAAGTGCTTATCCACCGGCGATTCAAAGCTCCGGTAGGAGTTCTATTGTTCAGTGGTGTTTTCACACACTCGCCAGCGGAGGAGCAGCGTTCTTGTATCTTGTTCGAAAATTGTTGCTGGACATACAATATTTCACAGGCTTCAGAGAAAATGCTTGCCGGATGGACAATCTTTCTCGGACAATCGTCGTCGTCGTCCCGTTGCTGACAGTGAAGAAGAGAGTTTGGGAGAGAGGGATGGGAATCGTTTGAAAACTTAGGAGGTTTCGACAAATCTCTCTGACCACGCGTGTTCTCTCTTTTAATTCATTTCTATTGTTTATTTCTTGGTTATTGAACTGCCACGCCAACATAATTTCAAATCCTATAAGTTGCTTGTGAAATGTGGTCCTGTACTCCTAGCGCGACTGTATATTATATCCTCATAGCATCCTTCCAAGATTCAAGAATAAATTCAAACATTGAGATTAAACATTTGATTCTTTAAATCAGTCAACCACGAGTTGGAAAAAAATATCAAATTCAAATAATCCAAAACACCAATTTTCTAAATATAATCATGAAGGTACTTTCTCAATAGCCTTCAGACGTTGTTGAAGATTGAGGAAGGCTGGACCAGAAGTACGGGAAGAGTACAAGAATAATGTGTTTTTGGTGATTTGCGAAAAATAGACAATTTCAAAAGATTTAGAGCAGGTGTGAATGAAGTACATCGCATCTTGAAGATTGCAGGAATTAGATCAGCGATTCTAGTGAATTTTTGTAGGTTGTATCATACTGTAAGTTCTTATTATCTATAGTGAAAGTTACTGGCATGGTCCTTCGGCTTTTACCCAGTTAAGGATTTTCTCCGTTAAAAACATATTGTGTTATTTATTGCTTTATTTACTAGTGGCAATTCGACATAGGATAACTTGACGTGATTGACTAAACATTTAGAACAATTGAAAAATAAATTGTTGCTTTTAATTTCGCATTATTCGCCTATTCACCCCCTGTGGGTGATTTTAGGATCGAACTCGTAACTTTCACATGTCATAAGATCATTATTTGTTTTCGACTTGTCAACAATTATCTTTGTTTCACTAATAGAAAAACTTTGGAACGTGATAGTCCAACCTAATTCTAATTAACTAATTATATGAGTGAAATGTTTCAAAAATCACTGCAATTATGCATTGGTCACGGAATACTCACTGAATTATGAAATGCTTTAAATTGCTCACTAAACTTGTCCCATTTGCACTTCGTTCATCACGCCGAAACATCTGTTAATTTTTTTGCTAATGTGGAGGACAGAATTCTTACTTGGCGTCTAACGGCTTGCCACATCACCAGATTAGAAATTATTTTTAAACTTCAAAAAGAAGAAGTGAATTTGAAATCGTGTTCTGCATATAGACACAGTTTTGAATTTACAAATCACATAATTAATCAAGCAAATAAATAAATGAAACATAAAAAACAAAAAATCACGACTTCAACTGGAAAGCCCAAATCCTAATTCACATTTCACCAATTTTCCCTAAATCATTGGTCGCGAATCTCATCAAGAACCCTACCTTATCTTCATCTTCTTCATAAACCCTACCCAAATCTTTATCCTCTCAATAAACCCATATTATGAAGCCTATAGCCCATGAGCTCAACATTTGCGACTCGAATAGTTTGTAGCCAATGAAGGCTGTCGCTTTTCACTTATTGAACAGAGTTGCGGTGATAATATCTGAAGCATCTGGACAAAGAAGCATATGAAGCGGCTCCTATTGTGGTCACTTAGGACATGCGAGGGCATCATGGTTGGAAACGATCCTCGGGCGGAGGTTTATTGGATGTCGCTTCTATTCGAAGCCTGATGCCTACAATTTCTTTGATTGGGTTGACGAGTCACCAAATGATAGGTACAAGCTTGTACTAAATGGGCAGCTATGTTCAAAGAATAGACTCGAAGAAGAGAGAAGAAAAAATTGCAAAATTCTGAAAATCTACAAATACGAACTCATGTAGCAATTGAAGCTAATCAACTTTTGAAAACTTGACCCAATAAATTATTAGATCAAAGAACCAAGACAATTACAAACAATATCTTGACCACGTGATCATAAAACTTACAAACATTACTTGGATTGTTGAACGCCACAATAATTTAATTCTCGATAAGTTCAGAATTAATTTGATGAAGAACGAGTTGAAATCAATAGGTCTCGCAATAATATCTCTCAAATTGTGTATTTTATAATGAATAGAAGGAGTCTTATTTAAATAGAACCCATAAAAAACTAATTAAAAATGGAATTAAACCTAAAAGATATTATAAAAAGAGTTTTAACTAAAATAAAAGTCTAGACAAAAAACGCGTCCAAGTTGCACTATACTGCCGCATAGGCTTATTGCATGCAGTCGCATAAGTCATTCTTCCACCCTCACTTTGGTCGCGGTATGGATGCATACGACTATGCGTTCACATACGACCTCGTTTCAACTCCATCTTCTGTTGCTTGAACCAAGTTGATTCATCTTGTTTCTTCTTCCATACCCAATATAAAACTTGTCCCTTTCTTGTTGTGATCGAAGTTTCATCCACCGTAACTTGAATAAGTAATCACATGGCTTTCTTGACCTTCTTTACATGTGACCTAGTTATTGGTTCTTTCTCCACAATCTTCTTTGTCTTTGCTAGCTTTCGTATCATGGTCATCATCATTCCCTCCCTCTTCAAAAGGATTCGTTCTCGAATTTCCACCTGCATCAAACAAGGAAAGATCAAAAACATTGAAAGTAGCTGAAATGTTATACTCACATGAAAGATCCAACTTATTGGAATTTTCATTAATCTTTTCAAGTACTTGAAATGGTCAATCTTCCCTCATTGTAAATTCGACTTCCTTAAAGTCGAAAGGCGTTCCTTTCTCATATGTACCCAAACACAATCTCCTGGTTCAATTGTAACGTACTTTCATCAACAGGTAAATGAATCAAATCCAGAGATGTTAGTGGATTAAAATCATAAACAATTTCAAATGGAGTATAACTAGTAGAATGCATAGCCCTATTATATGCAAATTCTATGAATGGCAAGCAATCCTCCCAACTCTTCAAGTTCGTATTGACTATAGTGCGTAATAGTTGTATCATAGTCCTATTAACAACCTTAGTTTCTCCATATGTTTGTGGGTGACAAGTTGTAGAGAATAATAGCTTAGTCCCTAATTTACTCCACAAAATCTTCCAAAATGACTAAAGAACTTAACATCTCTATATGACAATATACTTCTAGATATCCCATGTAAGTGCACTACTTCTTTAAAGAATAAATCCACAATATTAGTGGCGTCATTAGTTTTATGACATGGAATGAAATGTATCATCTTTCTAAATCTATCTACGACTACAAATATGAATCTCTTCCTTTTTTAGTACTAGGTAAACCCAACATAAAGTCCATAGACACATCAACTCAAGGTTCACTAGCAGTTGGTAGTGGTGTATACAAACCTTGAGGCAAAACCTTAGACTTAACCTTTTTACAAGTGATGCATCTACTACAAACCCGATCAACACCAACTCTCATCTTAGGCCAATAAAAATACTCATTTAACATCTCAAAGGTTTTCTTAATCCCAAAGTGACCCATTAAACATCAATTATGTACTTTACATACTAAGAATTCTCTCATTGAACACCTAGGTACACATAACTTATTCTTCCGAAATAAATATTCACCATGCCTAAAGAATCTATCTATACCACATTTGTCACATGATTTATATGTATTGGAAAGATCTGGGTTATTAGTATACATGTCCTTAACATATTCAAAACATAACAATTTGACACCTAAAGAAGTAAGAAGTACGTACCTCATTGACAATGCATCCCTTACAACATTTCTTTATCTTGTTTGTACCGAATAATGTATGGAAATGTCTAGATGAACTCCATCCACCTTGCATACTGTTCACGAAAATATGTTTCAGATTTAAATCACCGCAAGTGCACGGTTCGTTGATAAGTAATAAAGTGGAAATCCTAGAATTTCAAGTATCGTTCCCACGTGAATTGATTTAATTTGATTTTTATTATCATGACCTTAACCGAATCTATTAAATTTGAGATGAGTTTTTCAATTTCTATGATTAAATTAAAACTAACATGCAAATTAAACTAAAATAACAACTGAAATGCACTAATGACATTTCAATGCAAAATACTTGAATGAAATTAATGAATGAAAAAGCGCACTAGGATCTCGAATCACCAAACAAAGTTTCCTTTTAACCTCTATTTCACAATTTGATAACATGATGAATTGGTCGAAGAATCAATGTTTCTAACTTATCCAACAATCTCTTTCGAGTAGAATTGAACATATTCTAACATACCATTTGACTATATTTTTATGACAAATGTAATATACAAAAATCCACGACGTTCTGTAAACGCTTAGAAATTCACGTAAAGAATAGTGGTATATTTCTATCCCCTATCGGACCCTACGATGATTTATACCTTGTAGAGCTTATTTCCCTTCTTTCGAATGCATAAAATAAGCCACTACACTCATACAACTATTGTGCATATAATTATAGAGAAAAAGTAATGTATATAAATCATTCAACGTCCATCAAACGTGTTTAAATATCAAATTACAAAATAGAAATTAAAAGATCACAATGCTAGGTTCATCGTTCGCCTACTACATAAAAAGTCTAGCCTAACATGGATAAAATAAAAGAACAATAAAATGGTTTAGGAAAAGACATCACCCAAATCTTGAATATGAATATTGAATTCTTCAATCTTCAATATAAAAATTCCTTGGTTTTGCTTTCTCCTTGCTTTTCAATGAGTTTTTCTCTCTAAAGCGGTGTCCTCATTTCTGGACGACCTTTTACTTTTATAGTTGCCCTAAATTCCTTTTCATAAAAGGTTGAACGAGAAAAGGAAACCAGAAAATTCGTACTGAAAACCTACCATGCGGTCGCATGGTTATATTCCATGCAGCCACATGGAACAAAAATTTCTCTCATGTTGATTCCCTGATTGTATGCTACCATGCGGCCGCATGGTAGAGTGACTTTCCCACCGGATAGCCTTCTCTATTTTTGGTTATATCTTTCTCTCCCGATATCCGATTGAGGTGATTCAAATTGCGTTGGAAATCTTACTCAAATGGCTACAAATATTCCAGAAATATAAATTTTCAAATGCGAATGTCTTCTATTCCAAAAATGGGTTTCAAACTAAGACTGAAAATTCGAAATATAACTTTTTCGGCTGTAAGTTGATATGTTATAGTGCTTTCACTATATTTCATCCATTTGGCTTTTTTCCTCATTCAATTGATGCCCAGCATTCTCAAATCTTCCTCGTGAGATCGACACAACTTTCCAGTAATTGCATTCGAGTCCTCAAACTTTGATTGTGCTCTATTTTAGTCATTTTTCGCTTGTTTTTCTGAATTTTCACCATGTTCATCATTGTTGTCCTGCAAAACATAAATTATATTGAATTAAACTATATTTCACATATTCATTAACAATTATCCATGTTTGGGCCTACAATAAGTGTATAAAAATGCACTTATCAACTTCCTCAAATTTGAACTATTGTTTGTCCTCAAACAACTGTAACTTAATTCCACATAAAACATGGTTAGACAACTAGCCGTATCTCAGGATTGGAACTTAGTACTAAACAAAATGAACAACTATAACAGTACATAATCAAATCAATCTTCACATGTTATATGCATAACTTGACTTGTATGTGTGTGAAAACTCATGCCAACATATTAGGATCATGTTTAACTCATACCCGACCCAATGTAGTCAGATTTTCCTTACTTCGCTCGAGAGATGCACACACCCCCAAACTTATTCTTTTCACTCAATTATCCCGGGGTGTGTTCTAATGTTGAACTTATTCATATCTATTCCTTCCGCTCTTTTAGCTTAGATAGATCTTACCATCACAAGTTCACACTTCAACAAGTAGAGGCTCTCATATTTTTAATTTCTTCAACCTTTGAGACTACACTAAGCTAATTGCTTCACATTAGATATATAGTCTTATCAATCGAATGTTTGGGGCTAACCAATACATTTCATACATAAGAGTATGTATGTTATTCAATAGTGGATATAATTTTTTTTTCTTATGGCATCTTTCATTTGCTTTCTGTATAACCTCTGTAACGAGTTTTAGGCCGATAACTCCCAAGTCAGATGACATTAGGGCACCAGGTTTTAAACCCTTACAGGCTTAATCACTCGAGTTATACAGACTCGAACATATGTCTTTGTTTATTCAATGATTAGTGCAATACCCATTTTCTTTTAGACACCTAGTTTCTAACACTACACCATAACTTGAAACTTTCACTTCGTTTTCATCTAATTGGTTTTAGAAAATCCACACATAACATCATGCACGGAACTCCTACTTATCTCAATATTCTCTTGCAACAACTCAACCACCTCTACACTATTCTAAAATCGGAACATGGTTTAGTATAAAATAGGTTATTCGGGTATAGTCTCTATGTCCAACTATTTCTAAGCAATAAGTCAAATCATTAGCCCAATATACATGCATGAGTGTCGTGCGCAAAATAAATCAAGTCTCACGTAAACATGTATTGATCAATCTAATAATGCACATTTTCACCATTCACGGTCCATACATAGTCCAATATTAAATATCATGGTCGACAGAATTGTCAAACCCATACAAACACACAAAATTCTAAATTAATGCTACTAAATAAATAACTAACTAAAACTAACTAATAAAAAATTGCATATAAGACTAGTTTTTTTTCACACAATCACACAAAAATTGCAGTAACATGATGAATGAAATATTCTCACCCCCAAACTTAGATAGAACATTGTCCTCAATGTTTAAAGAATGACAAAATGCAACTGAACAACATATAACACTAAGGACAATTTCACAAAAGATAAAGAATAAGGGGTTGGGGATACTTCCCCGACCAATGTAGATGTGAATTTGAAGCTGGTGGAGTAAAAGAAGTATGTACCATGCATATACTCTTTGTGCCCTGTAAAGACGATGAATAACCAGTATTATGAAAAATTATAAAAAAAACTCGAAAAAGAAATCATAATCTAATGCATAAAATAAGATAAATAAAATGGAAGAATTGTTGGGTTGCCTCCCAACCAATGCTAAGTTATAGTCTATAGCTTTACTTTACTTCGGGCAACTCATGGTGGTTCAAATTGAAGGATTTCACCAGTGCACTTCTTGCAATTTTCAGCTTTGCATCCTCTTTTAGCTCTCCAAACCTTGAATTCCCCGCTCTCGTCTTTACCAAGAAATCCTCCAAATTTCGATTCTCTTCTGTGTTGAATGGAGAGTTCGTCTTCATTGATACACTGACATTCGTTGATGATTGCTGGTTGTTGAGGTAGATTATATAATTTAAACACTTATTGATCCTCATCTACCCTCATGATTAGCTCCCATTTCTCCATATCAATCAACGTTCGACCCGTTGCTAAGAATGGTCTCTCCAGGATTATTGGAATATTTCTGTCTTCTTCTATGTCTAGAATAAGGAAGTCAGCTGGGAAGATGAATTTCTCCACTTTAATTAGCACATTTTCTATAATCCCTCTTGGGTGGGTAAGTGATCGATCAGCCAGTTGTAAAGTTACCGTTGTTGCTTTAGCCTATCCCAAACTGAGTTTCTTGGAAACAGACAGTGGCATCAAGTTAATACTAGCACCAGTATCACATAAAGCATTGAAGGTAGCGACGTTTCCAATTGAGACAGGTAAAGTAAAACTCCATGGATCCTTAAGCTTGGGAGACAATTTCTTTTGTATTCTTGCACTATGATCCTCTATTAATGCCACCGTTTCAAATTCTGGAAGCTTTTTCTTCTTTGAGATTATGTCCTTCAAAAACTTCGCATAGCTCGGAATTTGTCGTATTGCGTCAATGAACGAGATATTAATGTGAAGTTTCCTTAACACATCCAAAAAAAATTCAAACTGCTGGTCCCGCTGGTGTCTCTTCAACCTTAGTGGGAATGTAATGGGTGGCTCATGGGGATTAATCAGAATATTTGACATTTGCTATTATTTTTCTGGACTTTCTCTTACCGATATCTTCTTGATGTTATCAACCTGCTTCTCATTCTCTTCTTCAGAAGACTCCACATGTTCTTTATTTGCACCCGATCTCTTGACATGTATCTCAAGTAGCTGAACTCCACTTCGTGTAGTAATGGCTTGAACATGCTCCCTAGGATTTACTTTTGTGTTGCTCGGCAATACACCAGACACTCTTCCTGTCATAGAAAGCGCTAACTGTCCCAATTGAGTCTCCATATTCTTAATAGTCGTGCCCTGATTTTGGAAGTTTGTTTCAGTCTTCCTCATGAATTGATTTGTGGTTTCCATATATTTATCGGTCTTCTCCATGAGTTTTACAAACATGTCTTCCAACTGAAGTTTCTTCTCCTGCTGAAACTGACATGGAGCTCAGTTGTGATTTTAGTTTCCACCCCAAGAGAAGTTTGGATGGTTTCTTCGTCCTGGGTTGTATGTTTCGGAAGTAAGGTTGTTGTGTTGACGTTGATCCCATTGAACAAAGTCAACTTGTTCCATTCTTTATATAAGGATAAGACGTTTGGTTGTGCCATGTTCCGCTCCACATTCTTCACAAATTGACTTCCTGACTTGAGCTGAATTCACTGTCTATGTTATGCTCTCCATCTTGTGAAATAAGGAGTCAATCTTTGCAGACAATGCTGAGTAAGTATCTACCTCATACACTCCAGCTACTTTCTTTGTACCTCCTCGATCTGAAGACCACATGGCTGAAGTATTAGCCATTTTTTCGAACAATTCCCAAGCTCCATCAATTGTTCTGGTGGTTAGGGATTCATTGGATGATGAGTCACCACGCTCCTGAAAGTTGGAAGCAGTCCCACATAGAAAATGTGTTGAGGACACTTTCGTAGCATGTTTTTGAACCTGTTCCAAGCCTCATCAAAGGATTCAGCTTCAGTTTGGCTGAATATTGATATTTCGTGCCTTAGTCTTGCCACTTTGGCCGATGAGAAAAATTTGGTGCAAAATTTATGAGCCAAGTCGTCCCAAGTAATTATACTTACCATCGGGAGTGAATCAAGCCACTCAAGTACTTTATCCCGAAGAGTGTGCGGAAACAACCTCAGTCTGATTGCATCTTCTGATATCCCCTGGTATTTGAGATGTTGACACATATTCAAGAAATGGGATACATGTGTATGTGGATTCTCGTTGGCCATTCCGTAGAATTGATGTCCATTCTGAAATAGTTGGATGACATTTGTCTTCAGCTGAGAATTTGGCTATCCAAATGCTGGGTAAACAATGCTGGATTGGCTTTGAATGACGAACAGTGACAAAAAATCCCCAAGCAAAGCGTTCCCATCATATTGTGCTTCTGCATTGGTTGAAGCTACAGGTTCTACAATCGGTTCTAGTTGTTGATCAGTCATTTGTATTTGTTCTTGATTGACCTGATGTGCTGCTCTCGCTATCCGCTATCTTCGATGAAAAGTCCGTTCAATCACCAAATTGGTTGGAAGTAATTCACCGGCCAACTGATCTTCGCATGTAAGATCTGAAGAAGCAAAAAATAGTAACACTTAGCTCAGCCTAAGTGAATAAACTTAATATAAAATAAAATGTAAACTAAAATAAAGAAAAACAAATTCAAATTAGTGTCTAAATAACAAAATAAATTAAAACTCAATCCCCAGCAATGATGCCAAAAACTTGTTCACAAAAATATGTTTTAGATTTAAATCACCACAAGTGCACGGTTTGTTGACAAGTAATAAAGTGAAAATTCTAGAATTTTGAGTATCATTCCCATGAAGATTGATTTAACTTGATTTTTATTATCGCGACCTTAACCGAATCTATTAAATTTGAGATGAGTTTTTCAATTTCTATGATTAAATTAAAACTAGGATGCAAATTAAACTAAAATAACAAATTAAATGCACAAATGACATTTCAATGCAAAATACTTGAATGAAAAAGCACACTAGGATCTCGAATCAACAAGCAAAGTTCCCTTTTAACCCCTATTTCACAATTTGATAACACGATGAATTAGTCGAAAAATCAATATTTCCAACTTATCCAACAATCTCTTTCGAGTAGAATTGAACATATTCTAACATACAATTTGACTATATTTCTATGACAAATGTAATATACAAGAATCCATGACGTTTCGTAAATACTTAGAGATTCATGTAAAGTATAGTGGTGTATTTCTATCCCCTATCGGACCCTACGATTATTTAACATTGTAGAGCTTATTTCTCTTCTTTCAAATACATAAAATAAGTCACTACACTCATACAACTATTGCACATATAATTGTAGAGAAAAAGTAATGTATATAAATCATTCAACGTCCATCAAACATGTTTAAATATCAAATTGTAAAATAGAAATTAAAAGATCACAATGCTAGGTTCATCGTTCATCTAATACATAAAAAGTCTAGCCTAACATGGATAAAATAAAAGAACAATAAAATGGTTTAGGAAAAGACATCACCCAAAACTTGAATATGAATCTTGAATTCTTCAATCTTCGATGTAGAAATCCCTTGGTTTTGCTTTTTCCTTGCTTTTCAAAGAGTTTTTCTCTCTAAGGTGGTGTAACACTCGTTTCTGGACGACCTTTTACTTTTAGGGTGTGTTTGATAACACCCTTTTCCCATGGAAAATAGAATTCAAATTCTATTTTCCATATTTAAGGGTGTTTGATAACACCATTTTTTCCACCCTTGGGTGTAAATTTTTTTCCCTCCACGCGCCTATTTCTAGGCGTAGAAGGAAGTGACTCTCCCACCTTTTAGGTGGGAAAGTCAATTCTGACTTTTTTTTTTGGAGCAATTTCATAACCAATTGTAAAAGCAAATTTCATTTTAATGGACAATTTTCATGTAAAATAAAGTCAAACGAACACTAAATTTTGATGAAAAAATTGATTTTTTTAGGAAATTTTTTTTTCGTTTTTTTTTTTACTTTTTGGCAATGGAAACAAATTTTATAACCAATTGTGAAAAAAAAAATATCACTTTAATGGACAATTTTCATATAAAACAAAGTCAAACGAACACAAAATTTAAAAAAATTTCGGGTGAAAAATTATACCAATCAAGCACACTAAATTAACAACTCCATACAAAACAATTTCTAGACAATCACTTTTCCTGGAATTCATTTTCTTTTCACCATTGCAATCAAACGGACCCTTACAGTTTCCCTAAATTCCTTTCCATAAGAGGTTGAATGAGAAAAGGAAACCAGAAAATTCGCACTGAAAACTTACCTTGCGGTCGCATGGTTATATTCCATGCAGCCGCATAGAACAAAAATTTCTCTCTTGTTGATTCCCTGGTTGCATGCTACCATGCGGCCGCATGGTAGAGTGACTTTCCCACCTTACAGCCTTCTCTAGTTTGGTCATATCTTTCTCTCCCAATATTCGATTGAGGTGATTCAAATTACGTTGGAAAGCTTACTCAAAGGGCTACAAATCTTGCAAACGTATAAATCTTCAAATGCGAAAGTCTTCTATTCCAAAATGGGTCTCAAATTAAGACTGAAAATTCGAAACATAAATTTTTCAACTGAAAGTTGATATGTGATAGTACTTTCACTATATTTCATCCATTTGGCTTCTTTCCTCATTCAATTGATGCCCAACATTTTCAAATCTTCCTCGTGAGATCGACATAACTTTTCGTAATTGCAGTTGAGTCCTCAAACTTTGATTGTGCTTTATTTTAGTCTTTTTCGCTTGTTTTTCCGAATTTTCACCACGTTCATCATTGTTCTCTTGCAAAACATAAATTACATCGGATTAAGCTATTTTCCACATATTCATTAACAATTCTCCATGTTTTAGTCTACAATAAGTGTATAAGAATGCACTTATCACATACCTCTTGTTTAGTTTATCTTGACCCTTTAAATGCTTCAAGAACTCATGATCGATGTGGATTACGAACTCCCTGGACCATAAGTAGTGTTGTCATGTATCCAAATCTCAAACAAGTGCATACAACTCAATGTCATATATATGATAGTTTAGAGTTGCTCCACTTAGATTTTCACTAAAGTAAGCTATTGGTCTTCGTTCTTTCATCAAAACTGTTCAGATACATATTCTTGAGGTATCATATTCAAAGTTAGCATAGTTTGGGTGTGATTTTACTCTTGTAGGAAGATACAAATGTAAACTAGGATTCCTTGTGTGAAAATTTATGTGTAGACTATCTTAGATTAATAGGATAAAATTGGGCAAAAGTCTTAAATTTAAGGTCAGTTTGATTAGATAGGTGTTTAATAAGGGTATTGCACTAATTAGGGTAGAAAAATATATAAAAGACATCTCTTCGTAGCCTTTATGACTCGAGTTATTAAGCATGTTAAGGTTTTTACAACCGGTGCACTAAAATAATCTGATTTGGGAGTTATCAGCCAAAAGATCGTTACATGAGTCATATAGAAAACTTAAAGGAGAGAGAGTGTAAAAAACAAAAATTGAAAAAAAGAATATGTACATAAAACAGAAGACGCACCAAATGCCATGATTAAACCCCAAACACTTACTTGAGAAGATTTGATTTTTGATGATAGATTATTAGCTTAGTTCAGTCCTAGATGTCGAAGAAAATAGAGAATTGGAGAATTCTTATTTATTGATGTGTTGACTTACAATTAGTAGATTCCACCTGAACTAGAGAGTGTGAGGATAGTAATGAAAAATTCAATATTAGATTGCACACTGAAAAAAGAGTAAAAATAATAAGTTTGGTGGTGTGTGAATCATACGAGATGTGGAACGATATATTTTATCACAAAGGGTCGAGAATTGAACCAACTTGTAAATTCATGATGGTCTACTTAGTTCTTCACACACACGTTTTAGTTTTGTATTGGATGAGTTGATATTGGTTTGGTATTGTGATTTTGAAACAGTTTGTAGATTTAGTATTGTAATTTCAAATGCTAAGATAAAAAAAGTTAGATTACCTAATCAAATATTTTTGCATGTTTGTGTGTTTGTTATTATTTAGGTTATAGTTTTGTTTGAGGACAAACAAATGTTTAAATTTAGGGGTATTTGATAATTGTATTTCATACACTTATCTAGTGGCCTAAAATATCGATATTTAGTAATTTTTTTGACAAAATATATCCTAAATTGTTGTATTTTATGTTATATAAGTAAAACTCAACGGTTGAACACGGAATTGAAAAAAATAAAAGAAAATCATGGCAAAATGGCAAAATCAAAAGTTTGAGGACAAAATTGTAAATATTCAATTGTTGATTCGAACACAAAAAATACTTCAAAGATTGTTAGGAGATAATCGAATGGAATTAGAACTAAAAATGAATGAGACATGGTCAAAATATTATCAAATTAATTTCCAATTGCACAAGTTATATTCTAGATTTTTAGTCGAAAATTGAGATCCATTTTTGGCATAGTATACGTCTGAATTGGAAACATTATATCTCCATAAAAGATGTAGCCCTTTGAGTTAGTTTTCCAACTAACTTTGAATCACCTCAATTGGATATTGAGAAAAAGAGTTATGGTCAAAATATTGACTGTTGTACATAGACAAAAAACTCACCCGCGAATGTAACTTTTCTTATTCAATTGGAACTGATATGATCCAGGACAGGCACTCGCTTGGTTGGATCACACGAGTCAATGGTTCAAGCAATGGAGTTCGGATGGATGAAGTTCAAAAGCTAAGGTTCAAGTATTTTGAATGGCTCGGGAGCCGAAACGAGCTGAATTCAAGGTTTGGAAGATATTTGGAAAGAAAACGAGTAGCGTTGATTAAAATAGGCATAACTCTCAACTCGGGTGTCAGATTTTTGTCCCTTAGTATAATTCAGAATCGCCACAAAATTCTACATAAGGTCATGCGGGCGCATGGTACTTTTGAGCTTGCGGTCGCACAGAAACATGCCGATAACAAATTGGCGGAAAATAGTATAAAAATTTGGCGAAAATTTGATCTTTTTTGTTAGTTTCCTCGTTGACTTAAATACCATCGTTTTTGATCTATTTGAATTAAGCACGAAATTATCTAGCTAAATTACGATTTTTCATAGTTTAATATAAATATGATCTATTATTATTTGAAAACTAAGATTTTTGACATAATAAATTGAGAATTTCTCTTTCCTTGTTCTTGATTAAACATATACCGAACTTATCAAATATTGTTATATTTGTAGCGTTCAACCCTTAGAATTTATCAAATGATTAGGCACCATTCGTGACGTTCGTAAATCGAGGTTCGTTGATTTTGTAATCAAGAGGTCATTCAAATTTCATTTTTGTTTGGTTGCTTGGTTCAATAATTTGCGGGTCGAGATTCTACTGTCTAAAACTTAAATTTGGGCTTTTCCGATATTTTCAAATTAATTCCCGATTTCCACGCGTATTCCGTTCCCGATTTCGTGTCAGGAACTCTTTTGAAAATTAATTTGGACGTGATTTTCAACCAGTTTTCTACTCCTACAAATACCTAGCAGCAAAATACATATTGGAGACATCTCATATATCTCTCATACTCCAATATTCATCAATTATTATCATCAAAGGAGGAAAATTCATAATTTTTATAAGAGAATTGAAGGGAACTTGCAAGAATTTAAGTGAATATTCAAACTTAATTTTTGGGTAAAGAAGAGAAGACGCAAGTGGAGATTCATCAAGAAATCGTTAAAGAGATTTAAACTTTCAAAATTCATCTTCATCTTCTCAATTTATCAAAAATCTTGGTTATATCTTTTCACTTAAATATGATTTATTGTAATTTCGACATGTTAGGCTATTTTTATACATTGCTAGGATAAGATGAACCATTGTTATGATATTTTTAGTTTTTAATTAATTATTTTGACTTTAATTTGATTTGGTTAGTGGATATTTTATTATCGTTTTTATCTTTCTTTTCAATAGATGATAGCGATATACCTCTATACTTTATATGGTTTCAATAGGTATTCTAGCACTTGTTAATTCATTTATTGTTTGCATCTTTAATCGAGAGATAGAAGGGTTACATGAGGGGAATATATTTGATCGCTATAGAGATATGCTTTCAATTAAATTAGGAACATTGACCAACATGAATAATTTTAAAGAGTTGCTGTTGGTTTAAATACGGACCTTAAATTTCGAACAGCTAGTGAAGATGATGGCTGGGTATTGGATGATCCATATTATGCATATTTTGAAGAGGAGTTGCATACTGATCATTCTTCAGGAGAGGAAAATAATTATCGTTTCTCCACTTATGATACTGAAATGGAGAAGTTTAATCCACGACTAGAGGTTGAAAAAGAGTTCAAGAATATAGAAGAATTTAAGAAAGCGGTTAGACATCATGGCGTTGTCACAAGATGCAATTTGAAGTTTAAGGTGAATGATGATAAGAGAGCACAAGGAGTGTGCTAAAAAAAAGGATTGTAAGTGAAAGATTTGGGCTTCATGGAATAAGAAGAAGGGCTACGTGCAAATTAAGACGTTCATTTGCAGCACACTTGCATACGAGACAGAACAAATAGGCATTTTATAGCTAAGTATATTGCTGAGAAGTACTTAGAGACTTTCAAGGTTGCCCTTGATTGGAAGTTGGAACTCATTATTAAAGTTGTGAGAGATGATTATTACTAATCAATAGAGTTACTGCATGGCGGGCTAGAAGACACGCGAGGATATTTATTGAGGGCTCTAATGAACAACAGTTTGGCTTGTTTTGGTCTTTTGCTCATGAGACATTGAGAATCAATCCAGGATCCACATGTATAGTTACCATGCATGAGTCTAAGTTTCAAGGGATTTATATATGTTTAGAAGCTTGCAAGAAAGGTTTTATGGGTGGTTGTAGGCAACTTTTAGGCTTAGATGGGTGTTTTTTGAAAGAGAATTTTGGCGGACAAATGCTTCTTACATTGGCACTAGATACTAATGATTGTATTTATCCCGTAGCATACGCAATAATGGAGACTGAGAATGCTAGAAGTTGGAGATGGTTCGTTAGTCATTTGGGTGAAGATTTAAGGATTGTGAATAGCAATGAATGGACTTTTATGATTGATAGGCAGAAGGGATTACAAAAGGTTATTGAGGATTTGTACCCTGGTGCTGAACATAGGTTTTGTGTGAGGCACATGTATACACATTTCTTTAGGGCTGATTTTATGAGTTTGGCATTTAAATGCTACTTATGGAAAGCTGCAAAGTCAACTACTATGCTTGATTGGAAGTTTTGGATGAATGAACTTGCGAAGGAGAGTACAGGTGCATACGAGTGGTTACTGAAAAATGATCCATGTAAATGGAGTAATTCTCATTTCTCAACTAAGGTAAAGAGTGATATAGTGCTTAACAATTTATTTGAAGTTTTCAACAACGTAGTGTTAGAGGATAGGGATAAACCAATCTTGACTATGTTAATTGACATGCATATTATCTGTATGAAGATGATACAATCACAGATGGATAAGATGAGAAGATCCAGAGGACCTTTATGTCCTAAGATCCAACGAAAATTAGCTAAATCTTTGGAAATAGCTGAAGAGTGTGAAGTGGAATGGTCTAGGGGCCCGCAGTTCTATGTGAAACATTCTACTCGGGAATATATGGTTGATTTGTCAAACAAGAAATGTGCATGTAGGAGATAGGATTTGATAGGGATTCCATGTGGGCATGGGGTTGCTATTATATTAGATAGAGGAGATAATCCTACAAAGTATGTGCATGAGTGCTATACAATGCAAACCTATCTACAGTGCTATAAAAACATTGTTAGTCCCATTAACTGTAAGAAGTTGTGGCTGGAAGTGAATACTCTCCCTTTACAACCAACGGGTTGGGTTGTGACGAATAGGGGAAGGAAACAAAAAAGAGAAAAAGACAGTAAGAGGAAGATGTAATCACTCGTTCCGGCTCCACTTCAAGAATGAAGAAAAAAGGCACAGTGAAGATGACTTGCGGTGTATGTGGTTTAACTGACCACAACAAGCGTTACCATGATAAAGGAGATACACCAATTGATGTTTGTCTTTTTTTTTTTTTTTACTATGAAATTAGCATGTTCTAAAGTTACGTAGTTGAACTTAAGTTTTTAACTATATTTCATGATTTCAGGATTGGGATGAAAATGATCTCAATCATATAAATGAAGATAGATCTAGCCAAGTTGAAATTCAAAATTCAAGGGTAACTTTTTGGGTTTTGTGTGAGGCTGTTTCCATTGATTACTTATAAATGAGTCTTAACAATTTCTTCTAACATAGGTCAAGTCGGTACATTGAAGAGCAAATGAGAATTCAACAAATGAAGTCCAAAATCCTCCAACATATGGATACATTTTCATGCCCACACCTGGACTCGTGGTGACAAGTGATGCACAATCTAACAACAACAGTCATTTCCTTATTGTAGTGCAAACTGAAAATATTCCACTAGCCAACATGGTTGGCGATTTTTTGGTCTTAGAAGCCCAAGAAAATGCAAGAAAGAGAGCTGATAGTGTAAAGCACACAAGAATGGTCAGAGGATTAGTTTCTTTCGCACATCCAAGGGCAAGGAATAGTGGTGCAACTCAGTAGAATTTATTTTTGATTGGCAACCTATGTTCTAAATGACTATGGTGTAGGGTCGTCATGGAAGTTTTTAATACTGAACTATTTTTTAGCTATGGTCAGATAATGTTTTTGAACTGTAGTTTAGCCATCATGGATGAATATTTTTTGAATGGATGGTTTCTCTGCGCAGAGCAAATCTATTAGCTTATGTTCCTGATTTTGAGAATGAATGAATGAACTGTAGTTTAGTCAACATCCAAGGACAATGTTCTTTTCGTGTTTTAGTTTTTAGTTTTGAATTCATTTTCAGTTTTGTGTTTTGAGTGTATGTTTTGAAAAGTTCTTTTTGTCATTCTGGAAAGCTATTTCTTAAAATAGAAAACCGAAAAATGCATTTTTTGTTGTTATGCGTGAAAGGAAATTCTGATTTTCGAAAGGGAATGCAGAGAGACGTGCGCATCAGCAATCTCCGCGCAGTGCGAAGAGCGGTCTCCCTGTGTAGGAGATTACGCGGAGATCTCTAAGCACGCAGAGACCGCTCTCCGTACTGTGCGGAGATTGTTGATGCACCGCTGATGCCTCAGCTGGTGCATCAGTACCTGATTCTGCAAAAGGCATTTGAACCCATTGTTTTTTACTCCAACAATTACAGATAACTCCTGCACCTCAATCTGCTGATGAACAAGAATGTGCAACAGATTGATGCACAAAAGTAACTTCTAATTCACACAAAATACTGCCCAACTATCAACTCAGACACAAGAAACAAACTAAGAAGATGATTCATTCATTCAATAATATCAATAATGCAAAGTACATAAAACCAATTTACAGCTATTACAACCAACTAGAAATACACATTACAAAAAATGAGCTATTCTACGTTTGCAAAGTGCATTAAACTGAAAAAGAGAATTTTCAACCCCTACTGCAGCCAAGACCCAATTAATCTCCATATTTGTTGTGGTGTCTCCTGCGCATAGTACCGATCTCCATTTCAACCATTACATCATTTTCATTTCTATTATCAACCCCAAACAGGACCGCGATCCCTCATTCCACTTGGGCTCCTATTTCTACCCTTATTACGATGGTAAATTATTTGCACCTCCTACTGTGACCCTCATGGTGTGCCTATAAGGGATTCTGCTCGCCTTCTCTTGCTAGTGGTTCAATTGATTTTGAATTAGGTTTTGAACTAACGTCTTCCTAATCGGAGGTTTGGGGGTTTGATTTTGATTTTGTGTTTGGAATTAAGGCATGTTGATTGAGGTTGAAGATGTGATTTGGAGAGAAGAATTCCAGGTTGTCAATATTTAAAAAGGTTTGCCAAGTTTGATTTATGTTATCCACGTTTACATTTCCATTTATTTAAAGAGATGAAAGTTAAATGAGTAGTGGGTTTGTAATTATATGGAAAGATAAGTGAGCATCGAATAACTCGTTAAAGATGAGTGAGTCGGTAGTAACGATTTCAAGTCCAGTGAGTATTCATTAAATTTATTCCAAGAAGTAATTGATGAAACAGTTTTCGCCTAAGTATACCATAATTTCTATTGCTCAAAAGGGCTAAAGCACCTTGTACCTAAAAGCTCAAAGACATCACATGATGCAAACAAGAAAATTTTTCTTGAAATTCTAATCAAGACGTATAAACATCCCAAAATATAAAAACTAGTAATTGTGAAGACTCATGAGCCTCTATTTCCTTGCAGCATGCCAACCATTTCCTCCAAGGTTTTTGTCAATCCTTCATTCTATCCTTCATTTCCAGCAGTTGGTGGCATATTTGGATCATCAACGGCGAATGTTGGGATTGTTGAGGAACGATTGCGTCTGCTTGTAGCCAATTTTCCCCATTGAAGTATGAAGAAAAGAATACTTACAAGCAAAGAATACTAACATGTATTCAAACAGAAAATTTAATGAAGCATTAATTAATGTAAAGCTTAAATAGAAAAATAATCATTAAGTTTGTTTTACACTTGCAGGCTCTTACCTGGTTCGTTGAGATTCAACTTCTGCCAACAGAGCATCAAACGTGTGCTACAATTCCTTTACATACTGTCTTATCTTCCATGCCACATTTCGAGTAATATCAGTCTTCAAATCATCCTTCACTGTCGCAACTATACTCTTAGTCTTCTATTTCGTGTTTGCTTTAAACCACTCAATATAATGGTCTATCAGGAAGATATAATTGCAGTGTATATTGTATTGGTATCTACAGCATGTGTACTCCGGAGTATACGACTTAACTTGGAGATTGCCTGTTAGTCCCATATTGGATGCCAATATCCTCCAACTACAACTTGGTTTACAAATTCCATGCACTCGTCTCCCGGCGTTAACCTTAAATATGATATTATACCCATTCAAAGCTCCGTACATTCTTAATGCCTTTGGAAACTCCACAACATCTCTAAAGAGCTGACCAACAATGAATTGTGGATTACTCATATCAGCCTCCACCCAAAACTATGAAAATTGATATCCAACGTTGTCATTGGACAAACAATTAGGCACAAGCTCCTCAAAGGAAGGGTATTCCGAGTCAGAAATCTCGGCATCAACTTCGACATCATGCTTATTCACATCCTCTGTTTCACCTACATTCGACCCAAGCTCAATCCCAACTATCACATTACTTTCATACAAATTATCATCCCTTTCGGAGTTTAACTTGTTCCTAGAATCTGTCAAACCTGGGTCCTCACCCAAGGAATATTCAGTCCATTTGGGACGTTTCCATCTGTTTTCGCGCGTTTTTGCAACCCGCCAACAATTACGAGAGAGAGAGGGGTCAAACGATTGTGTAAGGAACAGACCTCTTGAGACAAAGTCTCAAAAATGGGTGCGTTTACTAGTGAAGAATTACAACTGGAAAGTAGACAAAACGCCTCCAAGGGGCGCAAGCACACGAGTACTGAAAAAGGATTAAATTTAAACTAAGGAATAAAAGTTACATGATCTCTTGTAGAGAGTTTTTGATTCGGGCTCTTTCTTCTATGACGTTACTTCCTTTTATACTTCTTGAGCATCCTTTGGTTATCGAAACTGCTCAGACTTGTTCCATATCCTTCGCAACCGTCCGCTCTTTTAGTGAGGAACCGCTTGTTTGGGGAGTAGTTGCTTAGTAACCGTTGCCACTACCCTTGCTGCTTCCTGGATCGTGGGATCGTGCCGGGTTCACTTGCCAACCGCTTCCAAACTATATCCTTTAGACTTGTCTGATTCTGAGAGACTTGGGGTTCTGGGCGACAATGAGGCTGTTGTCCTGGGCGATTGTGCAGTACTACCCTCGTTCGGCCTCTGGGCGTCCCACAATCTTGGGCGATGGTATTCCTTTGCTCTTGGGCTTCCAATATTCAGGCTTTTCCACAGGCCTCCAGCTTGGGCTTTTCTTCTTGGGCCTTTTAATTGGCTTCCGTTGGGTCTTTACCTTGGATTTATCAATTGGACTTCCCTTTGATTTTGGGCTGCATTTTAGTGTGTCAACAATTACCCCCCAATATGGCAGAATTAATACTAATCATTAATTTTGCCATATTCATTATGTATCTTTCCCGCGATATTTGAACTTCCCCAGAATTTCAATCGTCGCTTGCGTTTTAGTGCCTGAAAGGTTGCGACGTTATAAACCCTTAAAACCCCAAAAGTACGCGGCATTCTTTTTCATTTACATCTCTGCGGCATTACGTCTTTCTCTCGCCATTTCACCGTCTCCCTTGCGGCAACCTTCGATTTAAACCATACAATCTTCGAGAGCAACGCACTTTCGGTGTCATAATGACTACTTCTCAAACTCCTTCGGACAATGTTTTCAGTTTTGAGGATTTCCAGACCCTTCTCGCAAGACCATATGCGAACCCGTCTTTTCTTTCACAATCCAATGCTGACCGCAACGAGTTTTATCTGGGTCCATCGTTTAATGATGCTGAAGCCGTCGAACGGGCTGCGGTCGGTCATTTATTCCCGTGCTCTGAAGATCTCCCTTTCTCGCAATCTTTGCCATTGAGGCCGATCCATGATAGAGGTATTCGCACTTGGCCTAAAACTGATGCATCTTTCCGTAGGTGGCATGCACGTATGGTGGCTCATGGTCCCACCAAATTAATTTTTGAACGTGCTAAAATCTTGGACCTATTGGAGATTACCCTTTTCCCCCCAACGTATGACCCTGTGCTTTTTCCAATCGCACTAAGTTTTTGGTCCCCTGAGTTCAATACCTTTGTTTTTCCTCTTGGTCCCATGACCATTACTTTGAGGGACGTTGGGGCTTTGCTGAATCTTTCGCCTTTAGGCGATACTATTTTTCCTGGTATGCTAATTTCTGGTGCTGCCCCAAAATTTGATAAAAAACTTACTGAGTCTTATTCGAGCATGCAGGGCAGTTATGTCACTGCTGTATCTGAACCTGGCCATTCTGAGCGAGTCGCTTTTCTCCAAGTCTGGCTTTGTAAATATGTTCTCTGTGTTCCCAGCTTGAAACCCTCCATGAGCTACCTGCCCCTATCTCATGAGTTGGCTCGGGGTAGACCTTTGAACTTATGTTCATTCCTCCTGGCTGCTCTTTATAGGGGCATGGCCATGCTCCAATTCCAACTGAAAAATAATGCATCTCCCACTGGCAGCGGGCCTTTATGGCTTGCTCAATTGTGGTTGAGATCTTATTTCCCTCAACTGGGTATTCCACATTTTCCTCCCCGTGAGGTTACCTGCTATGGGCTTTTTATTCATCAACTGAGCCCTGTAAATATGTCTATGAGAGACGTTTTCACTTTCTTCCACACTTTGAATTCAACCCTTTCGTTCTTCCCTTTTTATTCTGAGCAAATTCCTCCTTTTGTACGGCCTCCTTCTACTTTGGCCGAGGCGGATACATTTCTGCCTATTTGGGTTCAAATTTTTGGTAGGGAGAGAATTGTTCCATGACATTCTGATAGGAACCAATGCTAAGGCGGGGGTAGAGATATATGCACCTCAATTTTGTGCTCGCCAGCTTGGTTTCGGCCAAATGTGGCCTATCCCTCCTTGCTACTCTAATAATTTAATGGATCGCTTCTACATCCTCAACAAAGCAGAAGCCCAAGCCATAGACGCCCGTAATAAACTTTTGGCAACCGGCTTTACTTTTGCTCCCTTCAATCCTACTGCCGTTACTCATCCTCTTTTTGACCAACTGTGGCCATCAGTGAAGCAAAGGTTGTTTTCAACTGATGCGAATCGCGCTTTCCACCTCCTGGATAGACAGGGTACTGTTCCCATTTCTACTGCGTCCCCTTCTCGTTCTACGCGCTCTGCTCTTTCATCCCCAACTTCGAAGCCTACCGTTTCTAAAGGTGCTCCCAGTCGCAAACGGCCAGCTGCGACCGTAATATCTCTGCAGGATGATGATGATGATGATGACGCTCCCCTCATCGTAAGGAGAAAGGTAACTGAACTTCACCTACTGCACAAGTTGTTCTTTTCATGCGATAATGATTTGCTTTTACAAAATCTTTCCAGAAGGATTCAACTTCCCCTTCCAAGGCTATAGTTTTGGCAGATTCTTCTTCATCCCTTCTCGTCAAGGCTGCGTCGCCCAAGCATCAAGCTCCAACAACATCATCATCAGCCAATCCCCTTCCTCAGGGTGTCGACCCCCCAAGCGTGGACCTAGAAGGTAATGCTTACTTTTGACGTCTTGGCCTTTCTTTATCGCTGCTGTCTCATTGATTTACTGCGGTATGAAATGTGCAGAGATTCTTGTGTCTTCGTCCGGTGGGGAAGGTCCTTCTTGCCCAGCTAAAGGGCAATCTCCTCAAGTGATGGAAGAAATAAGGGGAGCGCCTGAATTTCCAACCACCGCCGATGAGGTCTTTTTACTACGCTCTTATCTCTGATTTTGCTTTGTTGTGTAGAAAACCTTCAATATTGGTAACTTCTTTTTGCAGGAATCTGATAGCATTCTTAACTCTATCCAAGATTTACTCACCTCTTGGGCGCACATGAAAACATCTTCTGCATCATCTTCCATTCCTGCGAACGAGAACATGACACTTCTCAAACAGGCATTGTTTGAGTATGTTTCCTTCATGGACATGGAGATCGGCCGTGCCAGCGCTGCTCAGCAAAAGGCCAAGCTAGATATGTTGAGTGCGAACCTACTGCAAGTACTTTCGCTCCCATCGCTCAGCATTTCTACTGATTTTAAAGTGAAGCTGAGGGTTCTTCACGCCGACATCGTTTCCTTGTTGGCCAAGAACGCAGAATTGAAGACCCGAAGTGCCCAATATCTCCGCGCTTCTTCTGAGCAAGAGTCCTTGCTCCAGGAAATTGACAGGAACCATGCTGATTTGACTGAGATCTCTTCAGAACTTGTAGTGGAAGACTCTTTGATGTTGAGCCTGGCTGCTGAAATGAAAGAGCTGCAAGCGGAAATGAACGATTGCAGGGCGAGAATGGCTGCTAAAAGGCGTACTGCATCCCAAGGAATTGCAAAAACCAAATCTCTATTGGAGCAGTATCAGAAGTTGGAGGTTGATGATGACTTAGTGAAGGAGTTAGGTATCCTTTCCTCTAGGCAGGGCGAAGAGTGGGATAGACTTAGGCAACAGATGCGCTCAGCTTGGGGCGAATTGTAATTGAACATTTACTGTTCTAATTTTTGTAACTTTTCGCGCTGACTGCTTTGATTTTATGTAATCTGATGTCATTCATCGTCGTTAATGAATAGTTATTTTGAAGTGGCGTTTATCCTTGATCGTCGATTTTCCTCGTACTCAGTCTTTGTGCCAACATTCATGCATATTCTCTTGTCATTTGAATTTTCTTCCCTAAATCTTTGGGCCATATTGGTTTCACTCACTGGTCATAAATATGACCTTCCACATTCTGGCTTTTGATCTTCCAGCCCCTATAAATATGCCTGTTTATACTCATCATTTTCATCATCATGCCTTCTCAAATTCTATTTCTTACCATCAAAGCTTCCTGCCACTGCATGGCACTCCGATCGTTTACCAACAATTTCTTCTTCTACAGGGATGGGTTTCTCGACTCATCTCCTTTGTTTTGACATCACTTTTGGTATGGGAGGTATAGGAAATGTCAAACCGAGGCAAGATTTTTGCCATCGGTTTGCTTGTTGAGAGTGCTTCTCTTCGTCTACTATTGCAGCAATGCTTTTAGGAAGGCTGTAGGGAACATTTCACTCTCTTATTTGGCCATGGATTGAAGGGCTGCTTCTCCTCGTCTACCATTGCAGTAATGCATTTGGGAAGGTTGCAGGGGCAGTTCACCCTCTTACTCGGCCATGGACTGAAGGGCTGGCCGCACTGGTTTCACTCTTTCTGTTCCCGCCAGACAGAAGATAATTTGTAGCGTGTCTAGCCTTGTATCTTGGACTGTGTCTTTTAATTCTTGTAAAGAAATGGTTTGTAAGGAGCACTTGGTTAATAAATGACTTTGTTTTGAATATGCCTTGTTCTCTCTGACTTTACTTAGAACGTGATCGTCCAATTTTATTTACCGCCATCGTTCGGCATGAATACATCGCAACTGCAATTTTACCACTTATGCATCTATCTGTTTATTTTGCTATCAGAACGTGATCGTCCAATTTGTTAACTGCCATCGCTTGGCATGATTACATTGCGATTTTATCAATCATGTGTTTATCTGTTCACTTTCCCAAAGGGATGGAACATATCTTTTCAAGTACTTACCATTAATAAATCTTATATGCCTAGTACCATCTAAATCTTCCAAGTGATAAGCTCCATTAGGCAATACACTCTTTACTCTATACGGCCCTTCCCAATTTGGCGACCATTTGCCATATTTTGGGTCTTTACTATCTAGAGGAAGCACTGCCCTCCAAACTAATTCGCTTGCACTAAAAAACTTGGCTATAACTTTCTTGTTGTAAAATCTAGCCACCCTTTGTTTCTGGACTTGCAGCCTGTCTAGCACATCTAACTTCAATTCGTCCAACTCTAATAAATTTTGAGTCAACGATTCCTTGTACTCATTCTCACTCAATTCGTGCTGCCGACGCACCCTTATGGATTGCACGTTAATTTCCACGGGCAATACAGCCTCCTGCCCATAAGTGAGTTGGAAAGGCGTAATGTTGGTGCTTGAACGGGGCGACGTCCTGTAAGCCCATAAAGCCTTGTTTAAGCATTCGTGCCAATTTCTGGCATTTTCATCTATCATCTTCCTTATGATAGATTTCAAAGTCTTGTTAGATGATTCTGCCTGACCGTTTGACTGAGCGTAGTACGGTGTGGAATTTACCAACCTAATTCCAAATTCGCTCAAGAATTCCTTCACCTGATCCCCATTTAGGGAGGTCCCATGATCTGTCATTAAAGTTTGCGGGATCCCAAATCTGTAGATGATATGGTCCCGGATAAACTCTATGATACTTTTCTGGGTGATTTCTTTTAGAGGCACTGCCTCGACCCACTTGGTGAAAAAGTCCGTGGCGACTATAATAAAGGTGTGTTGTTTAGATGATGGAGGGTAAATCTTCCCTATCAAATCTATCGCCCAACCTTTGAACGGCCAAGGTTTGATAATGGGTGTCATGTTTCTTGCTGGTGCCCTCTGTATTGGACCATGTTTTTGGCACGCTAAACAGCTTTTTGCATATTGAACACACGATTCACCCATCTTTGGCCAAAAATATCCACTTCTAATAATTAGCCATCTCATCTTTTGGCCGGCCTGATGGGCTCCACATATCCCTTCATGCACTTCGGCCATAATTGTCTTAGCCTCTTGTAAGTTCACACATTTTAATAACACACCATCAGAACGTTTTTTGAACAATTCTTCGTCTATTAATGCATAGTTCAATAAACGTAATTTCGTTCGTCTATCAATTCGCCCATCAAGCTCTTTGAAGGACTCTTTAATCTCATCTATCCAATCCAGTGCGACCCCATCTTCTATGCATTGAATTTCCATTTTCCTTGCCCTCCGCTGAACAACGGGCAACATAGTTCCGTATTCATAGGCAGATTCCCAACTTATCACCTTTGAATAGCCAGAAGCCAACTGGGCCAACTCGTTGGCCATGTCATTGTATATTCTATTAACACATTGAAGCTCTACTTGGTCGAATTCTTCCAACAACTCTTGGGCGATTTCGTATAAACTTATGATAGAATCACTTTGGCATTTGAAATCGCCGGTCAATTGATGAATCACCAATTGAGAATCGCCCCTGACGATTACATTCTTTACTTTCATATCTACCATCAATTCCAAGCCTACAATTAGGGCTTCGTACTCGGCTTGATTATTAGTACAGATCCTGTCCAAGGTGAATGCGAACTTATAGCAAACCCCTAAAGGATTTATCAAAGCCACTCCTACTCCTGCTCCTTTAGAAGTTTTCGATCCATCAAAATATAAAACCCATGGTTTTAATTCAAATGAATCAACCTCAAGTTCTAGTTCGTTAGGCATGTCAAGGCACGGATGATCGGCCAGAAAATTAGCCAAGGCCTGACTTTTAACTGCCTTTTAGGGCACATACTTTATTTCGAATTCCGACAGTGGTAAAGTCCAAAGACCCACTCGTTGGTGTAAAATAGGGCGAGAAAACATGTATTTGAATAAATTAACTTTGGAAATTAGATAGACTGTCACAGGCCGTAAATATGCCCTTAATTTTGTACATGTGAAGTATAATGCGAGACACAACTTCTCGATAGCAGAATAATTACATTCACATTTGGTTAACCGTCTACTTAAATAATAAATCGCCATTTCTTCGCCAACTTGGTCTTCTTGTGCGACCATCCCCGCTATCGATTCTCGTTCAGCCGACACGTACAATTTCATCGGCCGCCCTTGGATTGGTGACACCAACACTGGTGGGCTTGTTAAGTATGTCTTCAGGCTTTCGAAAGCCTTTTAATGTTCTTCTTTCCAGACGAATTCGTCTTGATTTTTCAGCTTTAGGAGAGGCGAAAACGCTTTCGTTCGCCCTGCACAATTAGATATAAAGCGTCTTAGAAAATTGATTTGGCCTAAAAACCTTTGCAGCTCCTTTTTATTACTAGGAGCCTTAGCCTCTAAAATGGCCTTCGCTTTATTCTTATCAAGTTCAATCCCTCTTTTATGTACCAGGAATCCAAGGAAATTTCCTGCATTCACGCCAAACGCGCATTTCAAAGGGTTCAATCTTAGTTTATGCTGCCTCATTCGTTCGAATGAACATCGCAGTTGTTCAAAATGGTCTTCTTCTTTAACAGATTTGACCACTACATCATCTACATAAACTTCCACAAATTTGCCTATCATATCATGAAAAATGAGATTCATTGCTCTTTGATAAGTTGCCCCTGCATTTTTTAGTCCAAATGGCATTACTACCCACTCAAAGCACCCTAAAGACTCAGGGCATCTAAAGGCAGTTTTGTGTACATCTTCGTCAGCTATGTAGATTTGATTATATCCCGAATATTCATCCATAAAAGAGTACATCACATGTCCTGCACTCGAGTCTATTAGAGAATCTACTGTAGGCATTGGATATTCGTCATTGGGAGTAGCCAAGTTCAAATTCCTAAAATCTATGCATACCCTCAACTTGCCATTCTTTTTTAATACTGGCACTATATTAGATAACCACTCCACATATCTGGTCGTTCTAATAAAACCTGCTTTTAGTAATCGCTCTATTTCTTTTTTGATTTCTGGCAATACATTGGGGGCGAAACGCCTAGGAGGTTGCTTATGAGGCTTAAAATTTGGTTTAGTCGGCAGCCTATGTTCTACTAAGTTCCTATCCAAACCAGGCATGTGTTCATACTCCCAAGCAAAACAGTCTTTATATTCTTTCAATAAAGCGATTAATCTGTTACTAACCTCGTGAGGCAGCATTTGGCTAACGAACGTTGGGCGATCCTCTCCTTCCTCACCAATGTTAACCTTGACCAAGGGGTCTTGAGCTTGTGCATATCCTGACTTAGGGATCTTCGTCGCTTCATCATCCACGTCGCTCAGAGAGTTTTGCTCTTCCAGGCAATCCACTTTATGAACTTCCCAATCCAAGCTCTGCTCCATTTCGGACACCATCAATTTGTCCTTCAGCATCTTTAACGCCGCTTCTTCTTTCTTCATACATTCACATTCTTTATTGAAAGCCATCAACTTGGCTCGGAAGGCCTGAACTTCGGCCTCTTGTTTTTGTTGTCGAAAACTCATTTAAGGTTGTTTGGCTTCTTTTTTGCCAATTACTGGCTCTTTCAAGGCCACTATGTTTGGCCTCATTTGATTAAACATTTCAGTGAGTGAATCTATTGAGAAAGGCTCTTCGCTTCGGGCAGTAATTTGAGTTTCTTCCCCATCTTGAACCACTCTGACAGGCCCATAATTCCCTTCATACATGAACCTCTCCACTGAATTCGCTTCCGCCACAAAGGGCCTATGATCTGCCTGCACCACCTCTGCTTCCCCTTTGTCGTTCCAGAAGACTAAGCATTGATGGAGTGATGAGGGAATACATCGACTGCCATGGATCCAGTCTCTTCCTAATAGCACGTTGTAGCTGGTAGGACCGTCTATCACGAAGAAAACAGTAGTCCTAGTGGTTGTCCCTACGGTTATGTCAAGTGGCATAACTCCTTTTGCCGAAGTTGCCCCACCATTAAAACGTGTAAGAATGACTTCTGTTGGGATCATGTCGCTTTCTGTCTTAGCAAATTTCCTCATCATCCTAGCTGGAATGGTGTTTATAGCCGCTCCATTGTCAATAAGTACTTTTACTATTGGTACACCATTAACCAAGGCTTTGACGTACAGTGGCCTTAAGTGTTTGGTTAACCTCATCGCTGGTTTGTTGAAGATGACTTTTTCAGCAGCGTCTATTTCCACTTCCTGCCTATTTTCGGCGGGCTATCTCTTGGTGATAGATCAACGTGCAGCACATCGGACTGAGCCTTCTTTCCTCGGGTCCCTTCCTTCTCTTTTTCCAATACTTCTTCCTCAGTTACCCAATTTGTAGGAGGAGGCATTATTCTAGGGGGTGATCCATATTTTTCAGAGCGAGGTACCCTCTTTTTCCTTTTTGGCGCCCCATACAGCACATAGAAATCAAACGGTCGACCAGATGGTTCTCCCAACAGATCCACTTCGCGGACTCCTTCCTGGTGCAATTGTTTCAACAGGGTGTTGCGCGACACTCCCCTTTTCCGTCTCTTTGCTTCTAAATCAATTTCTTCTTCAACATCTGTCATACCATCGTCCTCTCCATCATCGCACATTTCTCTGGACGTTTGGCCTTCATCGCAGACTAGCACACAAGTTTCTTCCTCATTATCCTCTTTTTCTTTGCTTTTGAATTCGTCGGCCAACAGGTAGTTGTTAGCCAGGACATGAGGTAATGTGCCAAACTGGATGGTTAGAGGTTGGTCAGGATCATCTTCATCTTTCCTGTCTCGCTCAAACTTCGATCTTCCAGACGAGCTTTCCGACAATTCTCCCATTGATTCGCCAGTGCTTGTTTCTTCGCTATCTTCAAAAGCATTTTCGTTGGCTATCCTGAGCGTTTTGGGCGCTCTAGGGCGTGATTCTCCTTGCTGTTGCCTCATCATCCACCCGTAATTACGTTGGTAACGCCTTTGTTGGGTTCTGGTCATTTCATTGAATGGCACTATCCTTCCTGCATTGTTTTGGAACGAATGCCATACATTGGGCTGGCGAGGCTGCGGCCTAAATGTTCTTCTTTGACCGGCCGACCCAAACCCCCTTTCTCTAGGTAATCCTCCGTACAACGGCACCCTTCGCCCCCTGACAGGCTGAGCGACTGGCACGAAATCAGGCCGATGGTGGAATGGCCGTGTCATTGATGACCCTGTATTTGCCTTCAACTCGTGCTTACACCTGTCGCACAGAACATCTTCGCCCTGTTTGGGCTCCTTCCCTTTGATGCGTTCAAACACGCTGGGAAGCGGCTTGGGTTCTTCTTCTTCGTCATCAATCACCAGTTTAAACCTTGGCAGTTTATTTTTCAAGCCCGTCGTTATCATATTCATTGCTAGTGGCCGTGGAAATGGATCTTCGTCCACCGCCATCTTCCCCCCCCCCCCCCCCCCCCCCCCACCCCCCCCCCCCCCCCCCCCCCCCCCCAAATGGGGGGGTTCCCACCCCCCCCCCCCCCCCCCCCCCCCACCCACCCCCCCCACCCCCCCCCCCCCCTCACCCCCCCACCCCCCCCCCCCCCCCCCCCCCCCCCCCCCCCCCCCCAAAAAAAAAATGGGGGTTTAAAAAAAAAAAAAAAAAAAAAAAAAAAAAAAGTGTAGTTCTAGTTATTATTATCATTTTATTTGAGTAATCTAAACATGGCGAAAAACCATACAATAATTAGTCGCATGTGACCATGCATTATGTCATTTACAGTATTTTTTACTCTTAATTTGTTCAGGGTCTGGCAATTTGTGTTGTCGCTCAACCTTATCTGCTTATCCTTATATAATTTATCGAATATAAGGTCAGCTTTGGTTATGTCGAACGAGAACGTTCGCGTCTTTCTGTTTTCACCTTTTGCAGGTTCATCTTTGTCTACTATTTTTGGCTTAACTAACATGGGACAAGTATATGCTTCTCCTTTTACTAACTCAGCCAAGCATATTTCGGTCTGGTCATAATAACCACCATCGATAGTATGAACATTGAAATTCGGGTCTTTATAATAAGTCCCTTTACTGGAATTTTTCATTTGTTCTTCCTCTCTCACCAGTCGCTCATACCTAACGACATCCGCGCTAAGTTAGAATAAATCTGGGAATTATCTATCCTGAAATTTCTTCTTTAGATCAAAGCTTAAACAACTTTGTGCGATTTTGACAAATTCCTTTTCTGGTAACGGTACAAAGCATTTACTTCTGGCCGTTTTGAACCTTTGTAGGAAATTTTCTGCCCATTCGTTAGGCAATTGACGTAAATTCGCCAAATCGGCCAGTGTAACTTCAGACTCAGTTTTGTAAAATTGAGCATGGAATAGCTGCTCCATTTGCTGCCAAGTATGGGCGGAGTTTGCTGGCAAATTAATGAACCAAGAAAAAGCTACCCCTGTTAAGGAACTTGGGAACAACCTCAACTTATGGTAATCATTCACCTCACCACTTTGCAACGTGAATCTCCCTACATGTTCTAGTATAGACACTTCTCCTAGGCCAGTGAATAGTGAGAATTCCGGTACTTTGTACCCTCTAGGCCATGGATATGCCTGATCTATCCAATCAGGATATGGCTTGGTGTAAATCGGCCTAATCACCGGACGTACCCCAACTGCTATTTGATCTTGCACTATTTCCATAATCTGGTTTCTTAGCACGGCGTTAGGGTCATATGGGTTTCCCATTGGCTGATTTACTGGCTGATTCGTGGGAGGCCTAGTGGTCTGCCCTTGATTGGCCATAAAAGTGCCATTATTCAGGTTGTTATGACCGGTAAACTGAGTGTTTAAACCGTCATTCGTACGCAAACCGTTCTGTCCATTATTTGGGACATTGTCTCTCATTGTAGTACTACCCCCCAGGTTAGACGTAGTGTTACCATTATTCACATTTATGGTTCCGTTTCCCCCTGGGTTTGAAGTAGAAGGGCCGAAAGGTGGCTCCAGATTTGGGCCGGAGTTTACACCAAGAGAATTGTACGGCGAAGTATGCCCCACGATAGTCCTAGACTGGAAGTGGTTATCTATAGGCATAACAGGTTGACACATTTGGCTTACCAACTTATTCATGATTTCATTCAACGTGTTTAGTTGTTTAGCCATATTATCAAAATGTCTATTCTCGTTCTGGGTAAACTTTTCCATATTGTGAATGCTACGTAGATTTACCTGTTCAACGACGTCCTGCGTGAGTTCTCCCAGCAATGCACGCATTGTGCGAGGACTCAATTCCGTCATTGGTTCGTAGCGGCTGTGACTGCTTGGACTTTGCCCATCTGTCTGTGGGGAATGTTGTTGCTCCTCGTATCGCTCAACCACAGACTGGATTACTCCTTGACTTGCTGGTTCCTTATCAGAATTTTTATGAGGCATGATATCTTTTCTCTTTTTGTACCTTCACTTACAAAACACCAACTGTCCCACTGGGCGTGCCAAATTGTTTTCGCGCGTTTTTGCAACCCGCCAACAATTACGAGAAAGAGGGGTCAGACGATTGTGTAAGGAACAGACCTCTTGAGACAAAGTCCCAAAAAGGGGTGCGTTTACTAGTGAAGAATTACAACTGGAAAGTAGACAAAACGCCTCCAAGGGGCGCAAGCACACGAGTACTGAAAAAGGATTAAATTTAAACTAAGGAATAAAAGTTACATGATCTCTTGTAGAGAGTTTTTTGATTCGACCTTTTCTTCTATGACGTTACTTCCTTTTATACTTCTTGAGCATCCTTTGTTTATCGAAACTGCTCAGACTTGTTCCACATCCTTCGCAACCGTCCGCTCTTTTAGTGAGGAACCGCTTGTTTGGGGAGTAGTTGCTTAGTAACCGTTGCCACTACCCTTGCTGCTTCCTGGATCGTGGGATCGTGCCGGGTTCACTTGCCAACCGCTTCCAAACTATCTCCTTTAGACTTGTCTGATTCTGAGCGACTTGGGGTTCTGGGCGACAATGAGGCTGTCGTCCTGGGCGATTGTGCAGTACTACCCTCGTTCGGCCTCTGGGCGTCCCACAATCTTGGGCGATGGTATTCCTTTGCTCTTGGGCTTCCAATATTCAGGCTTTTCCACAGGCCTCCAGCTTGGGCTTTTCTTCTTGGGCCTTTTAATTGGCTTCCGTTGGGTCTTTACCTTGGATTTCTCAATTGGACTTCCCTTTGATTTTGGGCTACATTTTAGTGTGTCAACAGATACCTTTGATTGTTGTGGGTATTTTGTGAAGACAATATGTCATAGAATTACCCCCCAATATGGCAGAATTAATACTAATCATTAATTTTGCCAATTATTCTTATGTATCTTCCCGCGATATACTTTGAACTTCACCCAGAGATTTCAAGAATCGTCGCTTGAGTTTTTAGTGCCAGAAAGGTTTAGGGTCGAACGGTTGTAAGAAACCTTAAAACCCCTAAAGTATGCGGTCATTCTTTCTTATTTACATACTTATGCGGTCTATTCAACGTCTTTCTCTCGTCATTTCACCGTCTCCCTTGCGGCAACCTTCGATTTAAACCAGACAATCTTCGAGAGCAACTCACTTTCGGTGCCATAATGACTACTTCTCAAACTCCTTCGGACAATGTTTTCAGTTTTGAGGATTTCCAGACCCTTCTCGCAAGACCATATGCGAACCCGTCTTTTCTTTCACAATCCTATGCTGACCGCATACGGATTATATATTCTGGGTCTCGGTCCTCGTTTACATGATGCGTTTGTAAGCAATTTCGAACGGGCTCGCGGTCGGTACATATTTTGAATCCTGTGCGTCTGACAGATTCCCTTTTTACTTCGCAATCTTTGCCATTTGAGGTGCCGTTCAATGATAGAGGTGATTCGCAATTGGCTTAGATAAACTGAATGAATCTTTCGTAGGTTGAGCGATGAACGGTTGTATGGTGGGATAATAGGTATTTTTGTTGACGTGCTTAAAATCTTGGAATATTTTTGGAGATTACCTTTTCCACCATACTGTATGACCCTTGTGCTTTTTCAATTCGCACTAAGTTTTTTGGTCCCATCTGAGTTTCAATATAGTGTGTTTTTCCTCTTGGTCCTAATGAACCCATTACTTTGAGGGACGTTGGGGCTTTGCTGAATCTCCCGCCTTTGGGCGATACTATTTTTCCTGGTATGCTAATTTCTGGTGCTGCCCCAAAATTTGATAAGAAACTTACTGAATCTTATTCGAGCATGCAGGGCAGTTATGTCACTGCTGTATCTGAACCTTGCCATTCTGAGCGAGTCGCTTTTCTCCAAGTATGGCTTTGTAAATATGTTCTCTGTGTTCCCAGCTTGAAACCCTCCATGAGCTACCTGCCCTTATCTCATGAGTTGGCTCGGGGTAGACCTTTGAACTTATGTTCATTCCTCCTGGCTGCTCTTTATAGGGGCATGGCCATGCTCCAATTCCAACTGAAAAATAATGCATCTCCCACTGGCAGCGGGCCTTTATGGCTTGCTCAATTGTGGTTGAGATCTTATTTCCATCAACTGGGTATTCCACATTTCCCTCCCCGTGAGGTTACCTGCTATGGGCTTTTTATTCATCAACTGAGCCCTGTAAATATGTCTATGAGAGACGTTTTCACTTTCTTCCACACTTTGAATTCAACCCTTTCGTTCTTCCCTTTTTATTCTGAGCAAATTCCTCCTTTTGTACGGCCTCCTTCTACTTTGGCCGAGGCGGATACATTTCTGCCTATTTGGGTTCAAATTTTTGGTAGGGAGAGAATTGTTCCATGACATTCTGATAGGAACCAATGCTAAGGCGGGGGTAGAGATATATGCGCCTCAATTTTGTGCTCGCCAGCTTGGTTTCGGCCAAATGTGGCCTATCCCTCCTTGCTACTCTAATAATTTAATGGATCGCTTCTACATCCTCAACAAAGCAGAAGCCCAAGCCATAGACGCCCGTAATAAACTTTTGGCAACCGGCTTTACTTTTGCTCCCTTCAATCCTACTACCGTTACTCATCCTCTTTTTGACCAACTGTGGCCATCAGTGAAGCAAAGGTTGTTTTCAACTGATGCGAATCGCGCTTTCCACCTCCTGGATAGACAGGGTACTGTTCCCATTTCTACTGCGTCCCCTTCTCGTTCTACGCGCTCTGCTCTTTCATCCCCAACTTCGAAGCCTACCGTTTCTAAAGGTGCTCCCAGTCGCAAACGGCCAGCTGCGACCGTAATATCTCTGCAGAATGATGATGATGATGATGACGCTCCCCTCATCGTAAGGAGAAAGGTAACTGAACTTCACCTACTGCACAAGTTGTTCTTTTCATGCGATAATGATTTGCTTTTACAAAAATCTTTCCAGAAGGATTCAACTTCCCCTTCCAAGGCTATAGTTTTGGCAGATTCTTCTTCATCCCTTCTCGTCAAGGCTGCGTCGCCCAAGCATCAAGCTCCAACAACATCATCATCAGCCAATCCCCTTCCTCAGGGTGTCGACCCCCCAAGCGTGGACCTAGAAGGTAATGCTTACTTTTGACGTCTTGGCCTTTCTTTATCGCTGCTGTCTCATTGATTTACTGCGGTATGAAATGTGCAGAGATTCTTGTGTCTTCGTCCGGTGGGGAAGGTCCTTCTTGCCCAGCTAAAGGGCAATCTCCTCAAGTGATGGAAGAAATAAGGGGAGCGCCTGAATTTCCAACCACCGCCGATGAGGTCTTTTTACTACGCTCTTATCTCTGATTTTGCTTTGTTGTGTAGAAAACCTTCAATATTGGTAACTTCTTTTTGCAGGAATCTGATAGCATTCTTAACTCTATCCAAGATTTACTCACCTCTTGGGCGCGCATGAAAACATCTTCTGCATCATCTTCCATTCCTGCGAACGAGAACATGACACTTCTCAAACAGGCATTGTTTGAGTATGTTTCCTTCATGGACATGGAGATCGGCCGTGCCAGCGCTGCTCAGCAAAAGGCCAAGCTAGATATGTTGAGTGCGAACTTACTGCAAGTACTTTCGCTCCCATCGCTCAGCATTTCTACTGATTTTAAAGTGAAGCTGAGGGTTCTTCACGCCGACATCGTTTCCTTGTTGGCCAAGAACGCAGAATTGAAGACCCGAAGTGCCCAATATCTCCGCGCTTCTTCTGAGCAAGAGTCCTTGCTCCAGGAAATTGACAGGAACCATGCTGATTTGACTGAGATCTCTTCAGAACTTGTAGTGGAAGACTCTTTGATGTTGAGCCTGGCTGCTGAAATGAAAGAGCTGCAAGCGGAAATGAACGATTGCAGGGCGAGAATGGCTGCTAAAAGGCGTACTGCATCCCAAGGAATTGCAAAAACCAAATCTCTATTGGAGCAGTATCAGAAGTTGGAGGTTGATGATGACTTAGTGAAGGAGTTAGGTATCCTTTCCTCTAGGCAGGGCGAAGAGTGGGATAGACTTAGGCAACAGATGCGCTCAGCTTGGGGCGAATTGTAATTGAACATTTACTGTTCTAATTTTTGTAACTTTTCGCGCTGACTGCTTTGATTTTATGTAATCTGATGTCATTCATCATCGTTAATGAATAGTTATTTTGAAGTGGCGTTTATCCTTGATCGTCGATTTTCCTCGTACTCAGTCTTTGTGCCAACATTCATGCATATTCTCTTGTCATTTGAATTTTCTTCCCTAAATCTTTGGGCCATATTGGTTTCACTCACTGGTCATAAATATGACCTTCCACATTCTGGCTTTTGATCTTCCAGCCCCTATAAATATGCCTGTTTATACTCATCATTTTCATCATCATGCCTTCTCAAATTCTATTTCTTACCATCAAAGCTTCCTGCCACTGCATGGCACTCCGATCGTTTACCAACAATTTCTTCTTCTACAGGGATGGGTTTCTCGACTCATCTCCTTTGTTTTGACATCACTTTTGGTATGGGAGGTATAGGAAATGTCAAACCGAGGCAAGATTTTTGCCATCGGTTTGCTTGTTGAGAGTGCTTCTCTTCGTCTACTATTGCAGCAATGCTTTTAGGAAGGCTGTAGGGAACATTTCACTCTCTTATTTGGCCATGGATTGAAGGGCTGCTTCTCCTCGTCTACCATTGCAGTAATGCATTTGGGAAGGTTGCAGGGGCAGTTCACCCTCTTACTCGGCCATGGACTGAAGGGCTGGCCGCACTGGTTTCACTCTTTCTGTTCCCGCCAGACAGAAGATAATTTGTAGCGTGTCTAGCCTTGTATCTTGGACTGTGTCTTTTAATTCTTGTAAAGAAATGGTTTGTAAGGAGCACTTGGTTAATAAATGACTTTGTTTTGAATATGCCTTGTTCTCTCTGACTTTACTTAGAACGTGATCGTCCAATTTTATTTACCGCCATCGTTCGGCATGAATACATCGCAACTGCAATTTTACCACTTATGCATCTATCTGTTTATTTTGCTATCAGAACGTGATCGTCCAATTTGTTAACTGCCATCGCTTGGCATGATTACATTGCGATTTTATCAATCATGTGTTTATCTGTTCACTTTCCCAAAGGGATGGAACATATCTTTTCAAGTACTTACCATTAATAAATCTTATATGCCTAGTACCATCTAAATCTTCCAAGTGATAAGCTCCATTAGGCAATACACTCTTTACTCTATACGGCCCTTCCCAATTTGGCGACCATTTGCCATATTTTGGGTCTTTACTATCTAGAGGAAGCACTGCCCTCCAAACTAATTCGCTTGCACTAAAAAACTTGGCTATAACTTTCTTGTTGTAAAATCTAGCCACCCTTTGTTTCTGGACTTGCAGCCTGTCTAGCACATCTAACTTCAATTCGTCCAACTCTAATAAATTTTGAGTCAACGATTCCTTGTACTCATTCTCACTCAACTCGTGCTGCCGACGCACCCTTATGGATTGCACGTTAATTTCCACGGGCAATACAGCCTCCTGCCCATAAGTGAGTTGGAAAGGCATAATGTTGGTGCTTGAACGGGGCGACGTCCTGTAAGCCCATAAAGCCTTGTTTAAGCATTCGTGCCAATTTCTGGCATTTTCATCTATCATCTTCCTTATGATAGATTTCAAAGTCTTGTTAGATGATTCTGCCTGACCGTTTGACTGAGCGTAGTACGGTGTGGAATTTACCAACCTAATTCCAAATTCGCTCAAGAATTCCTTCACCTGATCCCCATTTAGGGAGGTCCCATGATCTGTCATTAAAGTTTGCGGGATCCCAAATCTGTAGATGATATGGTCCCGGATAAACTCTATGATACTTTTCTGGGTGATTTCTTTTAGAGGCACTGCCTCGACCCACTTGGTGAAAAAGTCCGTGGCGACTATAATAAAGGTGTGTTGTTTAGATGATGGAGGGTAAATCTTCCCTATCAAATCTATCGCCCAACCTTTGAACGGCCAAGGTTTGATAATGGGTGTCATGTTGCTTGCTGGTGCCCTCTGTATTGGACCATGTTTTTGGCACGCTAAACAGCTTTTTGCATATTGAACACACGATTCACCCATCTTTGGCCAAAAATATCCACTTCTAATAATTAGCCATCTCATCTTTTGGCCGGCCTGATGGGCTCCACATATCCCTTCATGCACTTCGGCCATAATTGTCTTAGCCTCTTGTAAGTTCACACATTTTAATAACACACCATCAGAACGTTTTTTGAACAATTCTTCGTCTATTAATGCATAGTTCAATAAACGTAATTTCGTTCGTCTATCAATTCGCCCATCAAGCTCTTTGAAGGACTCTTTAATCTCATCTATCCAATCCAGTGCGACCCCATCTTCTATGCATTGAATTTCCATTTTCCTTGCCCTCCGCTGAACAACGGGCAACATAGTTCCGTATTCATAGGCAGATTCCCAACTTATCGCCTTTGAATAGCCAGAAGCCAACTGGGCCAACTCGTTGGCCATGTCATTGTATATTCTATTAACACATTGAAGCTCTACTTGGTCGAATTCTTCCAACAACTCTTGGGCGATTTCGTATAAACTTATGATAGAATCACTTTGGCATTTGAAATCGCCGGTCAATTGATGAATCACCAATTGAGAATCGCCCCTGACGATTACATTCTTTACTTTCATATCTACCATCAATTCCAAGCCTACAATTAGGGCTTCGTACTCGGCTTGATTATTAGTACAGATCCTGTCCAAGGTGAATGCGAACTTATAGCAAACCCCTAAAGGATTTATCAAAGCCACTCCTACTCCTGCTCCTTTAGAAGTTTTCGATCCATCAAAATATAAAACCCATGGTTTTAATTCAAATGAATCAACCTCAAGTTCTAGTTCGTTAGGCATGTCAAGGCACGGATGATCGGCCAGAAAATTAGCCAAGGCCTGACTTTTAACTGCCTTTTGGGGCACATACTTTATTTCGAATTCCGACAGTGGTAAAGTCCAAAGACCCACTCGTTGGTGTAAAATAGGGCGAGAAAACATGTATTTGAATAAATTAACTTTGGAAATTAGATAGACTGTCACAGGCCGTAAATAGGCCCTTAATTTTGTACATGTGAAGTATAATGCGAGACACAACTTCTCGATAGCAGAATAATTACATTCACATTTGGTTAACCGTCTACTTAAATAATAAATCGCCATTTCTTCGCCAACTTGGTCTTCTTGTGCGACCATCCCCGCTATCGATTCTCGTTCAGCCGACACGTACAATTTCATCGGCCGCCCTTGGATTGGTGACACCAACACTGGTGGGCTTGTTAAGTATGTCTTCAGGCTTTCGAAAGCCTTTTGATGTTCTTCTTTCCAGACGAATTCGTCTTGATTTTTCAGCTTTAGGAGAGGCGAAAACGCTTTCGTTCGCCCTGCACAATTAGATATAAAGCGTCTTAGAAAATTGATTTGGCCTAAAAACCTTTGCAGCTCCTTTTTATTACTAGGAGCCTTAGCCTCTAAAATGGCCTTCGCTTTATTCTTATCAAGTTCAATCCCTCTTTTATGTACCAGGAATCCAAGGAAATTTCCTGCATTCACGCCAAACGCGCATTTCAAAGGGTTCAATCTTAGTTTATGCTGTCTCATTCGTTCGAATGAACATCGCAGTTGTTCAAAATGGTCTTCTTCTTTAACAGATTTGACCATTACATCATCTACATAAACTTCCACAAATTTGCCTATCATATCATGAAAAATGAGATTCATTGCTCTTTGATAAGTTGCCCCTGCATTTTTTAGTCCAAATGACATTACTACCCACTCAAAGCACCCTAAAGGCCCAGGGCATCTAAAGGCAGTTTTGTGTACATCTTCGTCAGCTATGTAGATTTGATTATATCCCGAATATCCAACCATAAAAGAGTACATCACATGTCCTGCAGTCGAGTCTACTAGAGAATCTACTGTAGGCATTGGATATTCGTCCTTGGGAGTAGCCAAGTTCAAATTCCTGAAATCTATGCATACCCTCAACTTGCCATTCTTTTTAATACTGGCACTATATTAGATAACCACTCCACATATCTGGTCGTTCTAATAAAACCCGCTTTTAGTAATCGCTCTATTTCTTTTTTGATCTCTGGCAATACATTGGGGGCGAAACGCCTAGGAGGTTGCTTATGAGGCTTAAAATTTGGTTTAGTCGGCAACCTATGTTCTACTAAATTTTTATCCAAACCAGACATATGTTCATACTCCCAAGCAAAACAGTCTTTATATTCTTTCAATAAAGCGATTAAACTGTTACTAACCTCGTGAGGCAGCATTTGGCTAACGAACGTTGGGCGATCCTCTCCTTCCTCACCAATGTTAACCTTGACCAAGGGGTCTTGAGCTTGTGCATATCCTGACTTAGGGATCTTCGTCGCTTCATCATCCACGTCGCTCAGAGAGTTTTGCTCTTCCAGGCAATCCACTTTATGAACTTCCCAATCCAAGCTCCGCTCCATTTCGGACACCATCAATTTGTCCTTCAGCATCTTTAACGCCGCTTCTTCTTTCTTCATACATTCACATTCTTTATTGAAAGCCATCAACTTGGCTCGGAAGGCCTGAACTTCGGCCTCTTGTTTTTGTTGTCGAAAACTCATTTAAGGTTGTTTGGCTTCTTTTTTGCCAATTACTGGCTCTTCCAAGGCCACTATGTTTGGCCTCATTTGGTTAAACATTTCAGTGAGTGCATCCACTAAAAACGGCTCTTCACTTCGGGCAGTAATTTGAGTTTCTTCCCCATCTTGAACCACTCTGACAGGCCCATAATTCCCTTCATACATGAACCTCTCCACTGAATTCGCTTCCGCCACAAAAAGGCCTATGATCTGCCTGCACCACCTCTGCTTCCCCTTTGTCGTTCCAGAAGACTAAGCATTGATGGAGTGATGAGAGAATACATCGACTGCCATGGATCCAGTCTCTTCCTAATAGCACGTTGTAGCTGGTAGGATCGTCTATCACGAAGAAAACAGTAGTCCTAGTGGTTGTCCCTACAGTTATGTCCAGTGGCATAACTCCTTTTGCTGAAGTTGCCCCACCATTAAAACTTGTAAGAATGACTTCTGTTGGGATCATGTCGCTTTCTGTCTTAGCAAATTTCCTCATCATCCTAGCTGGAATGGTGTTTATAGCCGCTCCATTGTCAATAAGTACTTTTACTATTGGTACACCATTAACCAAGGCTTTGACGTACAGTGGCCTTAAGTGTTTGGTTAACCTCATCGCTGGTTTGTTGAAGATGACTTTTTCAGCAGCGTCTATTTCCACTTCCTGCCTATTTTCTGGCGGGCTATCTCTTGGTGATAGATCAACGTGCAGCACATCGGACTGAGCCTTCTTTCCTTGGGTCCCTTCCTTCTCTTTTTCCAATACTTCTTCCTCAGTTACCCAATTTGTAGGAGGAGGCATTATTCTAGGGGGTGATCCATATTTTTCAGAGCGAGGTACCCTCTTTTTCCTTTTTGGCGCCCCATACAGCACATAGAAATCAAACGGTCGACCAGATGGTTCTCCCAACAGATCCACTTCGCGGACTCCTTCCTGGTGCAATTGTTTCAACAGGGTGTTGCGCGACACTCCCCTTTTCCGTCTCTCTGCTTCTAAATCAATTTCTTCTTCAACATCTGTCATACCATCGTCCTCTCCATCATCGCACATTTCTCTGGACGTTTGGCCTTCATCGCAGACTAGCACACAAGTTTCTTCCTCATTATCCTCTTTTTCTTTGCTTTTGAATTCGTCGGCCAACAGGTAGTTGTTAGCCAGGACATGAGGTAATGTGCCAAACTGGATGGTTAGAGGTTGGTCAGGATCATCTTCATCTTTCCTGTCTCGCTCAAACTTCGATCTTCCAGACGAGCTTTCCGGCAATTCTCCCATTGATTCGCCAGTGCCTGTTTCTTCGCTATCTTCAAAAGCATTTTCGTTGGCTATCCTGAGCGTTTTGGGCGCTCTAGGGCGTGATTCTCCTTGCTGTTGCCTCATCATCCGCCCGTAATTACGTTGGTAACGCCTTTGTTGGGTTCTGGTCATTTCATTGAATGGCACTATCCTTCCTGCATTGTTTTGGAACGAATGCCATACATTGGGCTGGCGAGGCTGCGGCCTAAATGTTCTTCTTTGACCGGCCGACCCAAACCCCCTTTCTCTAGGTAATCCTCCGTACAACGGCACCCTTCGCCCCCTGACAGGCTGAGCGACTGGCACGAAATCAGGCCGATGGTGGAATGGCCGTGTCATTGATGACCCTGTATTTGCCTTCAACTCGTGCTTACACCTGTCGCACAGAACATCTTCGCCCTGTTTGGGCTCCTTCCCTTTGATGCGTTCAAAAACGCTGGGAGGTGGTTTGGATTCTTCATCTTCGTCATCAATCACCAGTTTAAACCTTGGCAATTTGTTTTTCAAGCCAGTCGTTATCATATTCATTGCTAGTGGCCGTGGGAACGGATCTTCATCCACCGCCATCTTCTTCTTTTCTTCGAACGTAATTCGTCCTGATTCGATAGCGTCCTGCAACACATGACGAAAAACCATACAATAATTAGTCGCATGTGACTATGCATTATGCCATTTACAGTATTTTTTACCCTTAATTTGTTCAGGGTCTGGCAATTTGTGTTTGTCGCTCAACCTTATCTGCTTATCCTTATATAATTTATCGAATATAAGGTCAGCTTTGGTTATGTCGAACGAGAACGTTCGCGTCTTTCTGTTTTCACCTTTTGCAGGTTCATCTTTGTCTACTATTTTTGGCTTAACTAACATGGGACAAGTATATGCTTCTCCTTTTACTAACTCAGCCAAGCATATTTCGGTCTGGTCATAATAACCATCATCGATAGTATGAACATTGAAATTCGGGTCTTTATAATAAGTCCCTTTACTGGAATTTTTCATTTGTTCTTCCTCTCTCATCAGTCGCTCATACCTAACGACATTCGCGCTAAGTTGGAATAAATCTGGGAATTCTCTATCTTGGAATTTCTTCTTTAGATCAAAGCTTAAACAACTTTGTGCGATTTTAACAAATTCCTTTTCTGGTAACGGCACAAAGCATTTACTTCTGGCCGTTTTGAACCTTTGTAGGAAATTTTCTGCCCATTCGTTAGGCAATTGACGTAAATTCGCCAAATCGGCCAGTGTAACTTCAGACTCAGTTTTGTAAAATTGAGCATGGAATAGCTGCTCCATTTGCTGCCAAGTATGGGCGGAGTTTGCTGGCAAATTAATGAACCAAGAAAAAGCTACCCCTGTTAAGGAACTTGGGAACAACCTCAACTTATGGTAATCATTCACCTCACCACTTTGCAACGTGAATCTCCCTACATGTTCTAGTGTAGACACTTCTCCTAGGCCAGTGAATAGTGAGAATTCCGGTACTTTGTACCATCTAGGCAGTGGATATGCCTGATCTATCCAATCAGGATATGGCTTGGTGTAAATCGGCCTAATCACCGGACGTACCCCAACTGCTATTTGATCTTGCACTATTTCCATAATCTGGTTTCTTAGCACGGCGTTAGGGTCATATGGGTTTCCCATTGGCTGATTTACTGGCTGATTCGTGGGAGGCCTAGTGGTCTGCCCTTGATTGGCCATAAAAGTGCCATTATTCAGGTTGTTATGACCGGTAAACTGAGTGTTTAAACCGTCATTCGTACGCAAACCGTTCTGTCCATTATTTGGGATATTGTCTCTCATGGTAGTACTACCCCCCAGGTTAGACGTAGTGTTACCATTATTCACATTTATTGTTCCCTTTCCCCCTAGGTTTGAAGTAGAAGGGCCGAAAGGTGGCTCCAGATTTGGGCCGGAGTTTACACCAAGAGAATTGTACGGCGAAGTATGCCCCACGATAGTCCTAGACTGGAAGTGATTATCTATAGGCATAACAGGTTGACACATTTGGCTTACCAACTTATTCATGATTTCATTCAACGTGTTTAGTTGTTTAGCCATATTATCAAAATGTCTATTCTCGTTCTGGGTAAACTTTTCCATATTGTGAATGCTACGTAGATTTACCTGTTCAACGACGTCCTGCGTGAGTTCTCCCAGCAATGCACGTATTGTGCGAGGACTCAATTTCGTCATTGGTTCGTAGCGGCTGTGACTGCTTGGACTTTGCCCATCTGTCTGTGGGGAATGTTGTTGCTCCTCGTATCGCTCAACCACAGACTGGACTACTCCTTGACTTGCTGGTTCCTTATCAGAATTTTTATGAGGCATGATATCTTTTCTCTTTTTGTACCTTCACTTACAAAATACCAACTGTCCCACTGGGCGTGCCAAATTGTTTTCGCGCGTTTTTGCAACCCGCCAACAATTACGAGAGAGAGAGGGGTCAGACGATTGTGTAAGGAACAGACCTCTTGAGACAAAGTCCCAAAAAGGGGTGCGTTTACTAGTGAAGAATTACAACTGGAAAGTAGACAAAACGCCTCCAAGGGGCGCAAGCACACGAGTACTGAAAAAGGATTAAATTTAAACTAAGGAATAAAAGTTACATGATCTCTTGTAGAGAGTTTTTTGATTCGACCTTTTCTTCTATGACGTTACTTCCTTTTATACTTCTTGAGCATCCTTTGTTTATCGAAACTGCTCAGACTTGTTCCACATCCTTCGCAACCGTCCGCTCTTTTAGTGAGGAACCGCTTGTTTGGGGAGTAGTTGCTTAGTAACCGTTGCCACTACCCTTGCTGCTTCCTGGATCGTGGGATCGTGCCGGGTTCACTTGCCAACCGCTTCCAAACTATATCCTTTAGACTTGTCTGATTCTGAGAGACTTGGGGTTCTGGGCGACAATGAGGCTGTTGTCCTGGGCGATTGTGCAGTACTACCCTCGTTCGGCCTCTGGGCGTCCCACAATCTTGGGCGATGGTATTCCTTTGCTCTTGGGCTTCCAATATTCAGGCTTTTCCACAAGCCTCCAGCTTGGGCTTTTCTTCTTGGGCCTTTTAATTGGCTTCCGTTGGGTCTTTACCTTGGATTTCTCAATTGGACTTCCCTTTGATTTTGGGCTGCATTTTAGTGTGTCAACACCATCACTCCCTAAATCATTGAATTCTAGGATTGCAACGTAATCTACGTTAAATAAGTGATGAAGTTAGACAACGAGGTTGAAAAATTACATCAAAAATCGTAAATCACTTCAATATATAAAAGAGACAAGTTTGTGCCACTGTTCATATGACATCATTTATGACCTAATGCTGACGTCGTGAAATGTTAAGATATTTTAACATAACACATTTTATCGGCTTTATTTCCCCATTCTTTCTCTGTATATTTTACTGTTTAATGTCTTCTTTGTGCAAGATTCTGGCAAATCTGCTCTAAGACTGTTTTGTTCTTTTGGCTATAGGTCTCTCTTGCACTGTAGGGCTTTTCAAAGGTATAATCTCTTTCTAAATAATTTTGTTATTTAACACCATCTTATATCAAGTTATTTCTAATTGTTTTGCAAGAAATTACTAACACAATAACCTTAACTCATCCTCATAATTAAAGTAAAATGGTAGCAGCCATGAACCCAGAAGATTCCTTGAATGGTTTTTGTTGTTTTGATTTCATTAGATTCAAGTCTTTCACAAAATGTTGAATGTTGGATAGTTTAATTTACCTTGTTCTTTGATTTTGATTAATTTCTAGAAACTTATCATCGATAAATTGAACTCTCAGAAGCCACTATATCATAAGAGTGGGTTTGCTAAGTGGGTTACTCTTCAATTTACCCATTTATTTAAAAAAAATCCGTGTCTCTTCGTGCTGCACGGAGAGTCCGTGCTCACATGGAGATGTCTCCGCGTCTCCTTCCCCCCCCTCTCTCTGATTCAACTGCCCAATCTCATATTATCATCGAATAAAATTTTGAAACTAATTTCCAACACGTTAGATTTTCAAATTTTCTCTACCTACTACATGTAGTTATTTTTGTTTATATTTTAAACTATGTTGTTGTCAATGTGAGGAACAAATTAGATGAATATCTCCTTATGCATTGGTAGGGAGTTTGAAGCTTTTGAGCTTTTAGTATATTTTTACAGATTGATTTGTGATTTATAGATTTAGTATTGTGATTTGTGAATTGCTATGAATGAATAATGACATTAATGATGAATTTTCAAGGAGTTGTTGGGAATTTTGTGAATTTGAATGAGAATGGATTGTATGGAAACTGTGGGTTTGGATTGATTTTGACTCAAAATGTAAAAAAAAAAAAGTCTCACGGAGACACGGGTCTTGTCTTTGCTAACCGTGTCTCCGTGCGCGCACGCAAATTTTATTTTTTTACATTTAGATACATAATACATATTTTTTTATTAACCAAAAATTGTCTCGAAAGGTTGTGGAGAGAAATGAAATAAGATGGGTAAATTTAAGAGGGGTCTACATTTTTTTCTCTTTCTTTTTTTAATCAGTTATAATTGCAAATTTGTTGCAATATGCTAATTCATAACTATATTGTAATAAGATGAATGTAAAATTCTGTTTCTATATTTTATTGTACCACGTGTCGTAATTTTTGGAATTATTACTGAATTATTTCTTATTTTTTTTTTGTCAAATACTGAATTATTACAGGTCGATCACCGCCTGGGGCGTTGTCCCCAGACCCCACGAGGGGGCGCTGCCCCCTCGACCCCCGTGACTTGACCGGTCGGGTCAATCACTACCAGGGGCGTTGCCTCGAACTGCCACGCCCCCTCGACTCCCACGACCTGTCAGGTCGATCACAGTTGGGGAATTGCGCCGAACTATGCGTATATAAGGATTGAGATTATATGAAGTTTGATGTTGACTATTAACCTAATGCAAGACTCTAAATGTTTGTACTTCAAGAAAATTGAGGAAGAAAGAAGAAACAATAATATCTTTGTAATTTGTTAGTGTATGGGTGTTTTTAAATTTGAATAGATTTATATTGGTTGTTTATGATGAATAATTTCCCCTTTTGTTTCTAACTTCCTTTTTGTTTATTTGTGTATTTTTCGTTGTAACTTCGATTTTTCTATTGAAGAAATTTTGCTAAATAAGACTAATTTTCATTTTCTTCCTTTTTTAGTTATTGGAATTTCAAGTGGTGTGATTTAAAGGTGCCTGAATATTCATTACTTAAAACAATTTAATGTTATATCGGCTTATAATAAACTACGAAGATGATAGTGATTTTGTATGACTATATATGTGGAGTTTAGTGATGATTATATGTATTTTATTTTATACTTCTATTGAGGTTGAACAACTGGTCAGTCTGAAACTTATGATGTTATTTCTTTCGAAAGATTACGTGTGTATTTACATTTTGAAATTTTATTTATTTGTTGGTTTTGTTAAGTTTGTAAACTTTTTGTCCAACTATTGTTGAAGATGTCACTTTTGCTATTTGTGTTTTGAAGATAGTATTATCATAATTGTTTATGGTTTGGATTTTTTTCGGGAGTTAAGAAGATTACAAATATCAAACAATATTGAGAATTCGAGCCGTGGTATGTTCTTCTATTGCATTGTTTTTATTTCACGTTTTTTTTTCTTATCGTCAACTTCAATTATATTAATAACAATTCTTCTTGTAGCTAAAAATTTAATGTAGATGCTTATCTTTTTTCTTTGTTGTAGAAACATTATGTCAAACAGAAGTGATCTACCACACCGTTTCTTTCAAGTAATAACACCTTCATTGGGTCATAATCTTCGTTAGGTAGGTCTTAAAATGATCTCTTTGTTAATATTTATTCATTATTAATGAAATTGTATATAAAGTAAATAACATTTGTAGAGACTTTTTTTTTCTCTTACATTCGCTTCTTAGATCTTTTATATGTCGCTCAGGACATGACCTTAGTGATACGATACGTTTGATCAGTTATGATGGAATTATTTGCAACATACAATTGGAAAAGGTTGATGATAACATGTATCTTGTTGCTGGATGGCCACAATTCTTTTACCACCATAATTTACAAAGTGGTTATGTTTTCATCTTTGAATATAACAAAAATTCTACTTTTGATGTTTCGATATTTGAGAATTCAGGCGTAGAAGTGACTTATGAGTCTGATACTTTTGAGGTTGAGATTTAACCTAATGGCAATCCTATTTTCCGAGTAACATTAGATGTTGATCGAGGTGATCATCGAAAAATTATAAACTCCTCTCTAAGTTAAATCTTTTGTAAACTGTGTCATTCTTGCCTTATATGTATAAACTATTTTTCATATTCATTTTTCTCACCTTATTTTAAATTTTGCTATATATAGATTTGTGGATTTATTTTGTAGTATGTACCTGGGGCTTTCGCTCGATTGTATCTACCAAAATTTGTCCATAATGTTCAAATCCATTATCGTTCAATCACAATTAGCCAGTGCGAACAAATCTAAGAACAAATGGCCAGGTGCAATGTTTCACCATATGTTGGATAGGCTACATTAGAGAAACAACTTCAAATAGGTGACACGTGTATATTTGAACTTGTGAATGATGAAATCCCAATGTTCATGATGTATAAAGTGTGTCGCACCGATGGAAGTTGGACTCTTACATGAATTGTACATTTTCCCTTTTTATGTTTTATGTTTACTTATTATCAAGCATTAATTTTGTATTCTTATGTACGAAAATTACATAACTAAATCTATTAAGATTTGGATTTCTAATTTGCATGTGCTATTTTTACATCATACTTGCACTCAATTGGTACATTTTACTTTTCTTGAGTATAGCAATTAGACAACTTTGATTTTAATACTTTTAATTAATCTATATAATGAAATTCTACATTTGAACTTCATTGAATGTTGTATCATCGTCATTCGGAGACGAGCATCCTTCTATCTAAAATTATTCCAAGTAAGTTAACAGTTTTAAGACTATTTTGTGTAGTCATTCTTCTGTCGTTTTCTATTTCATTTATGATTTCATTATTACACTTCTATATACTTAATCAAACTACACATTTATCCGCAAATTCATCTAAGGAGTCAAATATTAATAATTATGCTCGAGCCTCTTTCAAAGCATTTATCACTAAATTTAGAAAGAAGTCTCCTAGAAACCTGCCATAATTTAAAAGAACAATCAAACATCTTCACAAAAATTTCTCTTTTGTTTGTGACAACAAAATGAACGTTTTAACAAAATGAACGTTTTGTAGCTCAAATGAATGACGACTTTTCTGTCACATATTCGATTGTTGTTTTAAATTATGTCATGCTTTTGAGAGACTTCTTTCTAAACTTGGTGATGGTTACTTTGGAAAAGGCTCGGACTCTATATTCCAACAACATTTCAAATTAATATGTGATTTTTAACACGTTTTTCTCTAACTATTCTTCTTTGTATTTCTATTTGAGTTATGATTTTATTGTTACGCTTCCATTTACTTAATGAAAATACATATTTTATTGCAGGTACATCTAACAAGTCAAACGTTAACAATTATGATTGAGAGTTGTTTTGTATTTTAAATTGTTCTACTCAATAACAACGATTCGTTATTTTCAATGGCACGTAACATTTTGTCCTTATATCATAGCTTAATGTGGGGTAGTTGCTTTTGAAAGACCTTTTTACACATTTGTTATGCTACAATTGCATTTTGGTACACCTGATTCAATAAAGTTCTCTTTAATTTCAATTCTTTAGCATCTGTATCTTTCTCTACTTAAATGTATAAATAATTATTCTCACTATCCGTTATTCATAATTTCAGTTTCTAATTTTCTCATGTTTCAATTAAGCATGCTATATTATAGGTATGTTCCAAAAGTTTTAGAATAGATTGTGTGCGACAAAATTCTGTAGTCTTGAAAAATATTGTGCCTGAAAAGGAAATCAAAGATGCATTTTTTATTTCGAATGTTGTGTGATTTATGATGTAGTTTACCAAATATAAAAGTTTGTCCGAGAATGTTATAACTAATATATACTTGTCTTCAAATAGATAATCATAACAGTGACATTTCTTACAAAATTATAACAGTTATCGTGAGTTGCAAAGTTCAAAAATCAGACATTCATGCGGCCAAAAATAGAAGAAATATAGCCCATAATCATAAAGCAGTCAACGAACACATAACTCCAACACAAAAGACACATTTACGATCAACCCCACGTGCGAGAACAACAAAAAGAAATATTAAAAAAAAAAGTGTTTTGAGGTTATCTTCATGTGATCCCTGCATGTGCATAATGTGTAGATATTGAATAGTTGGGGTCGATTGTGGGGGTAGATCTCCAGTATTGAGGCTTAGGGTTCGTCAAGAAGATGGAGGTAGGGTTCGTCACTTGGTTCGCGATTTCACTGATTTGGAGAAGAAATGTGAATTGGGATTTTGGACTTTCCAATTGAAATCGTGGTTTTGTGTTTTAAATGTTTCATTTTTTTAATTAAAAACGTGATTTGCTCATTCAAAACCGTGTCCATATACACGCTTTCAAATTTTACTTTTTTTTTTTAATAATTTTTAATTGTGATTAAGATTAGCTGGTGATGTTTCAAAGTTGTTAGACATCACGTAAGAATTTCATCCTCCAAGTCTGCAAAAAAAAAATTAATAGACTTTTCGGAGTAACAGATGTAGTGCAAACGGAATAAGTTCAGTGAGTATTTTAAAATATTTAATCGTTCAGTGAATAACCCATGGTTAATGCATAAGTTCAGTAATTTTTGAAACATTTGACTAGCCAAACTTGTCAAACGATGATTATTTTGTTAGACTTACCTCTTTTTTCAATAGAATAATCCTGGGACATGAGGTCCAGCCTAATTTACGTCAGTTAAGTATAATTAGGCTAGCACTGGGATGATGCATGATCAATAACAATGTCAGAACTTACCCAACCCTATCTTTTAGCTGCCACGGGGCTCAAATTACACAAAACTTATCAATTTACCCCCTTGGAGCACATTTTCATTTCATTTGATGAAAAAAATATGATTGTTAGTCGTCAAATTTGGAGCCCACTTGTGAGATGAAGGTCAAAAAATGTGCCTACCTTTTCATTTTCAACGACTATATTCTTCATTTTTTTTGGATTAAATATGTGTCCCAAACGGGGACTTAATAAACATTAATTTCAAGTTCAATTATTGTTAATATCCCAAATAATGCAGTTGATTTGCAGAATTGACTTGAAAAAAGTCAAAATTTTGGACCCACTTTGTTCATCCTTCTAAATCAAACATAATCTAACGTCAAAAGAGTAGCTTAAAAGATAAAATTTGGAGTTGAATGCATCAATAATGAAGAATCAAGCTGCATTTTTTTATCATTATGGTCAATTACTGTAAATTATTAAGAAAAAATTGTTACTCTTAAGTTGACTTTTAAGTAGTTTTGAGATGTCCAAATTGTTTGAATTAATTAGGGTTAAGTTGGAATTTGGACTCTTATTCACACAAAAGAGTACAAAATATTGTTTTAAACTATTACGAAAAGGTTATACATTCTCGATTATTAAACAAGCTTATAACAAATTAAGTCCTCGTTTGTTTTGGTTAAAAACAGATTTACAGTAGATTTTAATAAAAGTTGATGAAATGTGTGGATGAAAAATAAAAAAATTTATAGAACCCGTGAAATGTGTGATTACAAATAATTTTGAAAAAAAATAAGTTTTAAAAAATTAGGACCAAACAGGAACTAAAATGTAATTTTAGGATTGTGGTGGAGCTCCACACAGGATAATATAACCACTGAGGCTGTCGGGACGAGAAAAATCGTTGTACAAACTGAACTGAAGCCAGTTAGCATTCACATCTATTTGTCTCTTCAACCATCACTTTTCACCCCCAATCGTGTATCATATGAGCTTTTATTAGCTGGTGAAAACCCCTCGCAGAAGGCATGATCCAAACTCACTTTCTATCCCTATATATCTCACTCATTCTAATCACAAGAAAATCCTTCAACTAAACTTGACAAATTTCCTTGATTCAAGAAAATAAGTAATTATGAAATTATATGTTTCTCCTTTCACGTAATGCTACACACGAGGAATTTGTAACGAATTATCCCATTTGTAGTTTGTACGCGTAAATATACGTGTCTGTTGAGAAATTAACATACTGGTTAAAGTTTGTTGAATCTCAACTATCACTTTTATCGCTATCATGCACCGAATTATATTAAGAAATGAGTTGAATAAGCATTACTTAATCAAGAAGATTATGATCAAGAATGTCCAATAAATTATTCTTTATGTTTTCATTTATTGGAGTTGAAAGTGATTTTTTGCCAAAATTATGTAGTATATACATATAATTTTAAATCATGGATAATTCAACTTTTTTTAGTTAAATATATTTGATGTATACTACGTGGTGCATGTGAAATTTGTTAGTAGTCATTCCTTTTTGTAGTTTGTACATGTAAATACACTCATGTGTTAAAACTGCATTATTGGTTTGTATCCAACAAATATAATAAAATTAACACTCTTTGTTTCTTTCTAATCGTAACAATTAAAGTATTGAAAAGAACCAAAAATGTAATCTAAGCCCTTGAGTAGTGGTGGCAAACGAGCCTAGTGACCTCGGCTTGGGCTCGTTGACGAACCCGAGCACGAGCCGACGAGCTCGCCGGCGGAAGGTATATCCTATTTTTTAAAAAAAGGAAAAAAGTTTATCCTTTTAAAAAAAAAAAAATTGACGAACTCGCGAGCCAAAGCTCGGCTTGGCCCACAAGTAACGAGCTCGTGTGCATACGGGAGCTACCTCTACCCTTCAGTCATCAAATAATCCTAACATATTCAGATCTCGAAGATATCGACCCCACAATAAATGTATTTCGATTTTGTATTTTGTGAGCAATATCCAATATTCCATTAATAAGACTACAAGCATTATCCAAACATAATCACACACTATAGCCAAATTTCACATTCCTCCTGTGAACTCCATCTACCCTAGGATCCCCCAAAAAGGCCCCAACAACACATTTGTAATACCATTTTACCCTTTACAATTTCTCATAGCCCATGGTTTCACAACTTTTTCACATCTTTTCAAGTATATTATGCCACCGACAAGTAATGATTCTAATCTAAATTAAATTTAACAATATATTCTATGAGATTCACAATTTTTCAATTACATATTTATTAATTATTATCAAAATCTATTAAAAAAATTAATTTTAATTCCCATTAGACAGGGAATATATATTTATCCCTACAAACACATTATTTAAAAAAATAAGAATCGTGGACCGAACCCCTACCGACACCTCAAAGTAGGGGGTGGGCGGGATTTTTTGGGCCATTTTTTATTACCATAGGGTCCATGGATGTGAGTGTACATAACGTTCGGTAAAGTCAATTCCAATACAATTGGCTTTGTTGAAAAAATAATCTATTTATACAATTTGGATGACAAATTGAATGAAAATGTTATTTGTTGTAAAAAAGAATTTATTTACTCTAATAGGTTTTGGTTTTGTACAGATTATCTCACATGAGGTGGGTCCCGACCTCATTAAACCCCCCCCCCCCCCCCCCTCCTCCAAATGTTAAAACACTCATCCACCCCCTCTCACATTACTGTATTGGTCTTTTACCTTTGACGAGACTATAGAAAAAAACTATTGACAACAAAAACAACTTGCTGTAAAAAATGTTCAGTGAATGAATGTCAATTGACATGCTCTCGACCGTGATTGTATAGCAAACATGATTGCTATTTAGCACATGTTTGACACACATTTTTTCGAAACTTATTTTCAACTATATATTGTTCATTAAAATAATATTTTTCATCACATCAAAAATATTTCCTTACTTTTTTAATCACATACTTCTTATCATATTACTATTTAAAATGCATTTTGTCCTCGATAATATTCATCAAACACCCTTTTAAATTCTTTTCCTTTGGCTTCATATAACACGTAGGACCTCACGATACCCCTATCGATCATTGAGAAATGCTTAAGCTTAGAAGGTGGTGGTCCTCGTGTATAAGCAATTAGTTATGTATGAACATAAAGGCAAAAAACCCAAATTAACAATTAAAAAAAATAAAGGTTTGTTTGGCTCAAAGAGGATCTAAAAAGCCAAATCCATTTACAAAAAGCAAAGGAGAGGGATATACCTTTTACAACAACCACTAAACAACAAAAGATGATCCATATCTTCTCATCCCTTCTAGTTTTTCCCTCACTACTAACCCCACTCCAAGAATAAGCTAAAACTGGCATAAATTAAGTGATAAAAAAGTGCTTTTTCTAACTACTGTACTAAATTAGATTCTTGGTTAGAATTCTCTAGGATCAACAAAAACGGACAGACCAGGTGGTGACTTGGTCCAATCACCGACAGACCCGTCACTGTAGTCTTCCCCTAACCGTTTAATGCACCATTGGTCCTCAGCGCAGGATAGGCTCTTCCAGTAGGGTACACCTAACCTGAGCGGTTCGCGACTTGAAACCTCTGTTGCCACCACTCCGCACCCACGCTCTTTAGCCAGGTTATGGGCGAATCCACATAGGGCTTTAATGAACTTCACTGCATTTGGGCCGTCGCCACCGAGCCCGTACAAAAAATGAAACCCAAAAGGCCTGAAAACTTCCGGCACCGAGGGGAGTTGAAGCCAGGGTAAGGCCCGATCCACTACCCGAGTTGTTTTACAAAACACTTTCCTCACACGCGACGCACCTCTTACCTCGAGTTTGAACACGTCCTTGCAGTTCCACACACTGAGCACGGCCCACGATCCCGTCGGACTCGCCAGAAATTCATCAAAACCCCGCCACGACTCGGCGCCGTAGGTCCCTTTCGGCACCGCAAGATAAGTTCCCAAATTGAGCTTATTGTTCAAAACAGTGTCAATGTCACGGGGGAAGAATTCCGTCGTGGAGAAACGGCACCGGTAGAGCGCTTCCGCGTCAGAGGGGTTGAGTTTGATGATGGTTATTCGGTGGTCGAGCCTAACCCGATGGGCGAACACTGGCTGGACTAAAATCGACGGCGTACGGAACTTTGAATAGCCACATTTCTGTGTGAAAAGCTTAACAGATGCTTCATTATCTTTTTCCGTAGCTATATACGAATATTCAGCTCCATTTTCTCCAAACCATTCCTCCATTCTTTTCACCAGTTTCAATCCGATTCCCATTCTTCTGTAAAAAGTCAAAAGAATAAGTTACAAGAAAGATGAAACCAAAATTTGAAACTTTAATTTATTATATTATATAGTGTGAACTAACAAATAATTAAAAAATCCGTGGTGCAATAATTAGGTGGTCTACCAAAAGAATCTACTAAAGAATCCATTTTTGGAAAAAAATAATAATAATTTGAGTTTTGGTCCTCTTGGGGTTATGTAATAAAGACTGGAACTAAAAAGTAAAGTTTGTATACCGATGGGAAGGAGAGACACGAAGGCCTAAAATATAGGCAAGTTTGGTGTAGACAGGGAGAGTTTGAGGAGGTTTAGTGGGGGAGCTTTTGCTATTTCTCGAGAGTTTCTTTCCACACGTAACGGTTTTGATGCAACCCCTTATCATCCCAACAATTTCTCTCCTTCCCTCCACCTCTGCTCCGCCGTGGCTCACCACCATCTCCGCCACCTGAAAGAGAGTAAAAAAATAAAAAAAGCAATCTTCATTAAGTTGAAAAAGAAGAAAAAAAAGCTTTAGCAGAAAATAAAGAAACGTGATTTTTACCAGCATGAGATGAGCAGGGGAATGGCGGACCCTGCAAATGGGGTCACCCATGAGATCAGTGAAGAGTGAGAGTTTTCCGCTGGGACCAACCTCGCACTCTCTCTCCACTTGTTCCACTTCTATAATGTCTTTTTGAGCATCAAATTCTCTCACCACCACCGCTACACCACCGGCCTCCACCATATTTATAGCTGATAAAAAAATATTGAACTCGACTGAAATTTGAAGAAGATGAGAGAGGGTTTATATAGGTGGGTTGAGGCTAACAATCACAGCTTTTTCAGGGCCGCGAAAATATAGGCCTCTATAATAACGTGTATCTCAAGTTAGAAAAGTGAACCAGAAAATCTTATCGAAAATAGGGAAAAAGGCAAATGAGCAGAAGAAACAGCTCAAGAAAATAAAATTACAAAATGGGCTTTTCAGTTCTTAACCCTTTCTTTTTCGACTGCTAAATAGAATCACATTTGCATCCTTTTATACGTGATTTTTGGGAGTTTCTCTTTCTCTCTCTCTACTTTTTTAATTTCATGTTAAAAAAAGAAAGTAGATTATTTTTTATATAGTTTATTTGTGAGTCTCTGTCTATTCTTTTCCATGTCTCTTCGTCTCTCTCTCCACCCCCGGTACTGATGAATTGATAATAATAATTAATTATTATTAATCATCACAAAAAGGTTGTAGAAGAAATGGCGGCTGTGGCTGCGCAGTTTCTCTCCCTCTTTGTAAAAATTCATTTATTTTCATTTATTTGTTGCCATTTGTAATCATTACCACTCCTTTTTCTTCATTTCCATATATAGCCATTTTTTGGTTACATTAAAATTCTCATTTTTATTTTTTTATTTATTTTTAAACACATTTTTTAATAAAATAATATTTTTCATCACATCAAAAACTTTTTCTTCTTTTTCAACCACACATTCTCCATCAATCTACTATTCCAAAATAATATGACTCAAGCACACTCATAATACATACATACAACCGTGTCGTGCAATAATCCTTTATTATTTTGACACTCTCTTGTTAACTCGTGTTTGAGTCTACAATCATTCTTTATTTAGCCTATATTTTAACCACATTATCATTTTCATTTTCATTTTTTTACTCATTTTTAACTACACATTCTTTAATAAAATAATATTTTCAATCACATCAATAATTTTTTCTTCTTTTTAACCACATATTCACCATCACATCACAAAAAAAATGCATTCTTTTCATTTTAATGTGCATCAAACATGGGCTTATTCTATAATCTGATATATACAAAAATAGACTTTTTTGTTGGACAATGGACGAGTATAAGTGATCAAAATAATCTATTTTTTTGTCTTTTTTGCACGAACTAGATTGGATCGACCAGTATTATCTTATCCAACTTGTTACGAAAAACAAAATAATGATATCGGAAGGATAATAATAGCATAAAGAACGCATAATATGAAAATAGTAATAGGTCAATTTTAAAAGAAGTGAAAGGTTAAAAGTCCTTTATTCAGTATGCACCGTTTAAATTATAAATAAATAGAAATGAGTAGTGGATAAGTCGATAGAACTTGTAAATTCTATAAAAAAAATATTTTTTATTAATTATAAATAATTTATAAACATCAGTAAAATATGGACTAATTCTCAGATTATAAAGTTTCTCATTCTCAAGATTCATCATTGGATTTGTATTTGAATCTAACCAACAAAATACATTGTGAATTACAAATTCGAATTAACTGTATTCTCATTTACTTTTACGTGTTTATTTATTAATGAAAATATTGCTAATTTTGGAAAAATTTAAGCATACCGATGAGTTTGCCTTCGAGAGCTCGGATGATCTTCCATTTAAAACTTCTCTACTCATTAATTTTTAATAATGCAAAATATGTGCTCAAAAAAAAAAAAAAAAAAAAAAAAAATACTGTGCTACCATGACAAAAAATTATTTGCTAAAACATTAGTGAAACTTCATTTCTTACCATTTCAGGACCACGACTGTTATTTATTTTTTGAAGAATTCTACTTATACATCAAGATTTGTATATAAGGGTGCACACCTCCCTCACATGAGGGTTGGACTCACTTGAATATAATATTTTTTTATTCAAGCGGGTCCCACTACCATGTGAGGGGAATGTACACCCCGATGTACCACTAGCAAAATCGTTATTTTTTTCACCACACATTTTATGTGATGTATCAACTTTTATGAACTTTTAATAATATTTTGCATACTGTGTAGTTGAAATACATCCCAACTACATTGGATATTTAAGTCAATTCACCCTTGATAGTTTACCTTTGAGGAAATTTATTGCTGAGGCTTTCTGAATAGTTAAAATCCCTTTCTGAATAGTTGAAATCAAAGAATAGCATGTGAAAACCCTAAGCATGGATACATTCAAAATCTAGAATGGGACAAAATGAATAAAAAATAGTTTTCTTAATATTTGTATAACTTGTTTAGCTTCGTTTTACTTCACAATGTCTACTTTGACACATAAATAAGTAATAGATGTGTAACGATTTCTAATATGTTCATCTTGAAATCGTCACTTATTTGTTTCTATCCGTTTTTAGCAAACTGTGATAACTAATTTTACTGAAAGTACATAATGACTTGCGTAAAGCAAATAAACCACCAGAGTATTAGGACTATGAATCCTATATAAGGAAAAAATAAAAAATAAAATTGTTGTTAGTACTGTTTTTCGGACTCCAATTTAAAATTGACTCTCTCCTCCCACTCATTTTAAAGCACGTGTGTCTTAATGCAATCATAAATAAGATTATTCACACATTCAGTAAGTTTTCTACTATATTAAGATGGTTACTTTAGTTGTTCATGTTTTTTTTTTTTTCCACGGTGATGACTTCAAATCGAAAAACAAACAAGTTCAAAATATCTAACGATGTGTATGGTGATTGTCATTATGTGATTATTTAATCTTTAATTTAATATTATAAATAAAGAATCCTAAGCTTGCTTCCAACCTTCAAAATATGTTCATCCCAAATTAATATAGTCAGCTATTTGTTTGTATCTGGTTTTAACAAAATGCTAAGTACAAATTTTCGGAAAGTACATATTGACTCGCGTAAAGCGCGAGTATGACCGCCCGGGTATTAGAATTGTGAATACTATTTAAGGAAAAAATATTAATACCGGTACTATTTTTCGGACACTAATGTGGCGTTAACTATCTCTTCCTAATTACCGTAAAACAAGATTACCCACACATCCAGTTAGTCCTCCATGTATATTAAGGCAGTTACCTTAGTAACTTAGTTGTACCATCCTTAAAAGATTTTTTTTTTTTTTTATTTTTTCCCCATATTCATCCCAGAATTAGTAGTTGATGGATTTTTTTGTCAATGAAAATTTTGTTGACCCCCAAAAAATGATGCCAACAGATATCGGGCCCACTTTTGCCACGTCAAGCACTGATCTGACGCATTTCTACCAGAATATGGACGGTAGTCAAATTTGAATGAACGCGAGAGACATTTTCTGGCAAGAGACGGTGACGTTTGGACACTGGCTATCCTTAACGACGGCAATCGCGCTATCAACGAATGTCAGGCTGATCTTCTAAGAAACATCGTTCACTTGTAGTTAAATATGTGGAAGGATAGATATGATATAAGATAGACTCTCCTTTGTGTTGGAATCTCAATGTATATTTATTATTTGTGTTTGTAATACATAACAAGTTGTGTAAATCTCTTTCAACCTTTGTGCATTCTTCCGTGTATGAAGGTCAAATTCTTCTTTTCGTGCCCAATTACATAGAGGCCAAAAAGATCCCCTTCAACGTACAAAGAAAGGCTATTTATACTATTCTAGCCGATGTGATGATCGTTGAATCAGATCCACGTGGCAGCATCTCCTAGACCGGAGCTTTACATCACTGTCCACTCGTTACAATTAATGTTTGACAATGGATCAATCGTTCTAATTGTAGGCTGACACACTCTATTACAAGCATCACATCAATCACTTCTAAAAGATCCTCAAATCTATTACAAGAGGTTGCATCGGTTTCATGAACTTCGGAAGAGTTGACCATTTCAGAGAGATCTTTGAAGTGGTTCTTCAAGTGGAGAGCTTCGGCCCCTTTCTTTGTTTCCTTAGACAGTGATTCAACCCAAGATTGTTGTGCTTCGTCCTTGAGGCAGTGCCTCAGCAGCGGACCTCAACCTCAGCATGGACCTTGATTTTGCAATGCAATGACCTCGATTTTATTTGATTCCTTCATATTTTGACCTCATGGGTCCTTATTTTGACTTCTAAGTGGCTCTTGGTCCACCACGTGGCGCCTCTTCCTTGGGCCTCAAAAATGAAGGATAACAAATTTAAATAAAATCTATCATGAGTATGCAAAAATCTATTTTAAAATAATGCAGCAAAATAAAATAAAATTTATTTTGTTTGCTTCATATAAGTAATAAAAAATTATTCATTTTTAGAGCAATAATTGATGTGACTTCTATTTTAGAAGTGGATGGAAATGCCTCTGCTTTTTTTTTTAAAATTTGTTTGGCAAATTTATACATATGCTAACTACTTCACAAAATTTAAAACCAACAAAAAATAAAATAAGATCCAATTGAGAAGAATATAGAGACATGATATAGAGATAATAGCCAAGAAAAAAAAAGATTTCTTATATTTAATAATTAATACATTTGAAACTAATTTAACCAATTACTAATTACTATCATTATCTCAATGTACGTCACCTCAACATCTGTCAAACAATTTGTAAAAAAATTATGTGAAAGTAGCTTAACTGGAATTTCTTTTTTGGCTATGTAGCCCTATTTCTTGTAGTATTATTTGTTAATTACGTCGCACTTGATTGTATACTATAGTTATAATTATCCCGTTGATGATGCCACAACATTTGGGAGTGATATTCTCTCGAGAAATGCTCGACAAGCAAAATTTGAGCAGTTTAATCAACGTAATCGACGAAGTTAAAAAAAATCCTCTTAATTATTTACTACTTTTCAATACTATATAAAATTCCCATGAACTATCAAACCATTATTGTTTAGAATAAATCAAAATCATCTATAGAAACAAAATCAAAGAATCCTATGCTTGCTTCCGACCTTAAAAAAACACACATAAATAAAATAAAATAAAATAGAAAGCAGAATGTTTTCAAGTGAAACTCCATTATCGACAATGGACAGACAGAGCAGCTATTAAACTCCACTATCTTGTTTAGTTTAAGCTTAAATGCATTAATAATTACACGTTTTCTCCAATGATTGGGTATTAAGGAAGTGAGCACGTAATCATTAATGGGGTCAGTAATTGACAATTTATTGGTAATTTATTTCAAATTTTTAAAGTTAAAAAGGGTTAGTGACATAGTGGGGTATCATAACGGTAGATATTTATTATATAATTCTCTATGAAAATGATTGAAAATTTCATTAATATTTTTAATTCAAGATTTGGGTTAGATGGAAAGAGTTGAGAACCAATAAGAGGGAAGTTTCCAAAATTTGATGTTTCCACTTCTTTTTGTTGCAAAAAGAAATCTATGATTTTTTCAAGGAAAATACTTTTTTAAATTAGTTTCGTTGATGGATCCCTTTGGACACTTGGTCCTCGGGTTTACTCGCTAAATTTTAGTACATTTTGTTGTCTGGATCGGATTAAAATCTAATTTTAATCTAAGTCAAAGTCAAACAATCAATATCAATCGCATCTTTCACGGGTCCCACATCTTTTCAACCACACATTTCAAAGACTTCTATTACACTCCACTTAAAGTCTGATTTTAATCTACACCAAACACCATCTAAATCGTTCAAAACAGAACAGTAAACAATATTTTTTTAGTACAACCTAATTTACTCGCTAAACATGTCATTAGTGTAAGGAGTGAAAAATAAGTCTCTCAAGGTTGCTTAAAAGGGCAAAATTATTTCTGCAGTGAAAATTGCACCATTGGTCCCAAACTTATTGCTCCGTTGCAAGTTGTTCTCCAATTTTTTAAATCAAGCAAACTGGTCCCTATTATTTAAAATATAATATTTGGTTCTCAACTTTCATTATAATTACACAAATTCATACTGAAGAAAAGTATCAAAATTTATTTTGAATTGTCAGGCGATCCACAAGTTTTATAAAACTATACTTCGCTCTACTAGTTGGACAAGTGCTTAGAAATATTAAGTAAAATAAGTCTCCATAAGGACCACTTGATAATTTAACAAAGATTTATATGATTTTCGTCATTATTGACAATTGTTTATGAAACTACAATCACCAATATGCATTTTCCCCTACTTTTTACTCATATTTCTTGAAAGGGTAAGTGAAATTACTTTTTGTTTTAATGATAATTACATGATAATCTAAAAATGATTTGATTGAATTCCGTCATTGACGATTGATTAACGACAATAAAATGTTAAGAACCAACTTGCAATCGAGGTAATAGATTGATCAACAAAGCAATTTTTTTTTTTTTTTTTTTTTTCATATTTCTTGAAAGGGTAGTTGAAGTCATAAAAATCAAGTTGACAATTAAAAAAATCTGAGGGTCCTCTCAACAAGTTAATTATTATTCTTAAACTAAATCAAGAAAGTTTTTATTTTCTATATTAATATTATTTGCAGTATATATAAATATGAAAAGGACGCGAAAGTATTTGGATGGGACCATCAAGAAATTTCGCGAAATTGAGTAGTATATAATAACTATTAAAAAAAAAGAATATTCTCTCGAAATCAGCTGGACTGTCAATATAAATATATGTTGCATAATCTTCATTCGTCCATCTGAGAAAAATTATGAAAATCTTGAGAAATTTCTTTGTAATTTAATTAATTGTATATTCAAAGACTAGTCTTGGTTCGTTGAACTACTCTCGAATTATACTATATAAAATTATGAAAATCTTGAGAAATTTCATTGATTTTAAGTTAATATCGAGGATTGATTCTCGTTTCTTGCTATTCAATTTACTACATGGCATGTCTGATTGCACTATTAAAGAGCTGTTTGGTCCGGATTAAAATTTGATTTTAATTTAAGTCAAAGTCGGACAATTAATATTAACCACATATTTCATATGTCTCACATCTTTTCAATCATATATTTCAAAAACTTTCATCACAATTCACTAAAAAACTAATTTTAATCTCCACCAAACACCCTCTAGATCACGGTGAACATGGCTAATTATTAATTTTTGGTTCATGCCATGATTTATCTAGTTCAGTCCATGTTTGACAACTATTATTTCAATTTTTTTTATACTCTCATTTTCAACCACATATTTACACTCTAAAATATTTTACAAGTAAATTAAAAAAATTTCACATTTTCCAAAAAAATCACTATTTAAAACTCTATTTTATCCAAATAATAATTGTCAAACAAGGACTCAGTACATCGAGCATGTGGTCATCAAACTCAATCAATGAATCCACTAGTAAAAAGGGATGAAATGTGTAGTTTCCTGGAAAAATAAAACAATTTTTTTCAACAACCTGCAAAAATATTTTTGTTAGTGGTCATCAATCAGTGGGCACTAACATATATAATTTATTAAATGTCATTTTACATGGCACAATTACTTGGATTAAAAAAGAACCACTTAGAAATAATTAAGAAACAAAATGATCATAAGATGTTGAAATTAAGCATAAAACATTAACAATAATTGTACTATTGATCTTGAATCTTCTATATGTTCGTGACAACTGTAACACCCGAATTTTATTCACCACTTTCACATTGGCCTAAAATTTAGTCGCTTAGCAAGCGGAATAGTCAATGTCTAACATCGTCGTCATACTAAAGTCCAGAGGTTAATATGATAAGTTTAACCCACCTATTTGCATAATGATTTATTGTCTTATGCATATTTTTATTTAATTACCGTAACTTTTATTTGGGATCAAATATTTAAGTATTTTAGAAATTAAGAAAAATATATCGATATTATACTCATTTTGTAGCACATAAAATAACATAAATTGAGTTCAGGAAGAAATAATTTTAGGCTACTTGTATCCAAATTTATTTTGATAGAAAGAAATTTTGTTATTATAATATTTTATGTATAAAAGACAACAAATTGTAGTATGTTGATTTTTGAGAAATTGAAAAGGTGGAATACATTATAATTAATTAAACATATATAATTATCCTTTTAATTTTAACAATAACTAAATTAAATAACTTTATAAATGATTAGTTAATGTGAAATACGTTTGCTATCAAAGATTTAATATGAAAACGTTTGGTTAAGTTATTGTGAAAATTCTATTTTTACGTTAATTTCCATTTTTCATACATACACTTGGTTCATTGAGTCTATCATATCAACTCATCTTTTCAAAAAAAAATTCACATCATTTGAGGTAAGAATACATTAATGCAAAGTGATAGATTCTTATTTTTCTGATATTTATATAAATTTTGACATGAAATATTCTAAGCCTTCGGGTTGATTTAAATGTTAAATCCTATGGGATGGGTCGTTAGGTCGAATATGTAAATTCTACGGGATATAGGAATTCTTAGAAAATTCCTTGAACTATTGAATTTCACGATCAGTATGCTCTAAATCCAAGAAATGTCGGTATGTTAGGTCACTTTTTTTAAAAAAATTTATATCAGATTAAATAAGACTATACACGTATTTTTACTGAGTGTTTTCAAAATATTCACTTTTACAATAACATTTCAGATTAGAATAGATCGTGCGGACGTGAAAGATTGACCAAGTGATGCTTATGAGAACGTCAAGTAAAACTTCTAGAAATGATAATTGCAAATTTTTATTTGAAGAACATTTTTATGTTAAATGTTATACTCGTTATTTTAGTAATTTTCTTTAGTGTTCAAGCATTTGATATTTTATGTTAAATTTTAAATTTATGGTTTGAAATCGTAGTATGTAAATTGTTGGTTTAACATTATCGATTTATTGATCAAATCATAAAATCTGAATAAAAGTGAATTTTCGTTTAAATTAGATTCAAAAGATTTGTTGTAACACTTGAAGTCTATTTGTTTTAGATAAAACAATGAAATAGATTTCCGGGCGTTACAACAACGATTGCAATAGAAAAATCACGACATATCATCGTGGTGGAGAATTTCCTTTTGTCTATTGAAAAATATATGCTCTTTTACTATTTTTCGTCGTTTTGCGTTTTTTTTTTTTTTACTTTTTTGTGTGTAAGAAGTAAAAAAAATCTTTTTAAAAAGGTCAATACTAAAGAGATTATAACTACGTATATATTTTGCCATTTCTGATCATTAAAATAAAGAAAAGAATCAGAATAAAGTAAAAATGAAATACCAAGTAATTTATAAATCAAGAGAAGTGAGGAGATATATCATATATTTGCCTAGCATTAAAGAAAACTTTTCCACTAATGTGGTCCAAAAGGTTCTTCAAGATTTTGATGCTCTTTTTATTCATTGTCAATAGAAATATTTGAAATAAATAAACTAATTAATTATTTATGGAATCAAAATGATATTTTAATAATTTTAAATCTTAAGCCATGCTTAATGTATTGACTCATTTTAGGTTATGATAATCTAAGCGAACATCATTTAGATATATCATTAACAAAATATCCTATTCATGAATATACTAACAACAAATTTCCCATACTTACCTATCGATTATCGTAAGAATTTAAGAAAAAACTGTTCGGTTTTATAATGATGTTATTGTTATATATTCATACAATAAATATAATATATGAAAGAAAAAATTAATTAAGATAAAGTGCCCAACTGGTAAAGAATGTGAGATTTGTGTGGAAGGTCAAAGGTTCGAGCCACGCCATCACGCATTATATTAAAAGGTCTTTGATTGGGCTCTTGGACTTTATTGATTCTAAATAAATAATTTCTTTTAAATCATTTTCGGAATTATTTAATGGGTCAACTAGTCAGTAGAATTTTATTGTTTTAATTGTCTAGTATTAACAACCCATTATCACAAGCCATTAAAATTGAAACTAATGCTACATCATGGTGTTGACAGTTTCTTCAATTTTCAGCCTATATAAACAAACATCTGAACACTAGAAAAAAAAAACACATCAAAAAACGAGATTATATTTTCTTATACAGAAAAATATTATTCTTTGTTTTACATATTTCTGGAGTACACTTGAGAGTTCTGAAAACCATTTGTGATTGCAGTACAATTGAGTTATTTGATCGTTGTATCATGTAAGTGATTGTCCACGGAGGTCGCAGTAGATATCGACGGACAATTTCGTTTTAGGATATCGTACTGTCACGAGACTCGATCAGTCGATAAGTTTTTTTGCACTTTACAGTATTGCAACTAATAAATTTTCCAACAGTTATGATGATGAAAATTACAACGATTAATTATCAAATTCTTAAAACATGATTAGGGCGAAGTTTTTGGCTCTTTTTCCATATTTTCCTTCATTTTCAGGAGATTTATTAGGCCGACGATGGATCCATTAATCGATGATTAATGTTATCCTCAGTCAATCTACAACAAATATTTGAGAAAATTAAGGAGAATTCATTTATGACAAAATTTAGGACCACAAATTTGTTAAATTGTGCCTAGGTTTCAATATACCTGGGTTTACATCAGCTTATGTAACAATGCATGATAGTTTAAGATTTCTTGATGCAAAATTATGAAAATCGATGTGATCTCATGCAGGACTGGAAATAGCAAAATCCTAGAGAGTAAAAGAAGCAATTAGGGACAAATGGCTAGACAAAAGCCTCGAATTGATAATGGCAGTGATCTTGTTCCCTTATTTTGTTATATATCTTATGATCCGTACGTGCTTTATTTCCCAATCATATTCCAATGACTAATGAAACACGAAGCACGACAAACGTTGTAGGGTCGATGCCAAACATCAGGGCCTCCCTCCTCATATCCTGCAATGTTTTCTTCTCTGTCACATGCCAAAATTACAGTTCATGAATTGAAGGATATTGATGCTAATAACCACATCAATCACCGGATGATTCATCGGAGCAACAATTTTGACTAGTTATACGAGCACACGTATGGAATGGTATGTTTAGATATTGTATGCGCGGGAAGTTATCGAACCTTCTTATGGGTAACTGGTGAGACGTGAATTAATTCATTTAAATGTTTAAGTAGTTAGCATACGTAAATTCTTCTAAATTTTATATTCGACGCATGCAAATTGAATTCACTTTAAGGTTTGATATGGGCACAAATTTTCATAATTGAGTGGAGTAATGGACTTAAATTGGATCTTTCGTTTGACAATAATAACTCTAGCTGGCAGTATATAATTGTAAATTACAAAAGATGAGTAAAAAGAAATGGGTAACTAGACTAGGAAACATGTTGACAGTTATATATGTTGCTAATTTCCTAGGTCGACAATAATTAGGCAAAATAATGGTTGTTTAAGGAAAAAATTATTGTCTTAAACCGTTGGTAAGCAAGGTTTGAACAAGTTGACTAAAAAATTAGCTAGTGGATCGAGTAGTGTGGCTCGAGGAACAGTGGAAGACTATTATTTAGTTGATTGCGCGCACTAATAAAACTGAAGAAGAATTGTTTTATCCTTAGTTCTCGTAGAAAAAAATAGTTGACAATTTAACCCGGCAAAAACTGAGTGCATATCTGGTCATAGAAGATTAGAAAAATGGACGACCCTACAATGATTAATATCTTGTTAAATCTATTTCTGTTCTCTCGAATGCATGAAATAGATCACTAAACTCACACAATCACATACATAATAATTGTGGAAACATTATGCGAATAGAAATCATTCAAAACTCGAGAACATGTTTTAATCGTCAAATATTGCAAAACTAGAAATCAAAGATTACACAGCTAGATCCGACCATTCTACTCTACAACATCCAACCAACCGTCGGCCACAAAACATCAGGAATCAGCAGAAAATCGAGCCCAAAAACCCCGTCTCGCGAACTCTTTTTTTCTGTTGAAATACCCACCTTTGATGACGTCCATGTCAATAACACCCCCACAGGTCGCTTAAGCTCAACATGACGCATCCATACATAGTCCTATTACATCAAATAACACAAAATCTAAATCTACAGCAGAATTTCGAATCAACGAACTCGCGGCCAACAATCACATTTTCCGGCGACGACGGTGGTCCCCACGATCGCTGGCCACCTATTTTGGCATCCTCCCTTCATGGCGCACCTACTCTAACCACGAGTCATCAACAATTTGGGCTCAATGTGGACGAACAGGTTGGGGCGCAAAGGCAGTATGTTTTGTCCTCCATCGATTGAGGTTTCTACACTACCCCAATCATTAAACTCAGCCTTAATACATTCAATTCAAGTTGGTAATACACTGGGTCATGAATCAATTGCACCAATTAATCACCAAATAATATGGGCGTCGTCGAAGGTGGGTTTTTCGGCAGAAAAGGAGTTCGCGAGATGGGGTTTTTGGGCTCGATTTTCTGCTGATTCCTAATGTTTTGTGGCTGACGGTTGGTTGGAGGTTGTAGAAGAGAGTGATCGATTGGTGGTGGTCAGATCCGGTGGTCTTGGTGGCCGGAAGGTGGTGATTCGAGACTCCAAATGTGGCACTTAATAGAAAGAAATTTGTACTTGAAGTAATCAAGTTTCTATGTCCACGTGTTTTGGTCCTTTAAATTTGAATTAAAATCATAATGGTCTTTCAGTGACCGTTTGTGAAACAAATTAAAATTTCAGTAACCGTTTGTAAAAGCGCATGAAACTTCAGTGATTGTTTCTCCAAGTTTTAAACTTTAGTGATTGTTTTGTAATTTTTAGGTAAGTTTAATGACCGTTTGTGAAATTAACTCTTTTTTATAAAAAGACCCAAAATGTGCAAAATACATTATTTGATGAGTGGTGAGGTGATTCGACCTTTCCTAATACTCTTGACATTTCATCTACGAGTTTAAACTATTAGAAACTAAGTATCTATTCAAATTTTTAATAGATTTTGATAAAAACTGATAAAATAAATGGTTGAAAAGTTGTGAATTTCATAAAATATATAGTTAAAATTAATTGTTGATTTCGAATGAAATTAAAATCTTGATTTTAATTTCTAGGGCTAAATAAATAAATTAATTTAAATTATATTACTTGATTCCGGGGTAACTTTGTAAATTCACGCGTGGATAAAAACAAGTGAAGAGGGAGACAAAACATGTATACACGGATATAGCGTAGATTTACTGAATGGGGGGACGTATTTGGGAAAGGCTAAGGAGCTGTCATTTCTCTCTTTGTTTTTTAGTATAATTTTTGAGCTTTTGTACGCTAAGTGTCCGACAATAGATTACTGCTTCACTCTGTCAAATCCCCATGATTATACACCATGTCTCATCCCTCTCTTGCCCCATCCCCACCCCACCTCCATGCATCTTCTGTATGTATATATGCCTACGTTGATACATACGTGTGTATATATGTGTGGACATCCTGCAGATAAATGACCTCTCATGGTCAACATTTATCTGATCTTTCAATTATTTTGGAATTTATGTAAGTGTATATACGTGAAAAAAAAAAAAAAAAACAGAGTAAAAAAGTATTCTGCAGGAAGTTGAATTGAATGGGAATGCAAAGGAAAACATATTACTGATAAACCATATTTCCATACAAACATGCCAACGTGAATTCTCTGTGTCCACAGCATACATGAATCAGAATAATATCGACAAGATGCAGCCATCTCTTGTTTTTACGTGTAAATATTGGAATTTTCAGAATAATGAAGCACGATTTTGCTGTCCAAAAACCCTAAACATGACCCTCGATGAATGCAGTATATTACTGTAGAAAACGTGTGATCAAGGACACAAGGAAGCATTTTTATTATCATTTACGGCTAATTACATGTGCCATGTGTTGCATTATAATTTGAAATCAGTCTGTTTTTCTTCGGCGTGGAGTCCTGTCCTGCAGGTTCATGAATCAAAAGGCTTTTGCCTATTACATAATTGAAAATCACACATAATTCATAAACATGTCGGGATTTTGAATCTTCTTTGGAGTTTATATTAGAGATCGGTAATATCTACGCGATTCACTTAATAAGATAAAATAAATCCTCCTCTAAGAAGTCGATTTTGTTAGATTATGTTGTGCCCAATATCCTTCCTAATATGGTATTAGAGCCGACTCAATTTTGTAATGTTGGATGCACCTAATATCGATTTGTTCACAGTTATTTTAATACGATCCACGCTATGCGTGAGGGTGCGTATTAGAGTCTCATATTGAAGGTGATATATTTACATGATTCACTTAATAAGGTGAGGGCAATCATCTCCTAACAAGTCGATTTTGCTAGGTTGAGTTAGACCCAATATCCTTCCTAATAGTTTATGCATTATTTGTATAGATAATTTCGTTAATTAATGATAAATTAAAGTAATTAACCCTAGTTAAATTAAAATTATCAAGATCTCTTTACTACTAAAATGACTATGTTTATGTAGCGTGGGCAATGTAATACTTTGAACTAGATACTAAATTTTTTACAACCCTAAACTAGTCTAGCTAATTTTTCTTGAACTCTTGCATCGAACCGGCGTTTCCAAAGAGTAGGCAGGCTAAAGATAGATAGGGAAGGATGAGAACTCGTTGAATGGATAAGTATGAATGGGAATTAATTAAAGCTTGATGGGACATATCAATGGAACACATATAAGGGATAAGAATCATTAATTAACCTACAAGCCTCCAACCCACAATTCCCCATATTAAAATGGACAATTTTATCTCACACCAACATTTCTTCGAGTTCGTTGTATCGAACTTGCCTAGTATAATTTATTTCTCATATATAATTTGCAGGTTACTGTACATGAAACAAAGTTCATCCAATGCACACTCACAGGTTCGTACGTCAACCAAAAAAAGGGACAATTTCATGAATTTTTTTACCACATATTTTTTTTTTTTTCAATAATATTATTTAACACAATTGGTATTACAATACCGATCTAAATGACACATAAGTAGCATTAAAAGATAAGCACAATTAAATAAATCATATAACTCCACTTTTAATTGAGAATACAACATTATGACACATAAATTGGCCTTTAACACCATTGGTGTGAGATAATATTATTCTTTTCAATTGAATCTTCGGGTGTATTTGACCCATATTATTTTGAAAAAAATACATGTTGAAATAGTGGATTAACAGAGAATATGTGGTTGAAAAAGAAGGAACATTTATTGATGTAATGAAAAATATTATTTTATTGAAGAATGTGTGATCGAAAATGAATAGATTAATGAAAATTTTATTATGTACCAAACAGAGGCGAACTTCTCTAATAACATCACGTTTCTCTAACCTCAAAAGAGTTTACTTATAATTTATAAACAAATAAGGGTGTATTTGAGTTTCATTATTTTGGGAAGAATGTATTCTGGAATAATATGTTGATGAAGAATGTGGTTGAAAAAAGAAAGAAAAATTATTGACGTGATAGAAAATGTTATTTTATTGAAGAATGTGTGGTTGAAAATTAGTAGAAAAATGAGAATGAAAATTTTAATGTGTACCAAATAGGGACTAAGTACTTTTTAAATTTCCGCAAAGCACTTCTAACCATTTGTTATCCGATTTTATAGAGTATATACTCGAAGAATGTTGTGAAAATAATTAGAAATTCAATGGGATCCGAATCTACTCATTATCATTGTTCTACTCATTTTCAACTACGTATTTTTCAATAAAATAATATTTTTCCTCACATCAATAACTTTTCATTTATTTTCAACCACATATTTCCCATCACATCAACATTATAAACGCATTCTTACTTCCAAAATGTGCACCAAACAAGCTCCTAATCCAATTCAGCAATATAATATTTTAAAAAGTTACTTTTATGGAAATCACCCCTAAGTTGAGGGTTGGGGAGCGGGACATGGTTGGCCATATGACATGTTTAGATTAGATACGGGTGGCTTTTGGTGGAAAATTTGCAAATATATTGATGAACCAAAAAAGACAACAAAGGTATTCAAACGCACAAAGTATGGGATTGAGATTTGTCTCTCAAGGATAAGAACTAATTCTCAGTCTTTTGCAATTGTTTTTCAAATAATAATAATAATAATAATAACAATAACAATAACAATAATTATTTTGGATGTTTTATTGACAATCTTGTGACGTATAAAATGTTAACGAAATAAGTTTGTCAACGTTGAGCAATACTACGTCTTATTTTCGTTTAAAAAATTACAACAAGCAATAAAGTTTTTTATCGAAAAAATAAAAATAAAAATAAATTAAATTGATGTGAAAGTAACGTTTCTTTTGATCATTAATAGAGGTATTGGACTGCATTAGGTAGTATAATAAAAAAAATTTAATATTTCTTTTTGATATTTTTACATTCCTAAATGTGGAAATGAGAACTGACTAATCATACATATGTATATAGCCACTAGCCTGGAAACTGCCTGGTGGATATAGCAGCAGCAGCCTACTTTTATTTCATGGAACGATCCATCCTTTTCACTTTCATTTTCGCCATTATTCTCAAATCTTTTCGATACCACTTTTATCGTGGGGCAATAGCGTGAAAAAAAGAAAAAAAGTGTTTAAATATAAAAAAGTTAAAAAGTAAATCTACACTTTGTTTTCTTCAAAATTATTTTCAACGACACATTTTTTTAGATTCACAATATTCCTATTTTCTAAATACATGATTTTTGAAAAATCACTTTTCACTTGTTAAATTCTCTTTCAAACAAGTTCTTAGGGTCCGTTTGATTGTAAGAGTGGAAAATAGATGGAAAGAAAATGAATTCCAGGGAAAGTAATTGCCTAGAAATTATTTTTCACGGAATTGTTAATTAAGTGTGTTTGATAGGTATAATTTTCCACCTGAAAAATTTTAAAATTTTGTGTTCGTTTGACTTTGTTTTACATGGAAATTGTCAATTAAAGTGATAATTTTTTCCACAATTAGTTATAAAATTTGTTCCCATTGTAAAAAAGTAAAAAAAAAAAAAAAGCGAAAATTATTTTTCCCTAAAAAATCATTTTTTTAATCAAAGTTTAGTATTCGTTCGGCTTTGTTTTACATGGAAATTATTTAAAGTAAATTTTATTTTTTTTACAATTGGTTATGAAATTTGTTTCCATTGTAAAAAAAAAAAAATCAAAAAAAAATTGTCAAAACCTAGAAAACCTCAAAACCAAGAAAGAGGGCGCGTTGGGGGAAGGGGGAGAAAAACTTTTCTTGGCCAAAATTGTACAAACAAACACCACATTTCTTGGAAAAAATTTCCATGGATTGGTTGTGTATCAAACACAACCTTAATGAAATAAATGCAGTGTGGGATATTGAACTTTGAGCGTAGGTGCATTTAGGTCACTCATTTTCGTAATTAAATCACCCGACTTCTATTGGCTTGTAATTCTAGTAACTCATCTTCAATTTAGTGTATATAACTTCAATTTGCTTGTAGGTCTGGTCATTTTCTCCGTTATTTTCGGTTAACTAATGAAACATGCAGACCTCGACGTTGAAAATATGAATAGTTGACATGTAGAAACATGTTTTCGATTTATATAATTTTTGTAAGAAAATATTACCTCTCTATGGATGATCTATATGTAATTATACTCAACCTGCAATATCTTTAATCAACTTATTATACAACTTGGTGAAACGTGCTCTCTTGACACTCTTATGTGGTCCAAAAATAATACTATTTCTCCACTAAGTGGGTGAGGTTTGATAAATTGAGTGCATAATTGAAAATTGATTATTTGCAGGAACAAAATTATTAGTACAAATTGAAGTGTCTGGTCCCTTGTAGCAATTACTTGACATCGGATTGGTGACAAATGTCCAATTTCCATATAAGTAGTTGGATTCTCATGTCCATAACTTGTCTTTCTAGAATTTACATGTAGGTGGGACCGGTCATAAGAATATTCTTACAATCTCATGTGCAAATCATGCTACGTATGCCCTGTTCAACAAGAACAAGTGCCCACCTTAATGTTCGATCATACAAAGTCATATCAAATCATGTCGAGATGAACCTGGTTCAATGTTTAGTACATCAAATTGGACAATTATATGTCCAAATTCCAATATTACACAATATTGAGTATTATGAATAATAGCGTCAAAGCGGACATATTTGTAATTCTAAATCTCTAGATTTGTAAAGTCTTTATTGTGATACTCTAATATTCCCATGAATTGATTGTTCCTAAACGAGTCGTTAAAGATATAAACAAATGTATATTGTCTCCACATTGGATTGAGAATAGGGTTAGAAGGATAAAAAACTACTAATTTATACAAAGTCATCGAACTTGCTCAACCAGCAACAAAACTATAGTATTATTTGAATGAAAGCAACACAACAAAATCATTCAGTACAATTATACGAACATGATATCAAGATAAACCTATGAAAAATACTTCAGGCTCGTGATTATTGTAAAATTTTGAATTTCGCTGCATTAAATGTTTTTCATCAACCTACTTAATTTTAGCCAACAACCAAAGGGTTTAAGTAATGAAACTTGCTTTATATATAGAAGAAAAAATCACAGAAATTTAATAGAATACACTCAGCATGTGGGTCCTGCACATTTTTTTTAAAATACACAGTGGGGCCCATCATTGTGAGTATTCTGTTGAATTTTTGGTGAAAATTTTCTGTACAAACGACATTGCTGTTAAGAAATAGAGTGCAATTTATTTAAAAATTAAATTCTTAGTAAATTTAGATAAAATTAAGAAAATATATCATTAAAAAAGTTGAACCTTGCTATATCGAATCCCGTTAAAGAAAATATTTTGGTAGGTTGATGAAGAAATGGGCCAGTATAGACAGAATGTGTTGGTACACTGCCCAAGGAATGAAAGTAACATTAAACCTCAAATCTCACACCCTATGGCCTCATCCATAAAGTAGTAAAAGCCTATTTAATATTTATAGGCCAGGTCTATGAAAAGTGTTATGAAACATGTGGGCCCACTGGAGGCTGGAGCTGGATTTCATAGCCATTTACCGCCAAGAATTATTATCTCAAAACTATCAAAATTGACAAATTAGGCACTGACATTCCCACCTTCATCAGAAAAAACTTTGAAGAAAATATTTTCAAGTTTTTAAATTGCAAAAACTTGACCATTTTTACATAATTTTAACGATCACGATCAATTAGACAAGTCTTACTTAAAATTTTTCTAACGTATTTTCACGTTTGACATTTTTACAGATAAATTTGAAACTAAAGTCAAATAAAAGATTTCAGAAAAATAAAAATAAAATATTAAAGGAAAAATTCATAATGTTTAAAAATATAATTTTAAAATTAACAAACTTGTAAGAAACGTTTTCAAAAACCAGGTTAATCACTTAACTGTGACCCATTCTAATAAATTATTATGACCTATAAATTGCAATTGTGACTCAATATGATGCTTTATTGTGACCACCTATTTTTTGAAAAAAAGTTAAATGCCTGATTAATGAAATTAAAACTTATCATCGTACAAACTTCTTGCCCAGTAATTCTCTTAAAATAATAGAACAATTTCTTAGTTTCAAACTCTCAATAGAAAAATCTAAAAGCAAGTTTGCAAAGTGTTTACGGAGGTGTAAATTATAAATAAATAGAAATAAGTTACTTGTGAATCACTCTGAATAAAAAAGTAGAAATTACACAAGGTACCTTGATTTTAACGTAAATCTTTAAATTTACTAATCAACTTTTTTATTTCATAAATACTTACTTATAGTAATAAAAATATTAAAATAAATAAGTTTCCTTCATCCCCCAATTTACGGTCTCATCCCAAAATCTTTCCCATTTCACTCAAGATTAGAGACTAATTATCTTTCATCTTCATTTTTATTTCCGTTTTTAGTTCTAATTCCCTTCAAAACCCCTAATTGTCTCTGCTAATTTTGTCTTGTAATCCATCATTTTTGTTTTCCCAAAATAGCCTTAATTAAGGAAAAATCTTGTACCAATGTTCTTCTGAATCTTTAGAAGTCCATTGATTGCATACTTTTCCAGTGTCTGAATTGCATGCAAGTGACATTATGCATCTTCTCATTCCTATGAATCTCTAAAATCTTTCAAGCTCCTCCATTGCAATCACTATTTGAGGAATAGTGTTTCCATAGTTTCTTCTTTATCTACTTTCAGTTCTTCTTACTCACTTTATTCTTTTTTGTGTATCCCTTTCGTCTTAATCATATATAACATGCTTTCCTCTTCGTGACAGAATCAGTGAATCCATCTTGGAGAATTTTTTTCAAGATAGTCTTGTTTCTAATGAATTGATTTTTTTTTAATTTTTTATACTTCCGGTTGGAATTTGGGTGTGATCCGAATTCCTTTGTTGAAATTGTTAAAATAATTAAAGAATTCTAATTGAAGTGCACTTCATGAATAATTCAAGTTTAGAATGCTATTGAAATCCTATGTCAAGTTGAATTATATTTTGGAAATCCATTGAGAATTGAAAATTAGTATTAGACTTAAAGAAGAGTTTTGGAACGGAGAAAACAATTTGAGGAAAAAAAAAATTTATTTTTGGCAGAATGCTTGGCGCCCGCCGACCTCTTCGAGTTTTTCACTGCTTTTCTCCTCATACTTCGTTTTGAACTCGATTTTTGGCATCCTACTTCATCAACAACTCTACCATAAGGTTTGGACGCCCCTACATGTTTTCTATAAATATTAGGCTTTTCTATACAATTTAACAAGTGTGAAATTTATGATTACTAGCTTTTAGGATCATTGTACTATTTTTCTCTTTTCTCCATTATTTTTGAGTCAATAAAATCTCTTAATTCATCTGACATATTCTTGTCTTCTTGTATTTTTTTATTCTTGATCAAATATTTTTTTATTTTGTCATATAACTTTAACATCTCAATCTGGTGATTGGTGTCACAACAAGTGGTATAAATCCTAACAAGTGATATCAGAGTAGGTTTCGCAGAGCGCAATGTTTGATTTGTTTTTGTTTTTGTTTTTGATGGCTTCCATGAAATATGAAATTCCGATTTTCGATCGGAGCACTAGATATTCGCTATGGTAGGTTAAGATGCGTGCAGTACTAACACAGCTGGATTTGAATGATGCATTGCTGGGAATTGACATGATGTTGTAACTTTGATCCCGGATGAGAAATTACGGGAGGATAAAATGCAGTTTCTCACATTCATCTTCATCTATCAAATACTATTTTTCATGACGTTTTGAAAGAGAACTCAACAGCTACTTTATGGTTGAAATTAGAGCAATTGTGCATGACTAAAAGTCTGACAAGCAAATTGAACATCAAGCAGCGTTTATACTCTCATCGCATGACAGAAGGAAGATCACCTGACTGTATTTAAAAAGATCGTCGCTGATTTGAAAACTTTGGAAGTAGAGTATGATGAAGAAGACTTGGCATTGATCCTATTAAGTTCGTTACACGCTTCGTTTTCTTCTTTTAGATACACAATCTTGTATAGTCGTGATACTCTCACCATAGATGAGTTGTATGATACTTTGTATGCAAAAGAGACGATGAAGCATCTGGTTTCTAAGGCCAGAGATGGAGAAAGCCTGATTGCTCATGGTGGTACTGGAAGGGGCAGAACGAAGTTTAAGTTCAATAATCAGATTTGTAACTATTGCAAAGAAGAAAGGGCATTTGAAGAAGTATTGTTACAAATTGCAGAATAAAGAAATGATGGCTGCAAGTAGACATTTAGATACTTTAGGCGAAGCAGACCTCGCGGAGAACGTTGTAAGTAATAGAGATCTCTTAGCTATTTCTGACATTGAGTCTAAATCGGAAGATGATTGGATTCTTGATTCAACATGTTTGTTTCATATGTGTCCTAATAAGACTTGTTTGCTACATATGAAACTGTTTCCAAAGGTGTCATGGTTATGGGAAACAACGCATATTGTCGGGTTGCTGGAATTGGTACAATCAGGTTGAAGTTTTTGGATGGGACAATTATAACACTTGGTCAAGTTCGACATGTTTCAGATTTTAAGAAGAATCTCATCTCGTTGTCTATCTTTGATTCAAATGGTTATGAGTTCTTTGGTGGAGGTGAGGCTTTGAAACTTTGTAAGGGTACCCATGTTGTATTGGGGGGCCGAAAAATGTCCCGATTATACATCTTGTAGGATCGTGCAAAATCTAAAAAAGTCAATCAGTACATGTTCAGTATCGTGGTGGACATTCAGTTTGGTACAATACATTTAGGAGCTCATAAATGGTCAGATTTAAAGAATACAACTCAATGGAGTTTCGAAGATATGCGTAATGTTGTATTGCCACTATCATATGCAGTGCCATTGTATTCAGTTACTACAGACGGACCTAGTGGAACAAGATATGTGGATGCTGATTTCGCTGAACATGCTTTAAGTGGAGTAGAATTTGTACAATCTAGCAAGGGGCCTTCTGTAAAAGCATTCAGTATTGATTCTACTCTGAGATGTATCACAACTCATTTTGGTTAATTCAAAATCATTATGATTTTTTGGAATCTAAGGTAATTCTGTAGAGTAGTGATTAGATTCATTAGAAAAGGCGGAGAATTTTGTATTTTGTTGGAAAAAATAATTTTGGTTATCGTTGAAGAAGTCAGTTCATTCCTTGGTAGAATTCGTGTCAAGGTGGAGATTATTGGAATTTGGGTGTGACCCGAATTCCTTTGTTGAAGTTGTTAAAATAATTAAAGAATTCTAATTGAAGTGCACGTCATAAAGAATTCAAGTTTGGATTGCTATTGGAGTCCTATGTCAAATTGAAGTTTTATTTTAAAAGCCCATTAAGAGTTGAAAATTTGTATTAGACTTGAAGAAGAGTTTTGGAATGGAGAAAACAATTGTTCGGGTTTTTTGCTGTTTTCTTCTCCTACTTCGTTTTGGACTCGATTTTTGACATCCTACTTCATCAACAACTCTATTAAGAGGATTTGAACATCCATTACATGTTTTCTATAAATATTAAACTCTTCTATACAATTTAACAAGTGTGAGATTTATGATTACTAGCTTTTAGGATCATTGTAATATTTTTATTTCTTTTTCATTATTTTCGAGTCAATAAAATCTTCTAATTCTTCTGTCATATTCTTGTCTTCTTATAATCTTTTGTTTTTTTATAAAATACTTTATTATTTTCCCATATAACTTCAACATCTCAATTCGGTGATTGGTGTCACAACAAATGGTATCAATCCTAACACTTTCGATAAATATATTTAGCTTTGCATTTGTCTACATGACCTATTTCATTATTCTTTTCACGATCTTTATGTTTCTGTTTTTGTACGTATTTTAATATCTTCTTGAAGAATGCAATCCCAAATGCCAAATTAGGGAGAGTCAATACCTATTCCAATGGAGCCTAATTAATCTCAAGCGTGACAACAGTTATCCCAAAATGTTCAGAGTAATGTGTCATCAACACGAGTGTCAAATTCTGCTAGTTTGAGTTTTCCCTGGTGGCATATCTCAGGCTACCATGCCTAGTGTTGTTGACTAGAATCTCAACATGCAGAACCTATAAAACGTATCTAATGTAGCTCCCAATGTCGTGAAGATTCTAACTCCCTTGACTTTGCAGAGGAAATGAGCTAGAATTGTCAATAAGAAGTAGAGGATTGCCAAGACCAAGTCAGAAGCTCCTGAGTACCAAAGCATCTTGCTTCTTCTAGATTGATTGAAGGAATAAAGAGAGAAATGTAGTGAGAGCTTGGCCAAGAAGAGACCTAAACTATCTGCAGCCTCTAACATGAATATAATGCGTGACGTTGTGTAATATAATACGTTACATAGAAAACAAGTTTGATGTTTAATGTAATATGTTACACTTGATTTTTGAAAATAGACATTATGATTATACTTGATTTTGAAATGAGAAATAACATGATGTGTAATGTAACACGTAGTATGTGACTTGATATGAGTACATAGTGTAATATAGTTATATTACATTGAAAACAAATTTGATGTAAAATATAATATGTTCCACTTAGAGTTTTAAAATATACGTGATGGTCGCAATTGATTTTGAAGTGAGACGGTGAATGAATCATGGCTACATTTCAAGGAAGGTTAGGACGGTTCATAATATGTAGAATGTGAAGGAGGCAAACAAGGCCAATTAGGTAACTTTTTTTTTTTTTTTTTTTTATGATATCGAACACCTCTTTTGACGTTATTTCCACCGCAACTCTCGAATACTTAATAGCTCCCATAACTGCAATAAACGTAAAAAAATAATGTAATAGAACTTATCAAACATGAAGCATACATAACATATCACAATAAGCATATTGTATATTGTTAATTGAGTTAAATCAGTTTAGTATGTAACATATACTATAGACAACATATTATTATACGCAATTTGTTATAAATACGTTACAACAAGTTAGAAGTTGCGGAACATACAGTAATTAAGAACTCATAACATATCGATATCAAAAATATATAATATCATTTATCTCACGACTCTGGCATCTTGTGATTATTTATACATTTTGAATATTGGTTTGTTATAGTGCCACATATCTAGTCGAACATATATTATAGAAAATTATTACAACAGTGTATTACAAACATGTTTTATAATTGTAATCATATTTGACACTAATTTACTGTACAAAATTTGCTCATCGAATTTCAAAATTAATAACCTAAATTTTAGCAATATGATATGAATATCAAAAGTAAATTTGTGAATAATAATGTTTCCAACCCACAGTAAGATGCAAAAAAATAGCTTTATAGCAAATCTATTATCTTTGAAGAAAACGGTCGAACTTGATTATCAACAAATTTGATTCCATATTCCTCGGCTAAAATTGTTTTGAATTAAATGGGTTTTTGAATTTTAAGAGTTGCAATTAAATGGATTCAAATTTAGAAAAGAAAGTCAATTTGATTATAATTAATTGACTTTTATTTGGTTTCAATTAAAATAGGGTAAATGTGAGGGAATTAATTTTAGGAGAATATTTAGCGAGTTCAGATTATTTATAGTTCAGTTTCAAAAAATTCGAAGCCAGTATTTTTTGCTTTCTTTTCTATGATGTTCAGTAGTTACAATATATAAATTAATACAATATTTTTACTTTGGTTTTTTCCCAATATTTATGAATAGCTTATACATAAGCGAAAAAAAGGAAAAAACGAGTTGTAATGATCTTAAATTGCAGTTATTTGCTTTGCAGAAACCCCTCGAGGGATACAGATGCGCAAGCAAATAAATAGTACAAAACAGACGTAGCCTTCGACTACACCTTCTGTCCATACTAAAGGATGAAAAACTTCTATAAACCATTCAATTCTATAATCTCTCTATCTACTGTAATTAAAAGTAGATTCCCATAGAAGGAATGACAAACTTCTGGACATCACCATTTTAAGGACTTGCACCGTACAGTTTTAAATAATTAAAACATATATGATGTTATTCAGGAATCAAATAAGCGCAACATAGTGCACAAAAATATCGACTGGGAAACAAATCAGTGTCTTATTTTTTTAAAATGCAAGAACACAAACCAAATGCTGAAAGAGAAAATTGGAGTTAAGAGGCTAAAATGTATTACCCAAACTGTTAAGACAGTAAATAATGGTGAGCTCAATTAATTGCATAAATCATCAATGCGAGCATTGGACAGATGCTTCAAGAACAAGGAGGCCCCGCGACTCTAAAGGCATCCAGCGCTCGTTCTTAATGTGCACGAGTTCTGCTGCTTTCAGCATTCCTTATCGGGTAGAAATAGGGATGAGTCTGCAACAAATTACAACAATTACCCACAGGACAATTTGAAGCTGGGATCAAAACATTAGTAAAACACACAGTTATTTTAAATGTCGTACATTGAAATCCAGGATAAACATGAGAACTTAGACGTGATTTTTCCTATTTACCATCCCAAAGCACTTTCTTAATTAACAAAAATAATTTAATTTTCCAGTAGTTAGTTATGGCGCACAGCTTTCTCCATTTTCAGCTGCCTTAATTTTGAAGGATGCGTCTGAAACAGTTTGCAGTAAGGCAAAACTATTCCCAAGTCTCAGGTGTAAGAAGTGTTTCTAGTGTACTATTACATTCCCTAATAAATTCACACTATTAAGGAAGTGAGTGGTGGGATGCCAGATGGAGATTTTACCATTGCTTCTTTTGCAGTTGGCCTCTCTTGATGATCATATCGCAACAGTTTGTCAACAAAATCAATTGCCTTCACAAGATAAATGCACATTAAAAGTTCAGATCTTCAGCATACTTGATCAAATGATTCGTTTTGCAAGTTACCAATAGCCATAATTCTCACCTCCGGAACAGCCAAATGCTGATTATCGGCATTTATAAACTTTGTCCATGGTTTTCTGCTATGCCTGGATTGACATGCATGTAACTTGTATATGATAACCAACAATAGATCATAGAGACATCGATTAAGATTTGAATTATATAATTATTAACCTTCCAACCAGAGCAGCAAGATGTGGGTCCAATTCTAACCGGTACTTGTTAAGATAAGCATTCAACTCATCCGTTCCCAACACCTATCATCCATTAAAAAAAAAAAAAAAAAGCAGTATTAACTTACTGAGTCAAATATCAAGACTTCTGCTCTTGTAATTTTCAAGCGAGACTGACCAAATCAATGGTCACATGCAATTAAGCACTGGCATCGGTCACATGGACAGGCAGAAAAGACTTATGATAAAATCACAAATACCTAACTCAGTTTTAGCACAGATATCAACAAAACTTGAAACACTATCTTGGTGTAGCAGCAACAGACGCGTGTCATCTCCATGTATGAGTGGAGAAGGGTGAATATACTAGGAAGAGATCATATGATGTTGCACAAGTAACATTTTTCAGAGGTGCATTTGTTTGGCCAGATGACATACCTTGGCAATCTTGACCAGTTGATCATAATTATCGTGCCCATAAAAGAAAGGCTCCTTACGAAAAATCTGCACACAGCCAAAAACCTCAATATAAACATCAAGCATATCTTGGTGTGGTACCTGCCACCCATGGATGTCCAAGCAGATCAAAATCCACTCATCCAAAAAGGCGAAGGTTGAAGAACAGCTTCAGAGACAGGAGGACTACCAAATGATATGCCCAGGTCCATTTGTATAACATACTAAACAAGTCTCGTAAAAATGAAAATGTATTCCAGAATACGAGTCAGGGAAAAAGCAGGAGAGGATACCATTCCAGCAAACATACAACCAAGGCTCCACAAGTCCAAGGAGTAATCATAGTCTTGCAAATCAACAAGAAGTTCAGGGCCCTTAAAATACCTGCAAATCAATGAGCACGAACATTTAAAATAAGTAGATTGGTGAATGTATTAAAGAAGTAAATCTCACAACCTGATCTCTGTGAGCAATAGCCATTAAAAATCAGAAGGGCAAGTATAAGGTGTTTGTGGCCCAAATTAACATGTGCTACATGGCAATCACAGGATGATGGCTACATAAATAAAAGTCCATATCATGATCACTCGAGTCAAATCTTCAAGAAAAATGTTACCGGTTTTAACTATTTTTCCTATAGTTATTCCCCTTCCAAGAAAAATGTTATCAGATTTAATTGTACGATATTTCATTTTTCATGTAAATATATTTATTTTAGTTCACCAAAAACTAAAAAAGATAATAAAAATAATAACCACACAAAGAAAATGCCAGACAGACAAGATGCATTGGTGGGAACTGGCTAGTTATTTTTCCTCAAGTTTGATAATTAAGTACTGAAATTTAAATAGCATGCCGGACAGACAAGATGCATTGGTGGGAACTGGCTAGTTATTTTTACACAAGTTTGATAATTAAGTACTGAAATTTAAATAGCCTAGCCAATAATTAAATCTATAAATATAGTTTCAGAAGGGGGGAAAAGCTAGAGAAGCTAAACTGAATCTTTAAAAAAAAAGAATTTATCTTCCTTTCAATTATTAGATTTACTAATGAAGATAATATTTTGGAACAGAACTTCAGATTGCAATCATTTTTTCCATATTCAATGAAACTGTCAATCAAATTTGTTCAATCAATCGAATGCAGTTATAGAACCAAAACCATCACCTACGAGCAACCCCTGGTTTCACGGGTAACCTTTTCTTAGAAAGGGACACCGTGAGGCAGTAATCTGCTCCGCTAGACTACCTTCCGCCTATTCCTCGGTCGCATCGGGACGAAAGTAAAATTTGATTACAATTTAAAGAAAGCTTGCAACATGAAATTGAAATGCATTGGAAATAACTTGATCATTGATTGCTAAAAAGCAGAACATTACAATAGACGAAAGCAGGAAATTACAATGGCTAGTGCATGGGGAAAACACTAGTAAGCTTGAAAATGTTTGAAAGACCAATACCCCCTATAATAGACTTAGCAATAAAAACTCAAATGATGGAAGTAGACATCATTTGGCTCTAGAATCATACTTTTTCTTTTCTATTTTCTAACTATTTTACGAATTAAATAAATATTTACAACACGGGGCTTAAGCAAAGCTGCAGCCCGTGACACCTGGACAGGTCTGAATTTCTGTGACTGAGTCCTTTTGCAACAATTCAAAATAAATCCTAAAACTTATTTGTATCAAAGTCCACTCTGAATTTCATCTTACGAGACTTAGCCCCTGGTTGATTTGGATTAAAATCAAATTAAAATCTCAAGTCAAAATAAACAACTAATTTTAACCACACATTTCATCAACTTTTATCAAAACCGACTAAAAATTTGATTTTAATCTACCCCAAACAAGGGCTTAATAAGAAAAACTCTAAAGCTGTCCTCTACGATAGAAGTGTTACTAAGATGTCAAAATAACAAAAGAAAATTCTCAAAAGTTCAATCTAAGTGAGCAAGAACTATCACGCATGAATAATGGTGAACGAGCTATACATGTTGCAAAATCACTATATTTTAAGCTCAAAAATTCATAAATAACAGTGAACCTTTCCATATCAAACCCCAATGTGGATTTCATCCCGAGAGACTTAATGAGAATCCTCTAAATCTGTGTACATTGGATGTTGTGTGTTATAGATATCAAGTTAACAAAAGACAATTCCCAAAAATTCAGTCTAAGCTATTGATGAATGTATTTCACTCATTGTTTTAATACCACTTCAGCTTGTTATTTAGTTGTTCTTAAGTGTGTTTAGAATGTATTTATGTGTGTTTTGATGTTGTGATATAGGTTAATTGAAGTAGGGAAAAAAGGTGCAAAAGAAGGAAAGAAAAAGTCAGAAAAGTGACGCCGTTGCACCATGGCTTGGGGGGTGGAGTTCTGCAGCACTAGAAGAACAGAAGAAGCAGAAGAACATGTGGCGCAGCAGCGACACTGGAAGAAGAGTCACAGCGTGATGCCACCATCGAGGCGCCGCTGTGTGGAAATAATGTTATGATTTTTTTGGACTCTTTTCTTGGTCCAATCCGACCCCAACCCTTCCAAGACTTCATGATGATATAAATACAACTCTAAAGACCACTTTTTAACTACAATTCAAAGGGGTCAAGATTCAAGAAATCAAATAGGCAAAGGCAACTTCGCGAAGAAATCAATTTGAATGATTAGATGTCAGTCAATTCCTGCACTCGATAGAGGAAAATTTAGACGCCATCACAACAATAACATAACCTAGATTTTATGGGTTTCGAAAGTGAAAATTTATGAAGCTTGTTCCATCTAAAAATCACAATCTTGATAAATTTTGATTTAAATTCAGAATAGAGATATTGAAATTAATTTCCAGGATTAATTTTTACCCGTCACTCGAAAGAGGGGGTAGAATTACATTAGAATTCTTGCTTATAGATATGGAAAATTGATTAGAGATAATTAGGTTTTTGAAAATCATACTTGAAAGTTAAGTAAACTCATATTCTAGGCTCTCCTATATTGATTAATTCATATAACTTGCATTTATTCATTAAATTCGTCACAATAATTCCTAGTTTAGATAAAACATGGATTCAAAAACTCACTAATCTAGATAAAATAGAAGCTACACAATTATAATACTCAGTATAAAACTAAATTACAATCCCGTGGGTTCAAAACTCTAATTCCATTCATATATTACAAAACTTGACACCGTACACTTACAGTATTATTTACGTTGCATAGAACACGACTACTATCATGTAAAACACTGGAACGGTTATAGATACTCAGAAGCTCCCACTTCCCTAAATTTTTTATCTACAAAAGTTGGGTACGAAGAAAAAAATGACAAAGATCGCATGGCCTATAGAAGAAAACTAAATTGGAGAGAAGATAGCAAACCTAGAAGCAACACGAACGTTGTACTCTTTACCAGGATGGTAAAACTCCGCAAGTCCCCAATCAATAAGCCGAAGTTTTCGCTGCTCGTGATCAATCATGACATTATGAGGTTTCACATCTCGATGCATGATACCTTGAGAATGACAATAGTCTAGAGCCTACACAAGTATAGGAAACTGAGAATTCTATTAGCACTTTCAAAGAATTTCATGTTTCAAAACAGCAAAGGGACACCAGCAAGACATGGAAATAAGGACAGATAGAAAAGGTAAAAGAGACCTACGTAACTTCTTACTAAACAAATAAAGCAAATTCTCACTGTTAGCATAACTGACAGCAAATTCTAGCAGCACGAAAACCACAATCAAGTATCTGAAAGATGAAGTGCATTTCTGGCTCGACCAACATCTTCAAAATGTCGATCAGCAGCTGGCTTTTCATAAGAGGAAATCATCCGCTTCCATTACCAGGATATATCTAATTTTGACATCTTTTTTTATTAAAGCTTAGAAACTGCATAACGTATATCTATCTTGATATCATGTTGCCTGACAGTAGGCATTTAAAGTTGATTCTACTCTTAACAAAATTTAGCATCAACAAAGAATAATATCTTGTGTCAACAAGAAGGGATCATGGCCAGGTTGCTCTTTAGCAAAGCAACCGAGATCCTGTAGTCCTCTTGAGGAACAATTATTGCTCTTGTTTGAGCCCCATTTTTCACAAAAAATGGATTTTGTAATAGTTATTTTTCAGAGAATGTGCACTTAAAAAGTAGGAAAAATTTTCAAATTACTTACAAATTATTTTATTGGAAGAATGTGTGGCTGAAAATGAATTTGAGAAAAAAATGAGTTTTGGAATAATGAGGCTTAAACAGGGGCATTATCTGAAGCTACATGCTATACAGTCCAATAAATAATATACTTGAATTTGGGAAGCAGATAGAAGCCTAAAAAATAATGAATGTTAGAAATTGAATTCTTTGTTTAACTACAAGTAAACATAGATAAATAAATGAATTGGAGAAATTCATTCAAGTTCAGACGACAAATGAGGTTGTCAATAGTTATAAATTCCAGTTTCCAGAACTCATCACCAACTGCGAACATTGATAAAACAAGATACTTGCCTTTAGAAGTTCATAGATGTAATATCTAATATCGAAGTCGGGAAGTGTAGGATAAAGGACTTTAAAATCTGTATTGTTCACATATTCAAATATAAGACTTGGAGTCTTTGACTGCTGATCTCTAACAATATCGAGCAACTTCACAATATTTGGCCCACCGCAAAGATTCTGTAATATTTTAATCTCCCTTTTAATCTGCACAAAATGGTGAAATTCAATGCAAGTTATTCAACAATTTATTTGTAGAGATTATGTAAGCATAAAACCTAACAAGTGAGCAATAAAATTATAAAATTTTATCAACAAATATTTGTGAATGATAAGCAATATGCTGGTTTGGAAAAACATATACAAAATTATCTTGCACTCCAATAGCACATACAAATTCCGATTCCGAGTACAATTAGTAGTTTGTAAATAAAAATTAGAAGCTACAAGGTCCTGCTGCATTTCCTTCACATATATTATCCTGGAACCTCTAACGTAAAACATACCTATTTCAAGCCAAACAATCTGATTTTGCCTCAACAACAAACTAAGCCTTATTCCAAATAAATATGGAATCGGCTACATGATTCGTTCTTCATCATTTTGCTATGTTCATTTCTAGAAGTAACTAGATCTTTAGCAGCTATGACAATTTGAGTTAATTTTGGTCTACCCCTCGCTTTTCTAACTTGCTTTGCTAAAACCACATCACTTTCATAAAAGGAAACCCCACTAAACAGTAAAAACATGAACCAATAACCTACTTATCCTTCCCTTTATTTATAGTCAATCATCAGTCTCTAATTGTTGGTACAGATTCTTATTTCTTATCTTATCCCTTTTAAAATTACCGCACATGCATCTTCATATCCTCATTTTTGTACATATCTGGACAAATTGGCTTTTATGAGCCCAACACTTGGGACGATAAGTATAGCCAATCTAATAGCTGTTGTGCAGAACTTGCTTTTTAACGCTAATGGAATACCCGTCACAAAAAAAAAAAAAAAAAAAAACAGTGGAGCTTCTCGATATCGTTCAACCCGCCCTCATCCTGTGCATTACACCCTGGTCTATACTTCCATGATAACAATCGAACCTAGATACCTAAAAACAATCGCATTTTGGAACAAGATCCTCCAGAGTAAACTCCACTATTATTTTTATTCCTACTAGATGGTATCGCATGTATTTTGTGTTGATTCTACTCAAGTAAGCACGGGCATGAACACGGACATACTTGTAGAACACGCCAACACATGATTTTCAAGAAAGGAAGACACGACATGTTAGAGACACAATTAAATAAATAAATAAATAATTCAAAAAAAATATTACATTTTTGTGCTTTCTTTCCAGGACTTCCAACACATGATTTTCAAGAAAGGAAGACACGCCATGTTAGAGACAACCTGGCATTTTTGACACATGTCAACCATGCATGGAAGTGTGTCAGTGTCTAATACATTTCGAACACAGACTTGTCAGCTACAGTAGCTTGTTCGCGCTTCATAGAGCTAACTTGACATTATATAACCTTCAGATTTCAAGAACTCCTCCAAAGTTTTAATTTAAGACTCAAACCCTATTTTGTTTCACCAACTAAAATTATGTCATCAGTGATTAGCACACACCACAAACAAAGTGACCTTATCTCAAATATGTAATGTAAGCTCATCCACGAATAGTGTTTAAAAATTAGAACCTTGATTTTTTTCCTTTAGGATAGAGAACTACAACTACGGCCACTACATCTCCCACTCACATTTGTGACTCGACTGCTGCATTATGCATGTACTTAATAACATTAATATGTTCAACTGGAATTCATTTTCTCTATATCACCCACCATGGCACTTCAATGTGCTAAGAGTTTCATAAGGACAAATAAAAACAATAGTTTCCAAAGTCCCGAAGATTATTTTTTGGTAAAAATCAGGAAACTCAGATGCAATTTGGAAGTTCTAAATTCTCACCATAACTGCTGCTGAATACATTATGTGAAGTAGCTATCCATGCAGAAAACTTCAAGTATTCATATAGGAAGAAAGATACAATATGGACGACGCTTTTGGACCTAAAACCTTTTTATAGGTACAAGAAGATTTAGGCCTTGTTTGAGCCCCAAATTTCAGAAAAAATGGGTTTTGCAATGGTGATTTTTTTGGAGAATGTGTGGTTAAAAAGGAGAAAAGTTTGTGCAGATTATTTAATTGGTAGAATGTGTAGTAGAAAATAAGTAGGGAAAAAAATGAGTTTTTGGATAATGAGGCTCAGACAGGAGCTTGATAGCAAACGAAAAAATATATACAGGCAGGATAAATTTGCAATGAAAATTTTTATGCAATGTACATGGCTCCTAACAATTAAACTAAAGCACAATAGGAGATAATAATTAAATTTATAAACCTCCTCACTCTTTTTATCTTTAGCAACCGAATACTGAATCGATTAACAGAAATATGTTAGGAACTACAGCTGCAATGCCAGACAACATAATCTAGAATAAAAAAAGTGATATATATTTTGTCTTAGTGGGTACAGTGGTGGAGATCATTCAAATTATTAGCCTTAAACCATCAAGGACATCAAAACTATTAAAATTAAGAGATGCGACCATATTCCACCCAAAACTCATCAAATCCAAATTCTAGAGAAAGTATTGACTTCCCTCATCGAAACTTAAACTGATCAAGACAAACAACATGTCATGCTCATGCTCATTCTTCTTTATCTATTTCTGATACAATTCTGCTGAGTGGCAAAGAACAGAACAGATATCAATGACAGAAGCATGTGCCTTTCCAAAGTTAATTAGATGACTGGTACAGGAAAAAAAATAACAGATACATGATCAGTAAGAAGCCCCTTGACAACTCTTAATGCTCAATATTTACACCACTGTATTATTTCACACTTGCAGCATGGTTTCCATTCCTATTTACTTTTTAAGTTCGTTCAACTTTTTCCAACTTCACGACTATAATTCTCCTTCATGCATATAAACCAATTTCTTGAGCATTATTTCGAATCATGTGAGTACAAAACGATAGGACATTGTAGCTCTTCTGGTAATTGTTGCAGAAAATAGGATGTTTGCATTTTAAAGTTCTTTTTAACTTGTGCATAAAAATTTCACAACTGGTTACTTCTCTAGTTCTTTTCACTTGTATTTATGAGCATAAGAAAGAAGAATTCATGGTAAGATGCTGAAGAAAACAAACCTTTTTCTTCTTTACAGGTTTAAGAATTTTGATTATGCATTTCTCATTGTTGGTGGTGTGCACCCCCTCAAATACTTCGCTATATTTTCCTCTCCCCACCTTCCTCACCACCTCGTAATCATCTTGCTCCCTGTTAGACCCAAAAAAAATAACTAAAATAATAAATTCCTCCATTCACAAATATAAAATTAATTCAACTAATTACAGACCCCCATTGAACCGTAAGGGACTCGTAGTCCCAATATTCCTTAGGGCGGATAACATTGACGTCGGTATAGATCCGAGCCTTGGATGGGGCGCCAGGACGGCGGATGGATTTTCCGATCTTCTGCGCCAGTGTTTCAGGTACAGAAGCAGCGGGGCCGCGGCCGGTGGAATAAGGTTGCGGCGGAAGCGTGGGCGGCGAAGAGGGTTGTTGTTTTAGCTTCTGCTGGTTGTGGCAGTTGTGTGTGAGGGAAAGCGAGGCTCTGGAAGCTACGGTGCGGAGGGAAGTGATGGGTAGAAACAGTGTCGTTGAGAGGGTCTCGAAGCGGCGGTGGCTAAAGACGATGAATTGAAAAGGCCTTGCGGCCATCAAATGGAAGGGTTATTAATAGTTTCGTTCTTTTCCGAGTGCGAAAGGGTTGTCGCACCCAAATAGAACCGACTCCTTTTTACTTTTTGCAAATATACGACGTCGTAGGCTTTATGGATAAGGTTCGGATTCCGGAATTAGCCCATTATTGGAAAATATCATGAACTTCACCAAATTTGGGGACTTCAAAAATATTGCAATCAAACATCTAGATTTTTATAGTTCTTATGATTCTTCTACAGTTGAAATTTTGTATGAAAGTAAGATTTTTACAATATTTCATAGCTTCAGATAAATTAACTTTGTTTTTCTTAATAGGGGCTATATTGTCACCATGAAATTTGTTGCGCCCAAACAGACATAAGTTCTGTTGCACCCAATTTGGCATAAGCCCAATGGCCCAAAATTAAAGAAATGCTCGAAACCCCATTTGCAAAGGCGCATCGGCCGAAGCCTAGAAATTTATAGGCGTCATTGCCCAAAGCCCAATGTATCTCCGAGGCCCAACATTACTGAAGCACCTCGATGCTGAGCCTCAAGAGAAAGCGGAAAAACTAAACAATTTGATAAAGATCCGACGATGAAACACTACTTGTTCAACTGAAGCTACGAAACCTATACCTCAAACCGATGCTTAATAAAGCAGAATCTGAAGTTCAACTATAACAAATGATGACCTACGATTGAAGATCTTAAAGTGCATAAGATTCTCTTGTAATGATTGATTGGACAGCTGCAATGAGTAGAAATAATTAATCATGTCAACACAGGGCATGGGTTGACCGCCTTCTTCAGAAACATTTAATGCGTCACAAGCTAAAACAATAACAGATGCCTATGAGGTGATTTTTCGATCGAGGAGATGATGTATCGTATCCTCTCATCCAATGGTTATCATTGTACATGTAATAATATAAATAAACCCTCTTAGTGTCATAATAGGGGTTGGAAAAATGGGAGATCGATAACACAAACATATTCTCCCTCTTTGATGTTGGAATTTTGAAGAAAAATATTGTGCAATTTTGGTGTTTATTTGTTAGTCGTTCATTGTCGTATTTTGTTATTCTTTTATTTACCGGGTCTTAGAGGTGGCAATCGAGTTGAGTGGCTCGTCGACTAGTAAAAAAAGGGCTCATAAGCCGCTCGGGCTTGTCAAAAAACGATCCCGAACCCGAGTTGAGTAGGCTGGCTCGCTAGGCGAGCCGAGCCTGCTCAACTCGTTTTTTAAACGAGCGCTCGTGGCGCCTTAAAAGTGCAGTGATTGTTCTGGTCACTGAATTAATTTTTTTTCAATTCAATTTTTCCGTATATACCCTTTCCTTAATTCATTTTTTTCCACCCAACTTTCATTCTCTACTCTCTAATATCTTGATTCTCCTCTACATTTTACATTATTGAGTTATTATCTTGATTTTACAATCTATTTTCTACACTACTACATAGTCTACATTCATTTCTCAATTCTATTTCAACATTCAATTTCAATTATTCAATATCAATTATTATACTACAAATTTTCAATTACAATCTTCCGCGTCAACTTCCTTTCAATTTTATTTGTTACTTAGTATACATTTTATATCAATTCACAAATGAATCCATACTCATTTGTTGAACGATTGTTTGGTATTGGAGGCGAATCACTTATCAGATCGCAAAGTCAATTTCAGAATGAATTCGTCGGTCCAAATGAAATACTTATTCTCGAAAATATTCCGGATTTCGAAACTCATGGAAGTAGTAATCGGGTTGATTTGGATGATGTTGATGTTTTTTAGGCAGAATGGAAGACTGGACCTGAATTAGATATTTTCAATGCAATAGGGAAGAGAAAGGGAAAAAACAGGCAAAATGTTGGGATTATTTTAAATTGATTCAAACTGATCATGTGGTCGATGGAGTTACAGAATCTAAAGCAGTATGTAAATACTACCAACAATGATTGGTACGGCAAAAAGGTATTGAAACTACTCACCTCAAACTTCACTACAAAGCATGTGCAGCTAAACATGAGCTTCTTCCTGCTGGTCAAACGCAACTACAATTTGGTAGTCCAGGCATGGGTTCTACTACTACGCCATTTTCTACGTAGATTATTTAGAGGAGAACACTCGAACGGGAATAGTGAGGTTCGTTGCTGCTGCTGAGTTGCCTCTAGCAATAGCGGACAACTAACATTTCATCTCCTACATGAAAGAATATCTTCAACTAAGGTACGTTGGGGTAAGTCAAAATACTCTTCGTTCTGATATTATAGAATATTTTCTTCATTCAAAGAAACTATTGATTGTCGATTTAGAAAAATATAAGAGCGTTATATCTTTAATTTCAGATATATGAGAATGAATTAATAAAAGAGGTTATATAGCTGCAACTGCAAACTACATAGACCCCACTTTGGTGTATGCATAAAAAAATTATTGCTTTTAAAATTATTGAGTTCCATCACAACGCTAACAACATATTTAATGCTATTATGAATGTTAGAGAATGTCATTGCGAGAGTAACATTCGTTCATTTACGATTGACAACGCTGTCGTTAATAAGGTAGTTATCGATAAATTATGCAGAGTAATGCAACCCGATTTTCGGTGATTATTTGTTTCATATTCAGTGTGTATGTTATATATTTAATCTAATAGTACAAAACGATTTAAAATATAATAAGAATGAAATTCAAATAATTAGGAATGCACTAGTGTATATCACGATTTCACATAATAGAAAACAAGCATTTGATGAATTTTGTGCCGAATCTGGAATGACGCATACGAAAATTTTTATTAGTGACATAGGGCATAGATAAAACTTCACTTATTTATTATTAAAATCATGCGTAGGCTTTGAACATTTAATAATTGAATTTTATAACAACAGACATATTAAAAACGCTGGCGATACTATTTTAAATTAGTCTGATTGGATTTTAGCTTTTAAAATTTAAAAAAAAATTGACAAGTTTTTATGATTCTACAAATATTTTGTCAGGAATTTATTATCCCACTAGTTGTATGATCCTTGAATGTCTTTATGTAATTGCTAAAGTTTTTCAATAGATATAAAAATGACATCGATTTTAGTTCAATTATATATTTCATGAAATTAAAGTTTAGGAAATATTGAGAAAACTTGCTTATGTTATTTCCGTTAACATGCATCATGGAACTCCAATATAATTTATTGGTACTAAATTTGTAATTGATCAAATTTCAAGAGTTTTAACTTTTAATGTGCATATCACTTATAGAAATTTAGAACAAATTTTATGTGAAATGTATGAACTATATGCAGAACGAATGTGTACACATATTAATCAGGTACCCTTTGGTTCTACACGTACTCTTCCCATTGATATACCAGAAGACAACGCTGAAGTTTTAATTTTATTCGAAAGCATTAACTCATATAGATATGATTCAAATGCATGTGGTTCCTCTAGTAGTAATTTCTCTATCGCATGTAATCAAACATCGGATGCAAGTCTAAATGTGTTGCCTGCTGAATTAATTGATTACTTTAATCATAATATGCCTAATAATAAAACAATTAATAAAAGATCAGAAGAAGTAATTGAATTTTGGTGAAGGTATGAACGCCGATAGCTAGTGGTTTCTGCGATAGCAAAAGACCTACTAACACATCCGATTAGCACTGTAGTTTAGTACATGTAAGAGTGTTCTCTCTAAAGTCACGAGCCAACTGAAAGAAGGTATTTTTGAAGCATTAATGTGTGTGAAGGACTGACAAGACGGTCATTTTCGACTGCAAGATAAATATTTCGAAATTGCATCTCTTTAAGTAAGTGATATTTAATTTAACCATATTCATCAAAAAAATCTTCTATAATACATTTATAATTTTTTTTAAAAATTATACACGTAACAAGTTGTTTGTGTATGATTTTTAACTTCGCCTATCAAAATTAAAGTAGCCAGTCTCAAGCTTGGATAAAATACGAGAGTTTATCTTTTTTTTTAAAAAAGTTTATCTAAAAAAAAGGTTTTAGAAAAGTATATCTAAAAAAAGGTTTAGAAATGATATATCTTTTTTTTTTTTATAAAGTTTAGAAAATGTATGGTAATAAAAAAAAAATCTGAGCTCGACCCACGAGTAACGACTAGCACGAGCTCAACTCGTCACGAGCCGAGCCAGTACGTATACCTACCGGGTCCCGAATATTGACGAGCCGAGCTAGTGCGTATACCTACCGGGTCTCGAATATATTTGTCTCGTGTCAAAAGTTTCTCCCATATTCAAACTCAACATTTTCGACTAGTAATCTGTCAACATATGTCGAAATTAGCTTGTCAAGATGCGAGTAGGCCCGGCATCCGTTGGCGCATTTTTTTTTGTCAACAAAATTTATTTTGTTCAATCACATTTTTTCATCATGGATTTAGCATTGCGTTGGACTATGCCATGATGACATCAAGGAACAATTTTTTTAAAAGATTTTGAGGTAACCTCCCGTAAAATTGTGTAGTTAATATCAATTTTTATAGTCGTGTTTAAGAATGGTTTTCCATTTCTTTGAATTGCTTTGATATCTACTATTGGGCTTCTCTACAATTTTTTCCTAAATAAACTTCGTAAAAAATTAAGATGATCACATTTCTTGTACTTTCATTCGGGAAATTAGACGCTAAGGTGATTTGACTGATTTCTATCTCAACTATGAGGAAGAGCACATTATGCTTGTCGGCAACTTACAAGGGCCATAGCGATTCATTGTATGCACACATTTTCTAGGAACTCTGTTTGTAGGCTCACGAAAAGCTAAGTTTAGATGAAATGTTTGATGTTCAGATATTGATAAATAATTAGGCCGAGCAATTTGACTATTGAAAAACATGAAATATCATAGTGCTTCTCAAAGTTATATTATTTGTCTCCTACTACAAGTTTTTTAATATTTCTACAAACATCCTTTGAGTACTCATGTTGTAGCGTTGCTTCTCATGTGTCGGCTACTTACCTGATGATAGTCATTTTGTAGCACTGGGATTTTTGGTGGTCGGCAACTTTCCATCATAGCTACATTGTGGGATATTAGGGTTCCTCACAAGACGAGGTCCTGTAGGTACTTTATTGGTTTTTGGACGAATATCCTGCAATTAAAATAAATAATTAATCCATTTAAGCAAGATTGTGAAGCTTTTCTCATAATTGACATATACATAAATAAATAAGTATTATGCAATCATATCCATTGCATGAGCTTTAGCATAAGAGTTATGGACAATAGGAGTTATGAAATTTATAGATATACTCTTTATACAACAGATTCAATTATCGAAGAAATTATTGTAAATTCTTGCTCTTCGATAATAATTATTGTTTTGAAATAAATAATTATTGGTTAGAGTTGGGTGCAATTATTAACTTCGCTAGATAAGAATCTATCTGCATAGCATAGCTACTAGTACCTGGTCGAAGATGGAAGTTGGAACTGCAAGAGTGGCAAGAGCATTGGGAGAATCAACTATTCCTGAAATCCTTCCTTCACAGGGGCAGCATGAAAGTAGAATGTAGACCTGATAGCAACCTTTATTACTTAGGTTTTTTGCAATATTTTGTAAATGATAGAAGATTTTGATGGATAAATTTCATACCTGTTCTTTAGTGTATCCAAATCTGGACAGGTAGTCAATGGCATTAAGCACTGCACGCTTGTAAGCAACGCTAGCATCAAGGAAGTGTTGTCGCCCACTCTCGTCAACACTAATGCCCTCAAATACTAACCATTCTGAAAATCTTGGCTCGACAGGGCCTATCTCAAAAATGGGGTTGACATGTAGAGGAGTTGGCCCCATTGGAGTGAGGTATTCTTTCATACCATCCCTAATGATTTCACACCTGATGGAAGTCGAAATTAATACTGGATAAGTTCTAAACGGATAGAGGAAATCATGAAATATCTGACTTGAGGAGATTTAAATTTCAAACTGTTACTTGAGTTCTAGAAAACCACTCATCTCGATTGCGCCACAAAATGCAACTTCGCCATCTCCTTGTGAAAAATGCATATCACCAGTACTCAGGTTTGCTCCATCGACAAATACTGGAAGGTATACTTTGGAACCTCTACTGAGATTTTTGATGTCACAATTTCCTCCATTCTCCCTCCCAGGAATTGTCCTTGCAGCCTCTCGTGCAATTCTTTCCCATTCAGGAGTTCCTTCCTCAATCTACAAGCATAATGAACTATTAGAATTATCATTTCTGCTACCAGGAGTATTAAATTACATTTGCATTTATTTTGATTTATTTAGATGTTCCATGAACTTCTCTTTCTTACTGATACCAAGAGTTGTCGCCCTTTATTGAAGATAGGCGTGCCATTAAAAATATGCTTGCTTTTGCAGGTGTCTTACCTTGCCAAGGAAGCATCCCTTTGTTGATGGTAAGTTTGCTAGTGGCCTTGAATGCAGAACGTCACACAATTTTAGAGATTGAAGTCCCGTTTCTTCAAGTTCTCTTTCCCTCTCATTCCATATGTTGAGAAGTTCCATTGAAGGTGCAGTTCCAACTATACCAGGGTGAGTTAAACCAGGAAACCTTACACCTGAGATACACTTGAGGGTAAAACTTCATGTGAGAGAATCGTGTTAAATAATTATATAAAATTCATATTATAACTTTGGTCTATGCACAAGTACGCTAAGTAAGAAACCAGGAAAGGATTTACCAGGTATATGCGGAGAGTGAGCATATATTCCTTCAAAATACCATATGGCTTTGGTTGCACAAGGAAAGTGGTCAGTGAGGAATCCACCTCCATTCTCCCGATCAAATATTGCTGTATATCCCCATTCATCCCCAGGTAGAGGACCCAAATTGCAAATTTCAACAAGAAGAAGATCACCAGGTTTGGCTGGATTACCATCTACATCAAGAATTCTAATAGGTCCACTAAGATAATGCACCTGAGATGGTGTTTAGAGAGGTCACACTACTATTAATTACTGATAACAGTAACTACGCTTTGTTTAACATTAGTTTCACAGATGAAAATCATTTGGACGATATTGTAGGGTTCTTAGTTGGATACAGGGGAAGAATCAGTGGTGTCTTGATCATGTTAATTGGCATGAAAAGCCCTTCTTTTCTTTGCTTTTGGTGGATATAGTTCCTTCTCTTTTAAATCTGTTCTATCTGCTTAGTTTTATGTTTTCATTGGAGAACCATACAGTTTTGGAAACTAGATGAGTTTTACTTACTGTTGATAGATCTAAGTTTTTTACATCAACTGCAGCGTTGTCATCTTTAATGGCTCCTCCCGTCCAGTCCACCATTTCTACTCTGAATATCTCACCGGTTTTGACCTCCGCCACCGGTGGTATCATGGGGTGCCATCGATTATGAAGAGGTACGTCCTGCTCCCATGGCTTCTTGTTTATGTCTATCGGGACTATTAATCTTGGAGTTAGAGGAGCCATGGATAGAGTCTGTTTGTGCCTGAAACTAATGGAGGACAAACTTTTCTGAGGTTGATTTAGACAAGCTTAGTAGGCGACAAATGGAGGGCAAACTTTTTCTATGGTCCCGGGATTCCTTTGTTGACTATTGACAAACAAGTAAATGACACTAAAATTTTTCGGAACAAATAAGTAATCTTTTGCTGCTGGGAATTGTACTGTTAAACAGAGGTTTTTTTCTTCAACAGGTGACCAAGTTTATAAAAATCGAGGTAATTAACCCAATCCAGCTTAGGAATAAATCTGAAACGCTACAAAGCAAGAAAAATTATATAAAACAAGTTAAAATATGAGGAACTCACAATAGAGGGATCTGCATACTTGATGTCTTCAGCAGTGTACTCTTTTGTTATGCCACCACCACTAAAATCCACCATCTCTACCCTGAATACCTCTCCAGTTCTAACCTCTGCAACTGGAGGTATATCGGGATGCCATCGATTGTGAAGAGGGGGTTTTTGTTCCCGTGGTTTCTTCTTCAAATCAATCGGCACCACCACTCTACAACCATGCGACGACTCCATTGAGAGCAAACTTGAGTATACCTCCACCAAAAGGATCAATCAACCACTTACTGAATTTAGGTTTCCTTAAAATTATGGAGCCTTCATTTTCAGATGATAAGTTTGTCAGCAATGATTTGCCCCACCACAAGGCCAATTTTTTCTTCTGGTGGACCACCTATATCATGTACCAACAAAAATATCACTCAATTTTGTGGTTTGTCCTTAGTTATCATTTCAAGCAGTAATCATTTTTATATAGCGGAGGAGTCCACAAATCTGCAACTTGAGGAAAATTACCAAGGAAAGTGCCTGATAAGAACGCTATTGTTTTACCATGGTAAAGGTGAAATTTAAAAAAGGAAAAAGAAAGCTATTGCTTTATTTATGTGATTATTTTTTTATTTCATATCAATAATTTATGATTTGTTGATGCTTATAAATGAATAACATTATATATTATAATATTGTTATTGTCATGTGGATATTTACGTAGTTTTGGTTTTTTGATTGTTGCCGTAAGTACACTGTGGGATACTAGGTTTTCTCACAAATTGAGGTACAGCAGGCACCTTGTTGGTTCTGGGATGAATATCCTGGACACATAATTAGTCCTTTTTACAAAATTTTGATGCTTTTCTTATAAAATTGAACTTCAAGAAAACAATCTTGACGTCTGTAACAAATGTACTTATCAGTCTTGCTTTCTTTTATTCCACAGTTGCTTTCTTACACATTTTGTAAGCAGATTATGAATTCGATATATGGATTAAAAATGCCTTACCGATTATAAATACGTGCCAGCAACAGATAATGAATCATCGAAAAACAAAAGAAGGTAAATAGAGAGGTACAGAGTGGATTGATTCCATATAGCCTTGTTTCGCATTCTTTACAATCCCAACGCATAAAACAAAGACAAGACTTGTTGGGCAGACATCTTGGTTTGCAGCCTACAACATTAGCGAATTGTTGTGGTTAAGTTGAATAATCAACGTAGGGATGACAAAATTGCTCGTCGACTTGAGTGGTTTGGCTCAACCTGAAAAAAATCTGAGCCGAGACAGCTCGTCGCTCAGTGGAACCAAGCCGAGGCTCTGGCCGTGCCCCATTTTGGGGCGTCACGGGCCATTTTGGCCCGTACCCATTAATAATAAAAAATGAAAATAAAAAAATAAAATAAAATTGTTGTAGCTGCCTGCTTGCTTGCATGGAAAAAAATAAATACCTGAGCCGGCTGGGCCCGCTAATGCTCGAGCCGAAAGCTCGGGTCAAGGCTGAATTTCTTGGCCGACTTTTGCTCGGCTCGACTCGACTCGACTCGGACAAAATAAAAGTCTGAACCTTTTTGGCTCGAGCTCTTAGAGTTTCGGTTCGTGATTCGACTCGACTCGTTAACATGGCTAAATCAATCCAATAACGTGAAATTTAATTGTTGGTAGTCACGGACTCACGGGAGAGATTTATTTTCCAAAAAATGACTTTCATTGACACTTTTATTAAAATAGTCGCAATAATGGGTTCCAAACAAAATTGTATCAATTTAATCCGATCCGACAATTCATCATAGCTCCGGGTTTGTATTTGGTATCAAAATACCCAACAAAAATATGCATTGTTATGAATAAAAATGATGAATTAATGAAATTGTAAAAATAAGAAATTTTGATGTATTAGCTATATTTATATTTAATTTAATGAATGAATGCCATGAATATGAATTCTGAATGCTATAAAAGGAGAACGAGTCCTCTCTCCACGGATTTAAGTGTACCAATTGCTGCAAATTGCAATGCACGATAAAGATAGGGTAATGAAGAGAGACTTTTCTTGTACGAGCAATTATCGACTCAAGAAATTCAATGGAAAATAGAGTTACATTTTCTTTCATTATAATTTGATACGTGAGAATTCATGAAATTCTAACATCTTGAAATAATCGATTCATACGTCATTTGTGCAAGTCAACCGAATTACTAATATGCACGACATAATTTACATTATATATATGGACTATCGTTCTCCCAATTAATAAAAAGCAATTCGAGACAATCTAAATTATCGTAGCCTCTGCTTGATGTGGATTAAAATCAATTTTTTTATTAGATTTTGATAAAAACTGATGAAATATATGATTGAAAAGTTGTGGATCCCATATAATACGTGGTTAAAATTAATTTTTGATTTTGACTAATATTAAAATAACAATTGTCGACTCCGTGTAGAATATTCATTTAGCCTAGGGCTTCCAAATACTCGTAACTTAAATCGGTATTGATGAATAAACAAACGGCAATGAATATGGAAGATATAATGATGCTATATGAATGACTTGGTATTCAATATTGAATAGTGGTAATAATATTAAAAAAATAATGTTCTTTCGTGCTTACATACATGTTCAATTTCACATATTCTTGTACAGTCAAAGGGATTGAAGAATAAAACTGAGCATTCTCTTTCCCTCAAGCTTGCATTACCTCATCATGCTGATGAATTCTTAAGAGCATGTTTGGCATGGCTTAAAATCCAATTAAAATTGAAAATATGGTCGTTATTGGGTCCCACCCGTCTAATAAAAGTCAACAATAACAACTATATTTTTAATTTTAATCTCTACCACACACCCTCTAAGAATACTCATAAATACAAGTTGTAGCAAAAGAAATAATTATTATGTGGTGTTTATTTATATTAGTTATTATAAATTTCGAAGCAAAGATGTGGTCTATAAAGTGTCTCAATACCCAGAAAGCTATAAAAGAATCCAACGGTTGGCAAACACCCATCCGCGGAAACACGGAGCCGCTATCGCCCAATACTTTGGAATCTAGACCTCCTCCCCCCATTCACCACCCCTCTCGGCCACTGTCTACTTAACCCAACTCTAGTTAAGTAGAAAAAACTTCAACCCCACTCTTCTTCCCCAAGTCTCCCCTTCTCTCTTTATATATTCACCCATCATTTTGCTTTTTTAACCTGTTCTCTCTCTCACTCTCTGTGTAAACTCGTTCACTGTAAATTTTCTTCATGCCCTCCTCATAAGTGATAAGAAAAATTGATAACTTAAAAAGTAAAGGAGATGAGTTGCAGTGGATGCCGAGTTCTCCGAAAGGGATGCAGTGAGAACTGTATTCTAAGGCCTTGTTTGGAGTGGATTGAAACTAGTGATGCCCAAAGCAACGCTACTGTTTTTGTAGCCAAGTTCTTCGGCCGTGCCGGCCTTATGTCATCTATTTCCTCTGTCCCCGATAACCAAAGGCCAGGTAAATTTTACTGGAGTTTTATCAGAATTTGAAGAAGACATTTTGAAAATGAAAATGAAATTGTGTGTGCAGATGTTTTTCAGTCGTTGTTATTTGAAGCTGCTGGAAGAACAGTAAATCCGGTGAATGGAGCTTTGGGACTTTTATGGACGGGAAACTGGCACGTCTGTCAGGCTGCAGTGGAGACCGTCCTACAAGGCGGTGTACTGCGGCCAATCCCGGAGTTTCTCAGTGACTCATCATCGGAGCATGATAATATCTCAGAGTGCACCGACATGTTCAAGCTCCAGCAATCCAAGCTAAATTCCCCGCCCAAGGTGCAAAAGCGCCGCCGCGGCTTGCCGGATGAACCTGCTAAGATTATGCAATTAACTGATCTTGATCTCAGCTTAATGCCTAATTTTCAGAGTGAAAAAGGAATCCCTTTACAGGAAGCTGATCGGCGACTTGGGAGCCCATCAATGAATTCTGAAGAATCTGTGATAACTACTTTTGGAGATCAGCAATCTCACGAACCAAAGCTTCTCAACTTGTTCAATTAGTTCTTAATTCTATCAAACATACTCTGCGAAAAAGCTGTAACAATCTTGTTATGGGCTTTAGCCTTTGTTTATTTTGTTCTCCAGCGAGTTTTGTAACTTATTGGCACAAGATTTCCCTCATTCTCTTCATGATTGTGCGTGGAGAAACAGGAGGGGAAAATGAAAGTTTGCCATTGATTTTCTCTCTTTCTTGAATAAATCATTTAATCTTATCTTTTCTTTACCTTTTGGTACTGCTATGTCCATCTATGTTCAGTGATAGTAATAAATCGAAATAGTTTCTTATAGTTTTCCAAATCATCTAAGACCCTATTCCATGACCTATTGCTCCAACTCACAAATTTTGTAGGTATTCTACCTAGTGGATGATCAAAATTTCAGTCTTGACCTCCAATTGAATTAAGAACATGCAATTGATCTAGTAACACGGGTAGGTATGATATAAAGAGAGAGGCGATATCGATGTAGCATGCTTCTTCTCCAAAATTCAGAAGTAATTAGAAGTTATCCTCAAATTTTTGTCCAGGAATTACTGGATACAAGAAAGTACGATGTTATGTCATGTAGATATGTCTTTGAAACATTACTTGCAAATTCATACATATCCAAATGCCAAGAAAATTGCTTAAAAAAATTTGGTAATGGATTTGGTAACACTTGGTAGATAACGGAAGATAGATAAAGAGAGGGAGGTGGCTTTTGGAGGGTGTGAAGAGGCAGATAAAATTACGCGTTCTTTTTTTTACGAGTGTACAATTATTAATTAATAACCAATTTATGGTGAAAATGACTTCAACTCGAATATTTAAAAGTATATAAGAAGTTGTACAAGCCTTGCGTCGAATTTCTATCTCAATTTCATCTGTTTTATCCTTTTTGAAGCATAAATTCCTTTCTAGTGACTATCCCGATTTTTCATCAAAAAATTTGGATGCATTATATATAGAAAATAAAAATGAATTAAAAGTTACTATCGCACGCCAGGTAGCAAAACGGCCATATATTATCATCAAGGTTAAAAGGTCAAAATAGAGTTACCAATTGGAACGGTCCACGCTACCTTGCATAAAATTATTGAAATAGGGAATTGATTTTTAATGGTTTACCGGAATTCCCTCATGACTCTTTTCTTCGAGGGGTGTGGTTGGTTGGGTGGGTTCGCCACATCAGATTTTGGCTTGGCCTTCTTGCGTAGACATATTGGATACGTATTTCAAGAATTGGAATCTTGTGAATGGCTTGGCTCCAATTACAAAGGTCGCGCACCGCCGCATTTGTGATGGCCCCCATCGAACCTTCTACTTTTCACTAACGCCTCATGTTCATTCGTGGGAGTTAATAGTTATATAAGCATTTAATCTCTAAATTTAAACAACATAATAAAAATTATTTTTAAATTTAAAGAGTAAATCTTTTATGCATTTTAACATTTTATTTTTACCTTTTTCAAAAAAATATTTCTCATATTTTTAATTAAACAATACATATTTTTAGATATCAATAACATATAAAATCAATAATGGTCTGACAAATTTAAGAAATGAGGCATGTAAATTTGTAACTTATTAAATTAATTTAATTAAAGATATTCAAATTTAAAAAAATACTATATTTTAAAAAGTTAAAATAGAAAATCTATTGAAGCTTAATTACAAAGGTTCATTTTTTGTAAATAGAGAGTATCTTATATTTAAAAAAATATGTTGGAACGCTTTAAGTAATTGTTGGATTTTAAGCGCAAAATAATAGAGAAATCGATACAAGGAGTGGAGCGGATATTTTAATTCAGTATGAATAATAGTGTTACATTATTAGTATTTATACTAACCTTAGTCGTTCATGTTGATTTTTTCAAATATTTTCTTTAATTTATTCACTTGAATCGTTGGAGAAATTTATTAAAAGATCGTTAAAATACCATGTCACCGATTTTGATGCTACTAAAATCCATACTTAAGATGGGAGAGATCAAGCAAGAAACCAAGCTTGAAATCCAAAGTAGACACCTTCCAAGACACTCGCTTCTTCTCTAGAAGCTCTACTTACGAAGATTTTTCAGTTTGTTCCTCGCAGACTCGAAAAGATGATGCCATTTGCGGTTGGCGGTGTTTAAAAAGACGAAAAATACGAATTCAAAAGCAGAGTTTAGGATTTCGTACCTAAAACCCTAAGCTTGTGCTAGAATCTGGGGTTTTTTTTTCTTTTTCTTTATTGGAGTAGGTATCTTAACCTTTGCCCATGTGGCAAGCCATGTTGGTGGCAACTAAGCAAGATGCTACAAGCATTTTTGAGATCATAATTGCACATTTCATTGCCTCATTGAGACGACGAGGCATGTTCTATCATATCGTTAGCCATTATCTTCCGAGGTGTTGGTGCATTGACCAATGCTTTTTGGACAACAAACTATGAGACGACGTGACCTCACAGACTTGTCACTTCTTTTGTCCAAGGAGATAAGCATGGACCGAATCCCAGCCACAATAGATGGGCCTTTTGGAGTTCGAAGCGGTTAGAGTTAGAAAGCCTAAATTCATATAAGGCACTTCAAGTTCTTTCATTTGTTTATAGATACTCACATCTGGTGATATAGGTAAATTTTTGAATTTTCCTCACTTTGACTTGGTCTTGGCATTGATTTTTTACTGCAATTTTTATAAAATCGCATTCCTTAAAACTTGGCTTTGGTATTGTGTTTGGGGAGCAATCTGGCCTTATACGTGGAGCAATATTAAGTGTTAGATTTGTGTTTTTGAGGTGGCATATAAAAGGCACCTTTGGCCATTTTTTACACAGTTTGGGTGTGTGAGCCTTCGAGGGTTTCCGTCTCTTGAGTTTTCTCTCATTTTTGTTCTTCAATCTCTTGTAATCTTTGGTGGATTATGTGATATAAATCCCATTTCCCATTGCTTCTCCGATTTGTGTCTTCGAGAATTGCACGTGGAGGTGAGTAGAGGCTTCTTCTTCTCTTAGCAAGCTGGATTTTTTTACAGATTCGGAGTCCAACAATCATCTTGTTTCACCTTTGAATTTTTGAATTTTTCTCTCAAAAGGTGAAAACTACAGGGAATCTATTTATACGATTCCGAAATAAATTAGTCATGGACCACAACTCAAAAAACAACAAGAAATGGATGTAAAGTGGAATGTATAATTGAATTGAATAGTGCAATATCAAGAATGTGACGCGGATTTCACCTGCATCCCTTTTCCATTGAACATGGCCAACCACTACAAATTCCAAGCTTCTTGGTGCAGATGCAAGTCCCTTTCACAATGACACATATTTTAATATATTTATATAAATAGATACAAAGAGTGGGGTACACATTTATAAATAATTCATTCACAAAGCATTTTATTTGTAAATATTCATGCTTTATGGCTAATTTCTCTCCAAGAATTTCGAGTAAGAATGGAGAAAAGGTAGGGTCCCAATGGCTTTAACATATTTTATTAGTTAAATTTTAATTTGCAAGTTGGCAAGTATGACGTTATTATCCTCTTATTTTGCAATCCATGATGACTTTGAAGATTCCTAATGATGGGTATTAAACAAAAGCATAATATATACATATGTAGAAGACTCGTAATAATAATAATAATAATTCAAACAGTTACAATATGACCTTAGATAGTCCGACACATCTCGTGATGTACTTGGAAGAGAGCGTAATCTTTCTTTTAAAATCGATTAGTCATTGGCACAATTTATATCAAACGAGAGGAGTAGCTTTTTAGAACATGCATAAAATTACATGGAAATAATGTTACACAATTCAAATGCTATATTAGAATGGCTAAGAGGAGACAAAAACATAAAGAAATAAATGACAAAAAGTAAAGGAATAGGGACCAAAACCTAGTGGTCTTGTGCTCACATGGACTTCACGTGCCCTCCTTCGCCTAATGGTATGGTCCAATGGATCTATGTCTCTAGGCAATGGAATAGTTGACCTGATTCATATGCATACCAATATTCCACAATAGTTAGTCACTGGACTTTCGAAACTGTAATTTCATCCATCATTAAACTTTAAAAATCAACCAATTCACCATCTGGAAAACTTTTTGCAAAGTTCAATAACCCCGTAGAAATCTTTTGCAAAGTTTAGTGACGAATGTGGTGATTTTTAAAGTTCAGTGATGGATGAAGTTGCAGTTTCGAAAATTCAGTGACTAACCACGTAGTTTTTAAAGTTCAGTGACCCAATAGAAACTTTCGGTAAAGTTCAATGACTATTAGGGTAATTAACTCCTTAGAAAGTACATAAAATACTGTTACTATTCATTTTTTTTTTTGCTACGTTAACGTTATTTGAGTCATTATCTCAAATTAGGAGCCTACTTAAGAAAAGGCCCCCAATTTCCCATCCCTTTCTTTTGTAATGATGATGGTGACAAAATATAGGGAAAATTTTAGTTGCAGTCCCAAACCTTTCACTTTTTTGCAGATTTTATCTCAACTTTCACTTTGCGTCACCCACGGTTTCAAACCTTTCAAATATTCTCACTGTAAAGACAAAATGACAGAAATTGTTAGTCAATCCATTATCTGACTTGATTTTGACTAATTTCTAAAGGGCAAAATTGTAATTTTAAATTTCTCATATTAAATTAAAAAACTAAAATGAAAATAATTTGAAAAATTATTCTTCTTCGTCTTGCTATCCCCCCCACCAAAGTCCACCCACCCCACCCGTACCAACGACCTCCACCCACCCCATTCATACCGACGTTATTTGAGTCATTCTCTTACTGATAAGTTTATTACTTTTTGGAAGTTGAAATCATACTTTTTATGAAAAAAATTCTATAACAATCGTCTTTGCAGTGTAAAAGAGTTCACATTCCAGTACATCACAACAATCTTCTTCTGATCTTGGAAAGTGAGTTAATTACCCCAATAGTCACTGAACTTTACCGAAAATTTCCACCAAGTTACTGAACTTTAAAAACTATGTGGTTAGTCACTGAACTTTCGAAACTGCAACCATATCCATCATTGAACTTTAAAAATCACCCTATTCATCATTGAATTTTGCAAAACGATGACCCCGTAGAAATCTTTTGCAAAGTTTTAGTGACGAATGTGTTGATTTTTAAAATTCAGTGATGGATGAGGTTGCAGTTTCGAAAATTCAATGACTACCCACGTAGTTTTTAAAATTCAGTGACCCAGTAGAAACTTTCGATAAACTTTAATGAATATTGGGGTAATTAACTCCTTAGAAAGTACATAAAATGCTGTTACTATTCGTTTTTTTGCTACTTTAACGTTATTTGAGTCATTATCTCAAATTAGGAGCCTACTTAAGAAAAGGCCCCCAATTTCCTATCCCTTCCTTTTGTAATGATAATGGTGATAAAATATAGGGAAAATTTCAGTTGCAATCCCAAACCTTTCATTTTTTTGCAGACTTTATCTCAACCTTCACTTTGCGCCACCTATGGTTCCAAACCTTTCAAATATTCTCACCGTAAGGACAAAATGACAGAAACTGTTAGTCAATCCATTATCTGACTTGATTTTGACTAATTTTTAAAGGGCAAAATGGTAATTTTAAATTTCTCATATTAAATTAAAAAACCAAAATGAAAATATTTGGAAAATTATTGCTTCTTCGTCTTGCTACCCCCACACCAAAGCCTACCCACCCCACCCGTACCAACGGCCTCCACCCACCCCACTCATATCGACGTTATTTGAGTCATTATCTCAAATTAGGAGCCTACTTAAGAAAAGGCCCCCAATTTCCTATCCTTTCATTTTGTAATGATGGTGATAAAATATAGGGAAAATTTCAGTTGCGGTCCCAGACCTTTCAATTTTTTTTGCAGACTTTATCTCAACATTCACTTTGTGCTATCTACAGTTCCAAACATTTCAAATATTCTCACCGTAAGGACAAAACAACAGAAACTTTTAGTCAATCAATTATCTGACTTCATTTTGACTAATTTCTAAAGGGCAAAATGGTAATTTTAAATTTCTCATATTAAATAATTAAAAAACTAAAATGAAAATAATTTGGAACATTATTGCTTCTTCTTCTTGCTACCCACACACCAAAGTCTACCCTCTCCACCCGTACCAACGACGTCCACCCACCCCACTCATACCGACGTTATCTGAGTCACTATCTCAAATTAGGAGCCTACTTAAGAAAAGGCCCCCAATTCCCTATCCCTTCCTTTTATAATGATGGTGATAAAATATATAGAGAAAATTTTAGTTGAGTACTAAACCTTTCACTTTTTTGCAGACTTTACTTTAACTTTCACTTGGTGCCACTCACGGTTCCAAACCTTTCAAATATTCTCACCGTAAGGATAAAATGACAAAAATTGTTAGTCAATCCATTATCTAACTTGATTTTAACTAATTTCTAAAGGGCAAATTGGTATTTTTAAATTTCTCATATTAAATAATTAAAATATATTAAATAAAAAAACCAAAATGAAAATAATTTGGAAAATTATTGCTTCTTCTTCTTGCTACCCCCACACCAGAGTCTACCCACACCACTCGTACCAATGACCTCCACCCACCCCACTCATACCGACGACTTGTTCATGGTGTGAAGAAATTGAAGAAGATTGAGTGGGTTCATCATTGCGATACATACAAATACATCCCCATTGAAATCTTGCACTACCACTGTAGAATTGAGCTCCAAACTTCGCTGCATGAAATTCGGCCAAACGTTGGAATATCGCCGTCCGGCCACCTAACTGGCCGGAGCTTACCACTGGCCAACTCCCCTCCTCAGGCCGAACACAACCATGTAACCAATTTAACCCAAACAACAAGCACAATGTCTAGATTTCAAATTGAATCCTGCCCTGTCGCGACATCGCTTATGAGTTTCTCAAATTCCTGCGACGTCCAGACGAATCAAAGTCGCAGACCACCTGGGCTTGGTTCTCCTTCACCTGGCGCATATAATACATTTTTATGAAAACAATCATAATAGTAAGCTCGTCTTTGATTTTGCTAAAGATGAGATTTTCAGTACTTTTTTATAAAAGTTGATTAAATGTATGACTGAAAAATTGATAAAAATTGTGAGTTTCATGAAATTTATGATTTAAAATAAGTTTGAGAAAAATGTGTTTTAAAAAATTAGCCAAACATGGACTACAGAAATATTTTCACAAGAATATAGAAAATATATATTATGGTATCACAAGAATATGAAAATCCTTCCAAATCTTTAACTCATCCGCTGACGGTGGATTGTCTTGAGTTCAATGTAAATTTGGGCCAGCCAAAAAGCCTAATGCATAAAATTCTGAATTTAGAAAGGGCTATTTCATTGAAAATCTAGGTTTAAAGAGGGGGAAAAAAAAAACCTCATTTCATTGAAAATCTAGGTTTTACAGTTTACCTCCTTTTATAAATTTTTGAAAAAGATATCTTTTTATTTATAATTAACGTTTCAATTTTTAATTTGAAAAAAAAAAAAAAAACGTTTTAACGCATGTAATATATTACACTTAACTCGACCCATGTTTAGTTCTCATTTTTAAAAATTTATTTTTAACTTCACAACTTTTCGATCATACATTTAATCAACCTTTTTAAAAAAACTACTAAAAATCTATTTTTTTAAAACAAAATTAAACATGAACTTAATATTAAAAAATCAATGTTTTGCACCGATAACATGTTATGTTACCGTAGGTTACTTTTAGCATTACTGTAATTCACACTTATATCAGTTAGCACTAAAATACTCTTTGAACAGTGGTTCATTTTATATCCACGGCACACAAAAATTCACGGATTAATCTAGGTGTACATAAATGTATACATAGAGGTTCACATAATGTGAAGGGAAAAATTCAAAATTCAGGTGTATGATTTACACCAATTCAAAGTCAGGTATATAGTTTAACAATTCAAAATTCAGATATTAGTTAATTAATTAAAAATATTTACTAATTAGATCACAATTATACAATTAATGATCACATATACATAATTATAGGTCACAACTTATCTACAAGTAACATATTATCAAATTAATTGGTCACAAATCAAAAAATTTATAGGTCACAATTTATTTCATTGGTCACAAATAAAAAAAAATTACAGGTAACAGATTATGAATCGGTCACAGATTTTTAAATTTGTTGGTCACAATATATATTTCAATCATAAGTTATCAAACTTTAAGGTCACAGTTTAATACTGATAACAGATAACTAAATAATTGGTCACATTCACCAAAAATTAGGTCACATACCACCGCCAACACCACTTACAACCACCCTCACCTTGTGACCGTCGCCAGCACCACAAGACCATCACTACCGCACCAAATCCACCATCACTAGCACAATTTTTAGATCACACGTTACAAATTAACCAATTATTAGTCACAAGCATCTAACCTACCTCATCCCACCTCACCACCGCCACGACCACCACCATTGCCCGTAGCACCATGAACACACCCCAACACCTTTCACAGCACCACCACCACACCACACCACACCACCGAACCACCGTCACCTGCCAAAATCCACCCCTCTCTCAAAACTACCGCACGGTCCACATCACACCACAGCCATCACCCCTCCAACAAATAATCAAGTTCGCCACCGCTACCGCCACCACCGTCAATGCCTCCACCTACACCACAACCTAAACTGCCTTATAATCTGTAACAAAAACACCACCACTACCACCACATCTCGACGTGACATCACTGCCATTACTAGAATGAATGCTATGGTTTGTGCTCAGTAATTTTACGGAATGAATGCTGTGGTTTGTGCCCAATAATTTTTCAGCGCCGCTATTACAGTGGTAGTGATGCTCACCCACCAGATCTTGTTGAGGAGAGGGGGAGAGAGAGTGAGAGTGAGAGAGGAGATTTCGCACCCATCGCACTGCGTGGTACAGATCGCTTCGATGCTGCTTGCGTAGTGGCAACGATTGAAGTGAAATGGGGTAGGTCTCCGGCGACGTAGAAGAGGAAAATGAATAGGGGGAGAAGATAGATGGAGAGTGAGTGAGGGTGACAATAAATGAAATGGTTAGGTTTGGAATTGAATTGGGGGTAGATATTTAATTATTATATTCATATTTGATTTTTGAATAATGAAACTTGATTCCAGATTTTTGAATTCTAATCTTTAAATCCACTAATGAGAATGTGGTGGGGTCCACGATACTGTATCATGGACCTCACCCTACTCACATTATGTCAACTCATATGTGTACATCTATATATACATAGCATGACTCAAAATTCAGTGTCTTAATTTGTATAATTATCGAATTCTGTAATATTAATCAAATCTCAATTGCTAAAAATTGTGGCAAATGACAATTTAAAATATTATTTTTGAAGTAAATTTCCAAGTGTTCAGATATCGTGCATGGTCAAAATGAACGCAACAACCACGTCATTATAAAATTGTTAAGCCATAAGATGACGTCCAAAAAACACTACGTGACCAAAACGTAACCATTTTAATATGCTATGATCGCTGCTACCAAATGGTCCATATTTTGTCATTTTTTCACCATAATGAATAGAATTTTAGATGTTTTGCCAAAAAAAAAAAAACAAAAGAATTCTAGCAGATTTGGATAAAAATTGATAAAAGCTATGAATCTATGAAATGTGTAAATAAAATTAATTGTTAAATTTGACTTAAATTTTTATGAACTTCTTTAGTCAAATATGAGCTTAATTAGTGTCTCATGAGTCTCGTTATAATTAGACGGCTAAAATTTTGTCTTGTATAGATCTTGAAGAAATTATCCTTAATATGAGTTGTTTCAAGGAACTAATATGTACTTCTTCCGTCCCCACAAAGATATGTTTGCTTTTTATTTTCATTTGTCCCAAATTGTATGTCAATTTCCTTGTTGAGAATATGATTAATTTTTTAATTATCTAATAATGCGTTTTATTATCAACAAATATGAATTTTCATCATTCAATATAGCGGTATATTAGAAAAAATGTAAGGGTGCATTTGATCACCAATATTTTCCATTTAAATTTCTACTTTTGTGCTGTTTGATTAAATTTTTTTTCATGAAAAACATTTTTCTACTTATGGTCATGTGATCATATTTTTCTAAAAAATGAAATTTTTTTCTTTAGGAGAGTAAGATTTTATTTTTGAAAGAATACATTCTCTCTTTCTCCCTCTTATCTATTTCCTCCCTCTCATTTACTCACTAAAAAAATAGAGAAATATAATATTTTCAAAATTGAAAACTAAATCAATCAAACACAATCTATAATTTTCATACAAATAAGTTTTAGGCAACTAAATTGTTTAGAATTTATTTTCTTTCCATATAAATTCCAGATTCACAATCAAATGCACCATGAGTAAAATTTATAGTTCCAATTATATTAATAAAGTTTTCTTAATCTATGTGAAAATAAAAGTAAGCTTATCTTTGTGGGACGGGGGTACAAGGCTTCACCCATTTTATTTACAATATTTCTTTCGAGAGCGCTAGAATTGTAACGACTCGGGTCCCACTTAACGGGTTGTCCCGACGGTTAGATCGACGACTTACTGCCCCCAATGTACCAACACGAGTTTTTTCAACATACTTTGTCCTCACTTGCAAACTCCCTGAGAAAACTTCTCAGGGAGTCATCCATCATGGAATTCCTCCAAGCTAAGCACGCTTAACTGTGAAGTTTCAAATAATGGATTTTCGAAAAAGAAGGTGCACCTTGTTGGTATGAATAGTACCTATTAAATATTTTTAAGTTTTTCTGGCTTGGGTATTACAATACTGTACCAACATGGGTCTTTTCGGCATACTTTGTCCTCACTCGTAAGCTCCCCGAGAAAACTTCCCAGTGGGTCACCCATCATGAAATTGCTCCAAACCAAACACGCTTAACTGTGGAGTTTCTAACGATGGACTTCTGGAAAAAGAAAATGCACCTTGTTTTCCGAAAATCCATCCTTAGAAACTCTACAGTTAAACTTGTTCGGTTTGGAGCAATTCCATGATAGGTGACCATTTGGTAAGTTTTCTCGGGAAGCGTGCGAGCGAGGATAAAGTATACTGAAAATACCCATGTGGTACAGTGGGGACAGTATGTAGTCGATCTAACGGGCCGAGACACCTCGTTAAGTGGGACCCGAGTCGTTACATGAATTGTTACCTTTTTCAATATTTTCATTTTTCTATTTAAGAATGGAGAGTTTAGGTCCAGAGGCTCAGGGAAAGGAAGAAAGTTCCTAAGCCAAGGAGAATGGATGTCACCCTTGAGATTCTATGTCTTAAATTAGCAAAGAAATGGAAGGCAACATGGGGGACAAAGATGCTTACACCTGTTTGATTAGGATAAAAGTAGAGTTTGATAAAGAAAAATGATAAATTGCATGGTTAAGAATTTGATAAAAATTCTGAGTTCCATAAAATGGATAGTTGAAAGTGAATTTGAAAAAAAAAATGAAAAAATGAAGGCCAAACTTGACAATTGTTTGTTTGCAAGTGAAGTTAGGATGCGGGAAATAGAGGGGAGCAAACTCTTTGTTAATCCTGCAGGTAGTAGAATAAAGTTGATTAGCTGAAGCCAATGTTAAGGTTGTCAGTATAAGTTGGCATCTCCGAACAGTCCCTAAGGAATAAGCGATGCTGTTTATGTGTGAACGTGACTGTTGACACACTAAAAATACAGCCCAAAAATTAAAGGGAAGTCCAATTGATTAAAAGGCCCAAGAAGAAAAGCCCAATCTGGAAACTTGAGAAAATGCCTGAATATTGGAAGCCCGAGAGCGAAGGAGTATCATCGTCCAAGCTCGTAGGACGCCCAGGAGCTGAACGAGTGAAGTATTGCACAATCGCCCAGAGCGATAGCCTCACTATCGCCCAAATTCTCAAGTCGCCCAGAATCCGACAAGTCTAAAAGGTGTAGTTTATCCAATTCAGCAGTTACGAAAGCAGTTGTCAAGTAAACCCGGCATGCCCCCCACGATCCAGAAACAGGTAGTTAAAAGGGAAGAGTAGTGGCAACGGTTACTAAGTAACCTCTCTCCAATAAGCAGCTCCTCACTGAAGAAGCGGATAGTCACGAAGGTAATGGAGCAGTTCCAAGCAGTTTCGTTAACCAAGAGACGCCCGGAAGTATAAAAGAAGTGAAGTTGTAGAAGAAAAGGACCCCGAATAAAAAACTCTCGACAAGAGAATATGTAATTTTCATTTCCCTAGTTTAAATTTAATCATTTCTCAGTACTCGTGTGCTTGCGCCCCTTGGAGGCGTTTTGTCTACTTTTCAATTGTAACTCTTCACTAGTAAACGCACCCATTTTTGAGACTTTGTCTCAAGAGGTTTGTTCCTTACACAATCGTCCGATCCTTTTCTTGTAATTGTTGGCGGGTTGGGAAACACGCGAAAACAATTTGGCACGCCCAGTGGGACGGTTGGTGTTTTGTAAGTGAAAATACAAAAAAGAAAAGATATCATGCCTCATAAAAAATTCCGATAAGGAACCAGCAAGTCAAGGAGTAGTCCAGTTTGTAGTTGAGCGATATGAGGAGCAACAACATTCTCCACGAACAGATGGACAAAGTCAGAGCAGTCACAGCCGCTACGAACCAACGACAGAATTGAGCCCTCGCACAATGCGTGCATTGCTAGGAGAACTCACGCAGGATGTCGTTGAACAGGTAAATTTACGAAATATTCATAATATGAAGAAGTTTACCCAAAATGAGAATAGGCATTTTGATAATATGGCTAAGCAACTGAATACGTTAAATGAAATCATGAATAAGTTGGTAAGCCAAATGTGTCAACCCGTTATGCCTATAGGTAGTCACTTTCAGTCTAAGACTATCGTAGGGCATACTTCGCCATATAATTCTCTTGGTGTAAACTCAGGTCCAAGTCTAGAGCCACCTTTTGGCCCTTCTACTTCAAACCCAGGGGGAAACGGGACCTTGAACTTGAATAATGATAACACTACGTCCAACCTGGGGGGTAGTATAAACTTAAGAGATAATGTCCCAAACAACGGACATAATGGTTTACGTACAAATGACGGTTTAAACACTCAATTTAACAGTCATAACGGCCTGAATAATGGCACTTTTATGGCCAATCAAGGGCAAACTACCAGGCCTCCCACAAATCAGCCAGTAAATCAACCAATAGGGAACCCATATGACCCTAACGCCATGCTAAGAAATCAAATTATGGAAATAGTGCAAGATCAAATAGCAGTTGGGGTGCGTCCGGTTATTAGGCCAATTTATACCAAGCCATACCCTGATTGGATAGATCAAGCATATCCATGGCCCAGAGGGTATAAAGTACCAGAATTCTCACTATTCACTGGTCTAGGAGAAGTATCTACATTAGAACATGTAGGGCGATTCACGTTGCAAAGTGGTGAGGTGAATGATTACCATAAGTTAAGGTTGTTCCCAAGTTCTTTAGCAGGTGTAGCTTTTTCTTGGTTCATTAATTTGCCAGCAAACTCCGTCCAAACATGGCAGCAAATTGAGCAATTATTCCATGCTCAATTTTATAAGACCGAGTCTGAAGTTACACTGGTCGATTTGGCGAATTTACGTCAATTGCCTGACAAATGGGAAGAAAATTTCCTGCAGAAGTTCAAAACGGCCAGAAGTAAATGCTTTGTGCCTTTGCCAGAAAAGAAATTTGTTAAAATTGCCCAAAGTTGTTTAAGCTTTGATCTAAAGAAGAAATTCCAGGATAGGAAATTCCCGGATTTATTCCAACTTAGTGCAAACATTGTTAGGTATGAGCGATTGATAAGAGAAGAAGAACAGATGAAAAATTCCAGTAAATGAACTTATTACAAAGACCCAAACTTTAACGTTCATACTGTCGATAATGGTTATTACGACCAAACTGAAGTATGTTTGGCTGAGTTAGTAAAGGGAGAAGCGTACACTTGTCCCATATTAGTTAAGCCAAAAATAGTAGGCAAAGATGAACCTGCAAAGGGTGAAAACAGAAAGGCGCGAACGTTCTCGTTCGACGTAACTAAAGCTGACCTTATATTTGACAAATTATATAAGGATAAGCAAATAAAGTTGAGCGACAAACACAAGTTGCCAGACCCTGAACAAATTAAGGGTAAAAAATACTGTAAATGGCATAATGCATGGTCACATGCGACTAATTATTGTGTGGTTTTTCGCCATGTGTTGCAGGATGCTATTGAATCAGGACGAATCACGTTCGAAGAAAAGAAAAAGATGGCGGTGGATGAAAATCCTTTCCCACGGCCACTGGCAATGAACATGTTAACAACTGGTTTGAAAAACAAATTGCCAAAGTTCAGATTGGTGATTGACGACGAAGAAGAAGAATCCAAACCGCATCCCAGTGTTTTTGAACGTATCAAAGGGAAGGAGCCCAAACAGGGCGAAGATGTTCTGTGCGACAGATGTAAACACGAGTTGAAAGCAAATACAGAGTCACCAATGACACGGCAATTCCACCATCGCCCTGATTTCATGCCGGTCGCTCAGCCTGTCAAGGGGCAAGGGTGCCGTTTTATAGAGGATTACCTAGAGAAAGGGGGTTTGGATCGGCCGGTCAAGGAAGAACGTTTAGGCCGCAGCCTCGCCAACCCAATGTATGGCATTCGTTCCAGTATAATGCATGAAGAGTGGTGCCTTTCAATGAAATGACTAGGACCCAATAAAGGCGTTTCCAACGTAATTACGGACGGATGATGAGGCAACATCAAGGAGAATCACGCCCTAAAGCGCCCAAATCGCTCAGAATGGCCGACAAAAATATTTTTGAAGATAGTGAAGAAACAGGCACTGGCGAATCAATGGGAGAACTGCCAGAAAGCTCGTCTGGGAGATCAAAATTTGGCACATTGCCTCCTGTCATGGCTAATAACTACTTGTTGGCCGATGAATTTAAAAACAAAGAGAATGATGACAGTGAGGAAGAAACTTGTGTACTAGTCTGCGATGAAGGCCAAGCATCTAGAGAAATGTGTGACGAAGAAGAAGATGATGGTATGACAGATATCGAAGAGGAAATTGATTTAGAAGCAGAGAAAAGAAAAAGAGGAGTGTCGCGCAATACCCTGTTGAAGCAGCTGTACCAAGAATGAGTCCACGAAGTAGATCTGTTGGGAGAACCATCTGGCCGATCGTTTGATTTTTATGTGTTGTATGGGACACCCAAAAAGAAAAAGAGGGTACCTCGCTCTGAAAAATATGGATCACCCCCAGAATAATGCCTCCTCCTACAAGTTGGGTAACCGGGGAAGAATTACTGGAAAGGAAAAGGAAAAAACCCAAGGAAAGAAGGCTCAGTGCGATATACTGCACGTCGATCTATCACCAAAAGATAGCCCGACAAAAGATAAGCAGGAAGTGGAAATAGTTGCTGCTGAAAAAGTCATCTTCAACAAACCGGCTATGAGGTTAACCAAACACTTAAGGTCGTTGTACGTCAAAGCTTTGGTTAATGGGATACCAATAGTATAATAATGAGGAAATTTGCTAAAACAGAGAGCGACATGATCCCAACAGAAGTCATTCTTACAAGTTTTAACCGGGGGCAACTTCATCAAAAGGGGTTATGCCATTGGATATAACTGTAGGAACAATCACCAGGACTACTGTTTTCTTCGTAATAGACGGCCCCACCAGCTACAACGTGTTGCTAGGAAGAGACTGGATCCATGGCAGTCGTTGTATTCCTTCGTCGCTCCATCAATGCTTGGTCTTCTGGAATGACAAAGGTGAGGCAGAAGTGGTGCAAGCAGATCATAGACCCTTTGTGGCAGAAGAAAATTCAGTAGAAAGGTTCATGTACGAAGGAAATTATGGGCTTGTCAGAGTGGTTCAAGATGGGGAAGAAACTCAAATTACTGCCCAAAGCGAAGAGCCGTTTTTAGTGGATGCACTTACTGAGATGTTTAATCAAATGAGGCCAAACATAGTGGCCTTGGAGGAGCCAGTAATTGGCAAAAAAGAAGCCAAACAACCTTAAATGAGTTCTCAACAACAAAGGCAAGAGGCCAAGATTCAGGCCTTCAAAGCCAAGTTGATGGCTTTCAATAAAGAATGTAAATGTGTGAAGAAAGAAGAAGCGGCGTTAAAGATGCTGATGGACAAATTAATAGTGTCCGAGATGGAGCAGAACTTGGACTAGGAAATTCATAAAGTGGATTGTCTGGAAGAGGAAACACCTCTGAGCGATATGGATGATGAAGCGACGAGGATCACCAAGTCAAGATATACACAAGCACAAGACCCCTTAGTCAAGGTGAATATTGGCGAGGAAGGAGAGGATCGCCCAACATTTGTTAGCCAGATGCTCCCTCACGAGGTTAGTAACAGATTAATCGCTTTATTAAAAGAGTATAAAGATTGTTTTGCTTGGGAGTATGAACATATGTCTGGTTTAGATAAAAACTTAGTAGAACATAGGTTGTCGACTAAATCAAATTTTAAGTCTCATAAGCAACCTCCTAGGCGTTTCGCTCCCAACGTATTACCAGAAATCAAAAAAGAAATAGAGCGATTACTAAAAGCAGGTTTTATTAGAACAACCAGATATGTGGAATTGTTATCTAATATAGTGCCAGTATTAAAAAAGAATGGCAAGTTGAGGGTATGCATAGATTTCAGGAATTTGAACTTGGCTACTCCCAAGGACGAATATCCAATGCCTACAGTAGATTCTCTAGTAGACTCGACTGCAGGGCACGTGATGTACTCTTTTATAGATGGATATTCGGGATACAATCAAATCTACATAGCTGATGAAGATGTACACAAAACTGCCTTTAGATGCCCTGGGTCTTTAGGGTGCTTTGAATGGGTAGTAATGCCGTTTGGACTGAAAAATGCAGGGGCGACCTATCAAATAGCAATGAATCTAATTTTTCATGATATGATAGGTAAATTTGTGGAAGTTTATGTAGATGATATAGTGGTCAAATCTGTTAAAGAAGAAGACCATTTTGAACAACTGCGATGTTCATTTGAACGAATGAGGCAACATAAACTAAAATTGAACCCTATGAAGTGTGCGTTTGGCGTGAATGCAGGAAATTTCCTTGGATTCCTAGTACATAAAAGAGGGATTGAACTTGATAAGAATAAAGCGAAAACCATTGTAGAAGCCAAATGCTCCTAGCAATAAAAAAGAACTGCAAAGGTTTTTAGGCCAAATCAATTTTCTAAGACGCTTTATATCTAATTGTGCAGGGCGAACGAAAGCGTTTTCGCCTCTCCTAAAGCTGAAAAATCAAGACGAATTCGTCTGGAAAGAAGAACATCAAAAGGCTTTTGAAAGCCTGAAAACATACTTAACAAGTCCGCCAGTGTTGATGTCACCAATCCAAGGACGGTCAATGAAGTTGTACGTGTCGGCTGAACGGGAATCGATAGCCGGAATGGTCGCACAAGAAGACCAATTTGGTGAAGAAATGGCGATTTATTATTTAAGTAGACGGTTAACCAAATGTGAATGTAATTATTCTGCTATTGAGAAGTTGTATCTCGCATTATACTTCACATGTACAAAATTAAGGGCCTATTTACGGCATGTAACAGTCTATTTAATTTCCAAAGTCAATTTATTCAAATACATGTTTTCTCGCCCTATTTTACACCAACGAGTAGGTCTTTGGACTTTAGCGCTGTCGGAGTTTGAAATAAGGTATATATCCCAAAAGACAGTTAAAAATCAGGCTTTGGCCAATTTTTTGGCCGATCATCCATGCCTTGATATGCCCAACGAAATAGAACTAGAGGTTGATTCATTTGAATTAAAACCATGGATTTTATACTTTGATGGATCGAAAACTTCTAAAGGAGCAGGGGTAGGAGTGGCTTTGATAAATCCTTTAGGGGTTTGCTATAAGTTTGCATTCACCTTAGATAGGATCTGTACTAAGAATCAAGCCGAATACGAAGCCTTAATTGTAGGCTTGGAGTTAATGGTAGATATGAAAGTAAAGAATGTAATCATCATTGGCGATTGTCAATTGGTGATTCATCAATTGATTGGCGATTTCAAATGCCAAAGTGATTCTATTATAAGTTTATACTAAATCGCCCAAGAGTTGTTGGAGGAATTCGACCAAGTAGAACTTCAATGTGTTAATAGAATGTACAATGACATGGCCAACGAGTTGGCTCAATTGGCCTCTGGCTATTCAAAGGCGATGAGTTGGGAGTCTGCTTACGAATATGGAATTATATTGCCCGTTATTCAGCGAAGGGCAAGGAAAACCGAAATTCAATGTATAGAAGATGGGGTCGCGCTGGATTGGATAGATGAGATTAAATAGTCCTTTAAGGAGCTTAATGGGGGAGGTGATAGGAGAACGAAATTACGTCTGTTAAACTATGCATTAATAGACGAAGAATTGTTCAAAAAACGCTATGATGGTGTATTATTAAAGTGCGTGAACTTACAAGAAGCTAGGACGATTATGGCTGAGGTGCATGAATGGATATGTGGAGCCCATCAGGCCAGCCAAAAGATGAGATGGCTGATTATTAGAAATGGATATTTTTGGCCAAAGATGGGAGAATCATGTGTTCAATATGCAAAAAGTTGTTTAGCATGCCAAAAACATGGCCCAATGCAGAGGGCACCGGCAAGCAATATGGCACCCATCATCAAACCTTGGCCGTTCAAAGGTTGGGCGATAGACTTGATAGGGAAGATTTACCCCCCATCGTCCAAACAACACACTTTTATTATAGTCGAAACAGACTTTTTCACCAAGTGGGTCGAAGCAGTGCCTCTAAAAGAAATCACCCAGAAAAGCATCATAGAGTTTATCCGGGACCATATCATCTATAGATTTGGAATTCCGCAAACTTTAATGATGGATCATGGGACTTCCCTGAATGGAGATCAGGTGAAGGAATTCTTGAGCGAATTTGGAGTTAAATTGGTAAATTCCACGCCATATTACGCTCAATCAAACGGTCAGGCAGAATCATCTAACAAAATTCTGAAATCTATCATAAGAAAGATGATAAATGAAAATGTCAGAAATTGGCACGAATGCTTGAACAAAGCCTTATGGGCTTATAGAACATCGCCCTGTTCAAGCACCAACATTACGCCTTTCCAACTCACTTATGGGCAGGAGGCTGTATTATTGGCAGCACGAATTAAGCGAGAATGAGTACAAGGAATCATTGATTCAAAATTTATTAGAATTGGACGAATTGAAGTTAGACGTGCTAAACAAGTTGCAAGTTCAGAAACAAAGGATGGCTAGATTTTACACAAGAAAGTTATAGCCAAGTTTTTTAGTTTGAATGAATTAGTTTGGAGGGCAATACTTCCTTTAGATAGTAAAGACCCAAAATATGGCAAATGGTCGCCAAATTGGGAAGGGCCGTATAGAGTAAAGAGTGTATTGCCTAATGGAGCTTACCACTTGGAGGATTTAGATGGTACTAGGCATATAAGATTTATTAACGGTAAGTACTTGAAGAAATATGTTCCTTCCCTTTGGGAAAGTGAACAGATACAGGCATAAATGATGAAATTGCGATTGCGATGTAATCATGCTGAGCGATGGCAGTAAATAAATTGGACGATCACGTTCTAAACAAAGTCAGAAAAACAAAGTACATTCAAAAGTAAAGTCCTTTATTACCAAATGTTCATTACAAACCATTCTTTACAAGGATTAAGGGACATAGTCAAAATACAAGACGAAACATGCTACAAATTGTCTTCTGTTTGATGGGAACAGAAAAAGTGAAACCAGTTCGGCCCAGCCCTTCAGCCTATGGCCGAGTAAGAGGGTGAACTGCCCCCATAACTTTCCTAAATGCATTGTTGCAATGGTAGGCAAGGAGAAGCACTCTCAACAAGCAAACTGAAGGCAAGAATCTTGCTTCAGTTTAAAAGAACATTTCATATATCTCTCATACCAAAAGTAATATCAAAGCAAAAGGAGCGAGTCAAGAGACCCATCCCTATAGAAGATGAAAGTGTTGGTAAATGATCGGAGTGCCATGCGGTGGCAGGAAGTTGTGATGGCAAGAAATCGAATCTGAAAAGGGATGGAGATGAAAATGATAAGTACAAACGTGCATACTTATAGGAGCTGGAAGATGAAAGGCCAGAATGTGGATGGTCACATTTATGACCAATGAGTGAAATCAATATGGCCCAAAGACTTAGGGAAGAAAAATTTAAATGCCAAAAGAATATGCATGAATGTTGGCATAAAGCGATTGGGTATGTAGAAAATTGACGATCAAAGATAAAACGTTACTTCAAAATAATTGTTCATTAACGATGATGAATGATATTAAATCACAAAAAAAAAAAAACAAAGGCAGTCAGCGCGAAAGAATTACAAAGGTTAAAACATTGAATGTTTAGTTACAATTCGCCCCAAGCTGAGCGCATCTGCTGCCTAAGTTTATCCCACTCTTCGCTCTGCCTAGAGGAAAGGATACCTAATTCTTTCACTAAGTCATCATCAACTTCCAACTTTTTGTACTGCTCCAATAGAGATTTGGTCCTAGCGATTCCTTGGGATGCAGTACGCCACTTGGCAGCCATCCTCGCCCTGCAGTCATCCATTTTCGCTTGTAGCTCTTTCATCTCCGCAGCCAGGCTCAACATTAAGGAATTCTCCACTACAAGCTCTGAAGAAACCTCAGTCAATTCGGCCTGGTTTTTGTCAATTTCCTGAAGTAAAGATTCTTTCTCAGAAGAAGCGCGGAGATATTGAGCACTTCTGGCCTTCAATTCTGCGTTCTTGGCCAGCAAAGAAACAACGTCGGCATGAAGAACCCTCAACTTCACCTTAAAGTCAGCGGAAATGTTGGGCGATGGGAGCGAAAGTGCCTGCAGTAGGTTCGCGCTCAACGTATCTAGCTTGGCCTTTTGAGGAGCAGCGCTGGCGCGGCCAACCTCCACGTCCATAAAGGAAACATACTCAAACAATGACTGTTTGAAAAATGTCATATTCTCGTTCGCAGGGGTGGAAGATGGCGCAGAGGATGTTTTCATGCGTGCCCAAGAGGTGAGTAAGTCTTGGATAGAATTAAGGATGCTATCAGATCCCTGCAAAGGAGTTTACCAATATTGAAGATCTTCGATACAACAAAGCAGAACCAAAATAAGAGCCAAGTAAAAAGACCTCATCGGCAGTAGTGGGAAATTCAGGCACCTCCCTTATTTCCTCCATCACTTGGGGAGATTTTCCTTAAGCCGAGCAGGAATGACCTTTCCCGCTTGACGAAGCTGCAGAGATCTATGCAGCCAGCAGCAATAAAGAAGGGCCAAGGTATCAAAGGTCGGCACCCTGAGAAGGAGGATTTGTTGGTAATAAGGGTGTTGGAACTTGAAGCTTGGGCGACACGGCCTCGACAGGAAAGGGTGAGGAAGAGTCTGTCAAAACTATAGCCTTGGAAAGAGAAGATGAACTCTTCTGAAAAATTCAGGTAAACCATTAGTATACAGAAGAACATATCCGCGAATATACAAATATGGATTACCTTTCTCCTGAGGGTAAGGGGGGTGTCATCATCATCATCATCGTCATCGGCCTGCAAAACAGGGGATGCTGAAGCCGGCTGTTTCCAGCCTGATACACCCTTGGCAGCAATAGCCTTGGCAGATGGAGAAGCGGGAGAAAGAATAAGATCTTTAGAGCGTGGAGGTGTAGAAGGACTCCTAATCGATACAGGAGTAGCTAAAAAAGGAGAAGCGGAAGAAGCACTTGGCCGATCCAGCAAATGAAAGGCAGTGGTAGCGTCAGCTGTAAATAGCCTACGTTTCACTAACGGCCAGAGTTGCTCAAAAAGGGGATGAATAGCAGAACTGGAATGAAAAGGGGCTAGCGAAAATGCATCGGCCAAAACGCGGTTGTGGGCCTCTATAGTTGCAACGTCTGCTTTATTAAGAGTATGAAAATGGTCGGTCAGATTTTTGGAATAGAAAAGAGGGACGGGCCAGGTCTGGCCAAAGCCCAGTTGACGAGCAAAGAAATGGGGAGTGTAAATCTCTACCCCAGCCTTGGCATTGGTTTCTGTGACAATGTCATAGAACAACTCTTTTCCAGCCAGGAACTGAACCTAAATGGGTAAAGAGTCAATCACTCCAGAAGGAATATGCACATAGTTGGGAGTCAGATGAGTAGGAAAAGGGAAAAAGGAAGAAACGGAATTTAAGGTATAAAAGAATGAAAAGATGTCTCTCCTAGACATGTCTGTTGGATGCAAGGAATCTATGGCCAACCCATAACAGGTGGCAGAAGAATTGCAAATAGATGGAGCCCCAAAGAAGGAAAATATGCTCTAAGCCATAATTGGGCAAACCAAAGAGGCCCACTGCCAGTAGGGGACGCACCAGTCCTCAATTGAAATTGGAGCAAAGCCAAACCCCTGTAAAGAGCGGCTAAAAAGAAAGAACACAGATTCAAAGGCTTGCCACGAGCCAACGCATGCGTTAAAGGCAGGTAACTCGTAGAAGGTTTCAAGCTAGGGACGCAAAGAACGTATTTACAGAGCCAAACTTGAAGGAAAGCTACCCGCTCAACATGATTGGGCTCAGAAGCAAGAGCGACAAAAGCACTCTGCATAGCCGAGTAAGATTCACACATTTTCTTATCAAACTTGGGGAGAACACTGCCAGCGGAAACCGAAACCACCATGCCGAGAGAAATGGTATCGCCCAAAGGAGGAAGGTTCAGTAGGGCCCCAACATCCCTAAGAGTAATGGACAATGGGCAGCAAGGAAAAACAAAGACATTGTACTCAGGAGACCAAAAGCTCAGGGCGATTGGAAAAAGCGCTGGGTCGTATACGGGGGGATTAAGGGTGGTTTCCAATAGGTCCAAAATTCTCGCACGTTCAAAAAATGATTTGGTGGGGCCATGATTCACCATACGTGCATGCCACCTACGAAAACCAGAATCAGCTTTGGGCCAAGTTCGAATACCTTTATCGCAGATGGCCTTCAACGGTAGAGAACTCAGAAATGGAAGGGTTTCAGCGCAGGGGAACAGCTGACCTGCCGCAGTCTTCTCGACCGATTCAGCATCAACAAAAGATGGACCCATGAAAAACTCATCAATGTTGGGACCAACCCGCGAAAGAGGGTTTGAATTTATGTATAGCTTGGTAAGGAGGTCTTGGAAGTCCTCAAAGCTAAGGGCAGCATCGGACTGAGTGCTTGAAGTGACCATTTGTTACAGAATGTAAGTTGGGTAAGGTCTGTGGACGAAACGTAGCACGGAGACAATAAGGTGAACAGTGAAAATGGCGAGGAAGAAGCGTAAGACTGCAGAGGCGTAACAGAATGCCGCGTATTTTTGGGTTTTAAGGGTTTGTAACGTCGCAATCCTTCAAGCGGTAAAAGTACGTGATGATTGACATTCTGGAGAAGTTCAAATGTTGCGAAAACGATACAGAGTGAATATGGCAAAATTAATTATTAGTATTAATTCTGCCATATTAGGGGGGTAATTGTTGACACACTAAAAATACAGTCCAAAAATCAAAGGGAAGTCCAATTGATTAAAAGGCCCAAGAAGAAAAGCCCAATCTGGAAACTTGAGAAAATGCCTGAATATTGGAAGCCCGAGAGCGAAGGAGTATCATCGTCCAAGCTCGTAGGACGCCCAGGAGCTGAACGAGTGAAGTATTGCACAATCGCCCAGAGCGATAGCCTCACTATCGCCCAAATTCTCAAGTCGCCCAGAATCCGACAAGTCTAAAAGGTGTAGTTTATCCAATTCAGCAGTTACGAAAGCAGTTGTCAAGTAAACCCGGCATGCCCCCCACGATCCAGAAACAGGTAGTTAAAAGGGAAGAGTAGTGGCAACGGTTACTAAGTAACCTCTCTCCAATAAGCAGCTCCTCACTGAAGAAGCGGATAGTCACGAAGGTAATGGAGCAGTTCCAAGCAGTTTCGTTAACCAAGAGACGCCCGGAAGTATAAAAGAAGTGAAGTTGTAGAAGAAAAGGACCCCGAATAAAAAACTCTCGACAAGAGAATATGTAATTTTCATTTCCCTAGTTTAAATTTAATCATTTCTCAGTACTCGTGTGCTTGCGCCCCTTGGAGGCGTTTTGTCTACTTTTCAATTGTAACTCTTCACTAGTAAACGCACCCATTTTTGAGACTTTGTCTCAAGAGGTTTGTTCCTTACACAATCGTCCGATCCTTTTCTTGTAATTGTTGGCGGGTTGGGAAACACGCGAAAACAATTTGGCACGCCCAGTGGGACGGTTGGTGTTTTGTAAGTGAAAATACAAAAAAGAAAAGATATCATGCCTCATAAAAAATTCCGATAAGGAACCAGCAAGTCAAGGAGTAGTCCAGTTTGTAGTTGAGCGATATGAGGAGCAACAACATTCTCCACGAACAGATGGACAAAGTCAAAGCAGTCACAGCCGCTACGAACCAATGACAGAATTGAGCCCTCGCACAATGCGTGCATTGCTGGGAGAACTCACACAGGATGTCGTTGAACAGCTAAATTTACGAAATATTCATAATATGGAGAAGTTTACCCAAAATGAGAATAGACATTTTGATAATATGGCTAAACAACTGAATACGTTAAATGAAATCATGAATAAGTTGGTAAGCTAAATGTGTCAACCCGTTATGCCTATAGGTAGTCACTTTCAGTCTAGGACTATCGTAGGGCATACTTCGCCATATAATTCCCTTGGTGTAAACTCAGGCCCAAGTCTAGAGCCACCTTTTGGCCCTTCTACTTCAAACCCAGGGGGAAACGGGACCTTGAACTTGAATAATGATAACACTACGTCCAACCTGGGGGGTAGTATAAACTTAAGAGATAATGTCCCAAACAACGGACATAATGGTTTACGTACAAATGACGGTTTAAACACTCAATTTAACAGTCATAACGGCCTGAATAATGGCACTTTTATGGCCAATCAAGGGCAAACTACCAGGCCTCCCACAAATCAGCCAGTAAATCAACCAATAGGGAACCCATATGACCCTAACGCCGTGCTAAGAAACCAAATTATGGAAATAGTGCAAGATCAAATAGCAATTGGGGTACGTCCGGTTATTATGCCAATTTATACCAAGCCATACCCTGATTGGATAGATTAGGCATATCCATGGCCTAGAGGGTACAAAGTACCGGAATTCTCACTATTCACTGGTCTAGGAGAAGTATCTACATTAGAACATGTAGGGCGATTCACATTGCAAAGTGGTGAGGTGAATGATTACCATAAGTTGAGGTTGTTCCCAATTTCTTTAACAGGGGTAGATTTTTCTTGGTTCATTAATTTGCCAGCAAACTCCGTCCAAACATAGCAGCAAATGGAGCAATTATTCCATGCTCAATTTTATAAGACCGAGTCTGAGGTTACACTGGCCGATTTGGCGAATTTACGTCAATTGCCTAACGAATGGGCAGAAAATTTCCTACAGAGGTTCAAAACGGCCAGAAGTAAATGCTTTGTGCCTTTGCCAGAAAAGGAATTTGTTAAAATTGCCCAAAGTTGTTTAAGCTTTGATCTAAAGAAGAAATTCCAGGATAGGGAATTCCCGAATTTATTCCAACTTAGTGCAAACGTTGTTAGGTATGAGCGATTGATAAGAGAAGAAGAACAGATGAAAAATTCCAGTAAAGGGACTTATTACAAAGACCCGAACTTCAACGTTCATACTGTCGATAATGGTTATTACGACCAAACTGAAGTATGTTTGGCTGAATTAGTAAAGGGAGAAGCGTACACTTGTCCCATATTAGTTAAGCCAAAAATAGTAAGCAAAGATGAACCTACAAAGGGTGAAAACAGAAAGACGCGAACGTTCTCGTTCGACGTAACTAAAGCTGACCTTATATTCGACAAATGATATAAGGATAAGCAAATAAAGTTGAACGACAAACACAAATTGTCAGACCTTGAACAAATTAAGGGTAAAAAATACTGTAAATGGCATAATGCATGGTCACATGCGACTAATTATTGTGTGGTTTTTCGCCATGTTTTGCAGGATGCTATTGAATCAGGACGAATCACGTTCGAAGAAAAGAAAAAGATGGTGGTGGATGAAAATCCTTTCCCACGGCCACTGGCAATGAACATGTTAACAACTGGTTTGAAAAACAAATTGCCAAAGTTCAGATTGGTGATTGACGACGAAGAAGAAGAATCCAAACCGCATCCCAGTGTTTTTGAACGCATCAAAGGGAAGGAGCCCAAACAGGGCGAAGATGTTCTGTGCGACAGATGTAAACACGAGTTGAAAGCAAATACAGAGTCACCAATGACACGGCAATTCCACCATCGCCCTGATTTCATGCCGGTCGCTCAGCCTGTCAAGGGGCAAGGGTGCCGTTTTATAGAGGATTACCTAGAGAAAGGGGGTTTGGATCGGCCGGTCAAGGAAGAACGTTTAGGCCGCAGCCTCGCCAACCCAATGTATGGCATTCGTTCCAGTATAATGCATGAAGAGTGGTGCCTTTCAATGAAATGACTAGGACCCAACAAAGGCGTTTCCAACGTAATTACGGACGGATGATGAGGCAACAACAAGGAGAATCACGCCCTAAAGCGCCCAAATCGCTCAGAATGGCCGACAAAAATGTTTTTGAAGATAGTGAAGAAACAGGCACTGGCGAATCAATGGGAGAACTGCCAGAAAGCTCGTCTGGGAGATCAAAATTTGGCACATTGCCTCCTGTCATGGCTAATAACTACTTGTTGGCCGATGAATTTAAAAACAAAGAGAATGATGACAGTGAGGAAGAAACTTGTGTACTAGTCTGCGATGAAGGCCAAGCATCTAGAGAAATGTGTGACGAAGAAGAGGATGATGGTATGACAGATATCGAAGAGGAAATTGATTTAGAAGCAGAGAAAAGGAAAAGAGGAGTGTCGCGCAATACCCTGTTGAAGCAGCTGTACCAAGAATGAGTCCACGAAGTAGATCTGTTGGGAGAACCATCTGGCCGATCGTTTGATTTTTATGTGTTGTATGGGGCACCAAAAAGGAAAAAGAGGGTACATCGCTCTGAAAAATATGGATCACCCCCCAGAATAATGCCTCCTCCTACAAATTGGGTAACTGAGGAAGAAATACTGGAAAAAGAGAAGGAAAAAACCCAAGGAAAGAAGGCTCAGTGCGATATGCTGCACGTCGATCTATCACCAAAAGATAGCCCGACAGAAGATAAGCAGGAAGTGGAAATAGATGCTGCTGAAAAAGTCATATTCAACAAACCGGCTATGAGGTTAACCAAACACTTAAGGCCGTTGTACGTCAAAAGCCTTGGTTAATGGGATACCAATAGTAAAGGTATTCATCGACAATGGAGCAGCTATAAACACCATTCCAGTTAGGATGATGAGGAAATTTGCTAAAACAGAGAGTGACATGATTCCAACAGAAGTCATTCTTACAAGTTTTAATGGGGGAGCAACTTCAGCAAAATGAGTTATGCCATTGGATATAACTGTAGGAACAATCACCAGGACTACTGTTTTCTTCGTAATAGACGGCCCCACCAGCTACAACGTGTTGCTAGGAAGAGACTGGATCCATGGCAGTCGTTGTATTCCTTCGTCGCTCCATCAATGCTTGGTCTTCTGGAATGACAAAGGTGAGGCAGAAGTGGTGCAAGCAGATCATAGACCCTTTGTGGCAGAAGAAAATTCAGTAGAAAGGTTCATGTACGAAGGAAATTATGGGCTTGTCAGAGTGGTTCAAGATGGGGAAGAAACTCAAATTACTGCCCAAAGCGAAGAGCCGTTTTTAGTGGATGCACTTACTGAGATGTTTAATCAAATGAGGCCAAACATAGTGGCCTTGGAGGAGCCAGTAATTGGCAAAAAAGAAGCCAAACAACCTTAAATGAGTTCTCAACAACAAAGGCAAGAGGCCAAGATTCAGGCCTTCAAAGCCAAGTTGATGGCTTTCAATAAAGAATGTAAATGTGTGAAGAAAGAAGAAGCGGCGTTAAAGATGCTGATGGACAAATTAATAGTGTCCGAGATGGAGCAGAACTTGGACTAGGAAATTCATAAAGTGGATTGTCTGGAAGAGGAAACACCTCTGAGCGATATGGATGATGAAGCGACGAGGATCACCAAGTCAAGATATACACAAGCACAAGACCCCTTAGTCAAGGTGAATATTGGCGAGGAAGGAGAGGATCGCCCAACATTTGTTAGCCAGATGCTCCCTCACGAGGTTAGTAACAGATTAATCGCTTTATTAAAAGAGTATAAAGATTGTTTTGCTTGGGAGTATGAACATATGTCTGGTTTAGATAAAAACTTAGTAGAACATAGGTTGTCGACTAAATCAAATTTTAAGTCTCATAAGCAACCTCCTAGGCGTTTCGCTCCCAACGTATTACCAGAAATCAAAAAAGAAATAGAGCGATTACTAAAAGCAGGTTTTATTAGAACAACCAGATATGTGGAATTTGTTATCTAATATAGTGCCAGTATTAAAAAAGAATGGCAAGTTGAGGGTATGCATAGATTTCAGGAATTTGAACTTGGCTACTCCCAAGGACGAATATCCAATGCCTACAGTAGATTCTCTAGTAGACTCGACTGCAGGGCACGTGATGTACTCTTTTATAGATGGATATTCGGGATACAATCAAATCTACATAGCTGATGAAGATGTACACAAAACTGCCTTTAGATGCCCTGGGTCTTTAGGGTGCTTTGAATGGGTAGTAATGCCGTTTGGACTGAAAAATGCAGGGGCGACCTATCAAATAGCAATGAATCTAATTTTTCATGATATGATAGGTAAATTTGTGGAAGTTTATGTAGATGATATAGTGGTCAAATCTGTTAAAGAAGAAGACCATTTTGAACAACTGCGATGTTCATTTGAACGAATGAGGCAACATAAACTAAAATTGAACCCTATGAAGTGTGCGTTTGGCGTGAATGCAGGAAATTTCCTTGGATTCCTAGTACATAAAAGAGGGATTGAACTTGATAAGAATAAAGCGAAAACCATTGTAGAAGCCAAATGCTCCTAGCAATAAAAAAGAACTGCAAAGGTTTTTAGGCCAAATCAATTTTCTAAGACGCTTTATATCTAATTGTGCAGGGCGAACGAAAGCGTTTTCGCCTCTCCTAAAGCTGAAAAATCAAGACGAATTCGTCTGGAAAGAAGAACATCAAAAGGCTTTTGAAAGCCTGAAAACATACTTAACAAGTCCGCCAGTGTTGATGTCACCAATCCAAGGACGGTCAATGAAGTTGTACGTGTCGGCTGAACGGGAATCGATAGCCGGAATGGTCGCACAAGAAGACCAATTTGGTGAAGAAATGGCGATTTATTATTTAAGTAGACGGTTAACCAAATGTGAATGTAATTATTCTGCTATTGAGAAGTTGTATCTCGCATTATACTTCACATGTACAAAATTAAGGGCCTATTTACGGCATGTAACAGTCTATTTAATTTCCAAAGTCAATTTATTCAAATACATGTTTTCTCGCCCTATTTTACACCAACGAGTAGGTCTTTGGACTTTAGCGCTGTCGGAGTTTGAAATAAGGTATATATCCCAAAAGACAGTTAAAAATCAGGCTTTGGCCAATTTTTTGGCCGATCATCCATGCCTTGATATGCCCAACGAAATAGAACTAGAGGTTGATTCATTTGAATTAAAACCATGGATTTTATACTTTGATGGATCGAAAACTTCTAAAGGAGCAGGGGTAGGAGTGGCTTTGATAAATCCTTTAGGGGTTTGCTATAAGTTTGCATTCACCTTAGATAGGATCTGTACTAAGAATCAAGCCGAATACGAAGCCTTAATTGTAGGCTTGGAGTTAATGGTAGATATGAAAGTAAAGAATGTAATCATCATTGGCGATTGTCAATTGGTGATTCATCAATTGATTGGCGATTTCAAATGCCAAAGTGATTCTATTATAAGTTTATACTAAATCGCCCAAGAGTTGTTGGAGGAATTCGACCAAGTAGAACTTCAATGTGTTAATAGAATGTACAATGACATGGCCAACGAGTTGGCTCAATTGGCCTCTGGCTATTCAAAGGCGATGAGTTGGGAGTCTGCTTACGAATATGGAATTATATTGCCCGTTATTCAGCGAAGGGCAAGGAAAACCGAAATTCAATGTATAGAAGATGGGGTCGCGCTGGATTGGATAGATGAGATTAAATAGTCCTTTAAGGAGCTTAATGGGGGAGGTGATAGGAGAACGAAATTACGTCTGTTAAACTATGCATTAATAGACGAAGAATTGTTCAAAAAACGCTATGATGGTGTATTATTAAAGTGCGTGAACTTACAAGAAGCTAGGACGATTATGGCTGAGGTGCATGAATGGATATGTGGAGCCCATCAGGCCAGCCAAAAGATGAGATGGCTGATTATTAGAAATGGATATTTTTGGCCAAAGATGGGAGAATCATGTGTTCAATATGCAAAAAGTTGTTTAGCATGCCAAAAACATGGCCCAATGCAGAGGGCACCGGCAAGCAATATGGCACCCATCATCAAACCTTGGCCGTTCAAAGGTTGGGCGATAGACTTGATAGGGAAGATTTACCCCCCATCGTCCAAACAACACACTTTTATTATAGTCGAAACAGACTTTTTCACCAAGTGGGTCGAAGCAGTGCCTCTAAAAGAAATCACCCAGAAAAGCATCATAGAGTTTATCCGGGACCATATCATCTATAGATTTGGAATTCCGCAAACTTTAATGATGGATCATGGGACTTCCCTGAATGGAGATCAGGTGAAGGAATTCTTGAGCGAATTTGGAGTTAAATTGGTAAATTCCACGCCATATTACGCTCAATCAAACGGTCAGGCAGAATCATCTAACAAAATTCTGAAATCTATCATAAGAAAGATGATAAATGAAAATGTCAGAAATTGGCACGAATGCTTGAACAAAGCCTTATGGGCTTATAGAACATCGCCCTGTTCAAGCACCAACATTACGCCTTTCCAACTCACTTATGGGCAGGAGGCTGTATTATTGGCAGCACGAATTAAGCGAGAATGAGTACAAGGAATCATTGATTCAAAATTTATTAGAATTGGACGAATTGAAGTTAGACGTGCTAAACAAGTTGCAAGTTCAGAAACAAAGGATGGCTAGATTTTACACAAGAAAGTTATAGCCAAGTTTTTTAGTTTGAATGAATTAGTTTGGAGGGCAATACTTCCTTTAGATAGTAAAGACCCAAAATATGGCAAATGGTCGCCAAATTGGGAAGGGCCGTATAGAGTAAAGAGTGTATTGCCTAATGGAGCTTACCACTTGGAGGATTTAGATGGTACTAGGCATATAAGATTTATTAACGGTAAGTACTTGAAGAAATATGTTCCTTCCCTTTGGGAAAGTGAACAGATACAGGCATAAATGATGAAATTGCGATTGCGATGTAATCATGCTGAGCGATGGCAGTAAATAAATTGGACGATCACGTTCTAAACAAAGTCAGAAAAACAAAGTACATTCAAAAGTAAAGTCCTTTATTACCAAATGTTCATTACAAACCATTCTTTACAAGGATTAAGGGACATAGTCAAAATACAAGACGAAACATGCTACAAATTGTCTTCTGTTTGATGGGAACAGAAAAAGTGAAACCAGTTCGGCCCAGCCCTTCAGCCTATGGCCGAGTAAGAGGGTGAACTGCCCCCATAACTTTCCTAAATGCATTGTTGCAATGGTAGGCAAGGAGAAGCACTCTCAACAAGCAAACTGAAGGCAAGAATCTTGCTTCAGTTTAAAAGAACATTTCATATATCTCTCATACCAAAAGTAATATCAAAGCAAAAGGAGCGAGTCAAGAGACCCATCCCTATAGAAGATGAAAGTGTTGGTAAATGATCGGAGTGCCATGCGGTGGCAGGAAGTTGTGATGGCAAGAAATCGAATCTGAAAAGGGATGGAGATGAAAATGATAAGTACAAACGTGCATACTTATAGGAGCTGGAAGATGAAAGGCCAGAATGTGGATGGTCACATTTATGACCAATGAGTGAAATCAATATGGCCCAAAGACTTAGGGAAGAAAAATTTAAATGCCAAAAGAATATGCATGAATGTTGGCATAAAGCGATTGGGTATGTAGAAAATTGACGATCAAAGATAAAACGTTACTTCAAAATAATTGTTCATTAACGATGATGAATGATATTAAATCACAAAAAAAAAAAAACAAAGGCAGTCAGCGCGAAAGAATTACAAAGGTTAAAACATTGAATGTTTAGTTACAATTCGCCCCAAGCTGAGCGCATCTGCTGCCTAAGTTTATCCCACTCTTCGCTCTGCCTAGAGGAAAGGATACCTAATTCTTTCACTAAGTCATCATCAACTTCCAACTTTTTGTACTGCTCCAATAGAGATTTGGTCCTAGCGATTCCTTGGGATGCAGTACGCCACTTGGCAGCCATCCTCGCCCTGCAGTCATCCATTTTCGCTTGTAGCTCTTTCATCTCCGCAGCCAGGCTCAACATTAAGGAATTCTCCACTACAAGCTCTGAAGAAACCTCAGTCAATTCGGCCTGGTTTTTGTCAATTTCCTGAAGTAAAGATTCTTTCTCAGAAGAAGCGCGGAGATATTGAGCACTTCTGGCCTTCAATTCTGCGTTCTTGGCCAGCAAAGAAACAACGTCGGCATGAAGAACCCTCAACTTCACCTTAAAGTCAGCGGAAATGTTGGGCGATGGGAGCGAAAGTGCCTGCAGTAGGTTCGCGCTCAACGTATCTAGCTTGGCCTTTTGAGGAGCAGCGCTGGCGCGGCCAACCTCCACGTCCATAAAGGAAACATACTCAAACAATGACTGTTTGAAAAATGTCATATTCTCGTTCGCAGGGGTGGAAGATGGCGCAGAGGATGTTTTCATGCGTGCCCAAGAGGTGAGTAAGTCTTGGATAGAATTAAGGATGCTATCAGATCCCTGCAAAGGAGTTTACCAATATTGAAGATCTTCGATACAACAAAGCAGAACCAAAATAAGAGCCAAGTAAAAAGACCTCATCGGCAGTAGTGGGAAATTCAGGCACCTCCCTTATTTCCTCCATCACTTGGGGAGATTTTCCTTAAGCCGAGCAGGAATGACCTTTCCCGCTTGACGAAGCTGCAGAGATCTATGCAGCCAGCAGCAATAAAGAAGGGCCAAGGTATCAAAGGTCGGCACCCTGAGAAGGAGGATTTGTTGGTAATAAGGGTGTTGGAACTTGAAGCTTGGGCGACACGGCCTCGACAGGAAAGGGTGAGGAAGAGTCTGTCAAAACTATAGCCTTGGAAAGAGAAGATGAACTCTTCTGAAAAATTCAGGTAAACCATTAGTATACAGAAGAACATATCCGCGAATATACAAATATGGATTACCTTTCTCCTGAGGGTAAGGGGGGTGTCATCATCATCATCATCGTCATCGGCCTGCAAAACAGGGGATGCTGAAGCCGGCTGTTTCCAGCCTGATACACCCTTGGCAGCAATAGCCTTGGCAGATGGAGAAGCGGGAGAAAGAATAAGATCTTTAGAGCGTGGAGGTGTAGAAGGACTCCTAATCGATACAGGAGTAGCTAAAAAAGGAGAAGCGGAAGAAGCACTTGGCCGATCCAGCAAATGAAAGGCAGTGGTAGCGTCAGCTGTAAATAGCCTACGTTTCACTAACGGCCAGAGTTGCTCAAAAAGGGGATGAATAGCAGAACTGGAATGAAAAGGGGCTAGCGAAAATGCATCGGCCAAAACGCGGTTGTGGGCCTCTATAGTTGCAACGTCTGCTTTATTAAGAGTATGAAAATGGTCGGTCAGATTTTTGGAATAGAAAAGAGGGACGGGCCAGGTCTGGCCAAAGCCCAGTTGACGAGCAAAGAAATGGGGAGTGTAAATCTCTACCCCAGCCTTGGCATTGGTTTCTGTGACAATGTCATAGAACAACTCTTTTCCAGCCAGGAACTGAACCTAAATGGGTAAAGAGTCAATCACTCCAGAAGGAATATGCACATAGTTGGGAGTCAGATGAGTAGGAAAAGGGAAAAAGGAAGAAACGGAATTTAAGGTATAAAAGAATGAAAAGATGTCTCTCCTAGACATGTCTGTTGGATGCAAGGAATCTATGGCCAACCCATAACAGGTGGCAGAAGAATTGCAAATAGATGGAGCCCCAAAGAAGGAAAATATGCTCTAAGCCATAATTGGGCAAACCAAAGAGGCCCACTGCCAGTAGGGGACGCACCAGTCCTCAATTGAAATTGGAGCAAAGCCAAACCCCTGTAAAGAGCGGCTAAAAAGAAAGAACACAGATTCAAAGGCTTGCCACGAGCCAACGCATGCGTTAAAGGCAGGTAACTCGTAGAAGGTTTCAAGCTAGGGACGCAAAGAACGTATTTACAGAGCCAAACTTGAAGGAAAGCTACCCGCTCAACATGATTGGGCTCAGAAGCAAGAGCGACAAAAGCACTCTGCATAGCCGAGTAAGATTCACACATTTTCTTATCAAACTTGGGGAGAACACTGCCAGCGGAAACCGAAACCACCATGCCGAGAGAAATGGTATCGCCCAAAGGAGGAAGGTTCAGTAGGGCCCCAACATCCCTAAGAGTAATGGACAATGGGCAGCAAGGAAAAACAAAGACATTGTACTCAGGAGACCAAAAGCTCAGGGCGATTGGAAAAAGCGCTGGGTCGTATACGGGGGGATTAAGGGTGGTTTCCAATAGGTCCAAAATTCTCGCACGTTCAAAAAATGATTTGGTGGGGCCATGATTCACCATACGTGCATGCCACCTACGAAAACCAGAATCAGCTTTGGGCCAAGTTCGAATACCTTTATCGCAGATGGCCTTCAACGGTAGAGAACTCAGAAATGGAAGGGTTTCAGCGCAGGGGAACAGCTGACCTGCCGCAGTCTTCTCGACCGATTCAGCATCAACAAAAGATGGACCCATGAAAAACTCATCAATGTTGGGACCAACCCGCGAAAGAGGGTTTGAATTTATGTATAGCTTGGTAAGGAGGTCTTGGAAGTCCTCAAAGCTAAGGGCAGCATCGGACTGAGTGCTTGAAGTGACCATTTGTTACAGAATGTAAGTTGGGTAAGGTCTGTGGACGAAACGTAGCACGGAGACAATAAGGTGAACAGTGAAAATGGCGAGGAAGAAGCGTAAGACTGCAGAGGCGTAACAGAATGCCGCGTATTTTTGGGTTTTAAGGGTTTGTAACGTCGCAATCCTTCAAGCGGTAAAAGTACGTGATGATTGACATTCTGGAGAAGTTCAAATGTTGCGAAAACGATACAGAGTGAATATGGCAAAATTAATTATTAGTATTAATTCTGCCATATTAGGGGGGTAATTGTTGACACACTAAAAATACAGTCCAAAAATCAAAGGGAAGTCCAATTGATTAAAAGGCCCAAGAAGAAAAGCCCAATCTGGAAACCTGAGAAAAGACCTGAATATTGGAAGCTCGAGAGCGAAGGAGTATCATCGCCCAAGCCCGTAGGACGCCCAGGAGCTGAACGAGTGAAGTACTGCACAATCGCCCAGAGCGATAGCCTCACTATCGCCCAAATTCTCAAGTCGCCCAGAATCAAACAAGTCTAAAAGGTGTAGTTTATCCAATTCAGCAGTTACGAAAGCAGTTGTCAAGTAAACCCGGCACGCCCCCCACGATCCAGAAACAGGTAGTTAAAAGGGAAGAGTAGTGGCAACGGTTACTAAGTAACCTCTCTCCAATAAGCAGCTCCTCACTGAAGAAGCGGATAGTCACGAAGGTAATGGAGCAGTTCCAAGCAGTTTCGTTAACCAAGAGACGCCCGGAAGTATAAAAGAAGTGAAGTTGTAGAAGAAAAGGACCCCGAATAAAAAACTCTCGACAAGAGAATATGTAATTTTCATTTCCCTAGTTTAAATTTAATCATTTCTCAGTACTCGTGTGCTTGCGCCCCTTGGAGGCGTTTTGTCTACTTTTCAATTGTAACTCTTCACTAGTAAACGCACCCATTTTTGAGACTTTGTCTCAAGAGGTTTGTTCCTTACACAATCGTCCGATCCTTTTCTTGTAATTGTTGGCGGGTTGGGAAATACGCGAAAACAGTGACATTCCTGTAATTATTTTTGATAATATGAGCAAAATCAAAATGACCTTCACATATTAAATCCAGGTTCAGGGGACGTGTTGGGAGGTTTGTGTAACCCTATTAAGCAGGGGCAGACCTACACAGGGGGCTACAGGGGCACGTGCCCCTGTAGAATTTGGGGGATTTTTTTAAATTAAATATAAAAAAAAAACTAAAACCTACCCTTCATTGTTTATTCATTTCTCTCCAGCAAAATGTCCGCCCCTGCAGTCTCTTCTCAACCCTGTCTCCCGTCTCCACCCGTCCACTATGTAATCTCCTTTCTCCTCTTCTCCCTCCCAAAAAAATTTGAAATTAAATCTTGGAATGTGAATCATGAATGAATCAATGATTATAGAGTTTTCATTTCCCTGTGAGTTGCCATTTCCACATTCCTTTTATATTATTCAACATCATTAAGAAGAAATTAAAGAGTTCCAGTGAATGAATCGATGATTATATAATATTTGTGTTGTGTGCAAGTTTATAGAGTGCAGAAATCAGAATACCTATAGGCTCCCGTCTCCCTACAGTCCCACCCTCGTTCCGTTTCCAAGCACAGAGAGTTCGACCCGTTCCAAGCTCCAACTCCTTACGTCGGCGGCCGGCGCACCGATCCTATCAGCCTGTGACGAGGTAAGTTCCCGTTTTCCTCTCAATATGAAAGTAATGATTATGGATTTAACTTATTTCAGGACCGTTCTGTGTGTGATTGTGAATATGCGATTTAGGGATTTTGGAAATTGAATTAGTTGGTAGTGATTTCTAATTAGGGATTTTGATGAAATTGAGTAGGCAATTGTGATTGTGAAGCTGTTGAAAGGGTTTTTTTTTTTTCATTTCTGTGAAGCTGTTGTATGTTGATAGCAATTGTGATTGATTTCTTATCTAATTTGATTTATTTATTTATTTGTATCATTTATGGACAAATACTTTAAAAGGAAATATATGGATGTTGATGTTGAAAGGAATGTTCGAGATAAAAGTAATAAAAATAATGTTGATATCTCTTACTTTTATTTTTCGTCACTTTGTGAAAGTTATATTGTGCTCCCCTAGTTTCAAAAGTCTGCGTCCGCCCCTTCTATTAAGGATGTTAGAGGTGGATCCACAATTTTTATTAGAGACGACTAAAATTTGAAAAAGAAAAATCCAAGTAAAGCTGACAATATAATAACATTTTAGTAAACACTCAGTCAAAATGTCACCAAAATTAGACAAAACACTCGTCAATTTTGCATCAAAATTAAAGCAAATGCTTTTTTTTTTTTTGCTATGTTCGAAGAAATGTGTCCCTATACCTTTGGCTCCCATATGATTTTTAATTAATAAATAAATCACATTATATAACTGAATTATCTGCTGTTTTATGAATAAATTAAATTAATTATTAATTTACAAAATTCTTCTGTTTTAGGTATCTTAAGCAAGTGGTTGCTCTCCTTACTTTGATGCGAATGCACTTTGTTCTATGTTTTGTCTTAATAATAAATGCAAAAATCCAAATTTGCATGGATTCCAGAGAATTCCCTTGGCGAGAAATTCCCCAAAAAAATGCTCTGTTTTTTACTTTTTACAACGTATGTCCTTTAGTTTTTGTACCTTAACTTATCCTCCTTAAAATTATCGCATTCTTATAATTAAATCAACTCTTTTGACTTATTTGATTCTCACTTTCTGCTCTCATTCAGATTCTTCCACTACTCTTTGGATTTCCAAAACTAGATGTAATTATATGTTATTCTTTTTAAAGTTTGACAGTTTACAAAGGACAAAAGTTGGCCAGCTTGAGTTTTGAGTTGAGTGTTAAAAAAATGTTAGTACAAATAAAATAAATTTCTTATTTTTAATTATTTCAACTTTTAAATGAAATAATTAAATTTAATATTAGAAAAAGACAAATATCTTGTATTTCAGTTTCATTGCTACTCATTTGTAAATATTCTTTGTCAATTATTTGAGGAAACTAGTAATCATATTAACGCACGATGAACAATTTAAAAAATATAAAATAAATATATAAATTATTTCAAACTGTAAAAGATCCGAACATTTACCCAACAGGAATTGAGGATTTTTCGAAATATCTAAACATCGTCACAGTAAGTTATCCTTATATTGGATAACAACCCATCATGCAGTCTCATAAAATGTTGTCCTAAAAGATCGTTATTAATGAAACTATATATTTTTGAAATATTAAAAATCCTTCTATGATGGATAAGCTTGTAGACATTAGGGTCCGTTTGATTGGTAGGGTGGAAAATAAGTGGAAAAAAAATGAATTCCAAGGAAAATAATTGTCTAAAATTTGTTTTTCAGGGAATTGTTAAATAAGTGTGTTTTATTGGTATAATTTTTCACCCAGAAAATTTTAAAATTTTGGATCTTTTTGTTCACATTTGACTTTATTTTACATAGAAATTGTTAATTAAAATAATTTTTTTTACAATTGATTATAAAATTTGTTACCATTGCCAAAAAGTAAAAAAAAAAAAAAAAAAAAAAAAATTTGCTCGAAAACTATTTTTTTCACTATTTTTCATCAAAGTTTAGTGTCGCCTGGCTTCGTTTTACATGAAAATTGTCTATTAAAATGATTTTTTTACAATTGGTTATGAAATTTGTTACAATTGTCAAAAAAAAAAAAAAAAAAAAAAATGAAGGCTGAAACTGGAATTCATTTTCCCACCTTTTTTGTGGGAAAATGAATTCCCTAAAACGAAGGAAAAAAGAGTGGGTGGAAAATTTTTTTCCATAACAAATTTAACACATCAAACAACCTTTTAAGGGTGGAAACGGAAAATGTTTTCCTTTTTCATGAAAAATTCAAGATATCAGAGAAAATCTTAAACATATAATATGGATTGGTCGTTTTCAAAATTTAAACTATACTATACTTTTAGTAATTTGAAATTGAAGATGAATCTGGATTCTTGTGCCTGTTAACAAACTTCCAGACTGATTTAGAGCATATAATTATACTAGTAGCACCATTAATAAAGTGTTAATTATTCTTATGATGTGACAAATGTCTTTCAATTTTTGGTGGCTAATGAGGTAACTTAAATTTCTAAAACTCTTATGGGACATAATTTAACGTTTGTTTTCACTTCTGCTGAACGAAAGTTTTAGGATTTACCAGCGTAATCCCCAACAAAAGAAAATTGTAAATTTCAAGAAAATAACCTCAAAAATGGAATTGTATTATTCAGAAAAAAAGAGCATTTAAATAGTCTCTGAAAACCCCAATTTAAGCAAAAAGATCAAAATGGACATCCACTTAATTAAAACAATTAAAAATGCAAAAACATAAAAAAAAAAAAAACTTCAATTGCCCAGTAGACTGCCTTAAACTGCAAATTTGAGGCTAAAAACGACTTCACCTGGTTGGGACGTTGTAGAGTGCTACGAGATGTTTTCGAAAACATATTATAATAGAAATTCTGACACTGGTGCAAAAAAGTTATGTTCGTTTCTTCGAAACAACTTGTTTTGCCAATTTTCGGTCCAATTCTTTTTCAAACTCTAACGCCAATTGTCCTACATCATCTGCGGTTGGGTATATAGACATTTTTTTGTTGCCATGTTGTTCATTTTAATTAATTATCAAATTATTTATCAAAATTTATGTAATTTTACTTTTCTTACCATTTACTTTTAATTCTTCACAAACCTGAAGATAATTATGAAAAATGCGAACCTTAATTGAGAATTGGTCGGACTAAATTTATTTTATTATAGACTTGATTTATTGGTTTCGAATAAATATAATGTGGCAAGACTTGAACCGTAGACCATATTCAGTCCTACTCCCTCGTGAAACATACACACATTTTGGTTGCATGTACGTATAAAATGGTTGGGTATTCACGTGTAGCGATTAGGAAATTTCAAGTAAGAAATAAAAGATGTATGGACCCATTTTCAGTGTGTCATCTTCACAATTCTCTTCCGTCACTTACATGCCAGGTTTGATCTTTCTTTCTGGTGGATATGAATGAAGAAATGGTACTGGATAAGATATTCAATGCGTTTGCATTTTTTTTTTCCTTTTGTACGAGATTAACGAGACATAATGTAAATACTAACATTAAACGGTACATATGGTTCATCTATAATATGGTATAGAATCTTGAAAAAAATTCAAATCTATTATCAATATTGTGCAATGTCATGTGTACTTTTGTTTTATGACCCATAATTTTTACTTATTTTCTAATCACAAATTTATTGGAATTCACTACTTCCAATTTCTAAACAAACATAAGTATAATAGTTTAATGCGTGTCCGACTTTTTAATGTATTTTAAAAGATTATAAATTCTAATGAATTTCGTGCATTTGAATAGATTTTCACATCGTCCATAAGAATCTCATTAAAAATGGAAAATTTCAAAAGAATTTGTTGCGTGTATTTGTAAGTATGAAATTCATATAATTCATGAGTTATTGATATATATTCTAAAGGATTCCATTCAAATTCATTAAAATCTTATTTGGAATATTTAGATTTAAATAAAATTCATAAAAAATTCAATTGGGACATCTGAATTTAGAAAAACTTTTAAAATTCGTTAAAATTTTAGTTGAGGACACTCATGTTATCACCTTGAGGCTTGAGTGATAAATTAAAAAAAGAAAAAACGCGAATTCTTGACAAGCATTATCAAGGCTAAGGATTAGTTATATAGACAAAACAATATAGTTTGGAGGTTGAAGTTAGCATATGTAGAAGGGAATGATTAGCGTATGATAGCCCGTGAGTGAGCCAAAGATCCACTGCTTTCATTCTTTACCATTACATGACAAAATCCAACTCCCACAAATAGACAAATTTCCAGGCCGGCTACCTCACAAGCCACCAAAATCCAACCCCTCTATATCACTCATCTCTTTCTCTCTGAATACTAACAAATATTTGAAAAGTTGCTTTCTTTTTTCTTAAATTTCTTCTACATGCTGAAAAAATCTGCAGACTTCAAAGAATTTGCCTAATCTTGACCTCAACCAGTCCTTTCTTCTGTGAGTGGGAAAAGAAAGAATATAAATAGTGCATCTTTAAGAAAAAAAGATGAACAGTCTATTTCTTTGATTTGTTGCCAGAATTTTCCGGCAAAAAGATTTATTACAGAAGCTCAATTATGGATCGTTTCCCAATAATCAGGTACCACTTTTGGTCTCGTCCCTTTCTTATTTTCGGTCTGAATTCTATTTGTTCATCTTGGAACCACACCCGACCATACCCATCATCTCAAGATGCAATTCACTGAGACCCTACTACCATCACTCCCTCTCACCAAATCTCTCCATTTACAAGCCTGAATATAACATGAATAATCAAGTTTATAGTGCACGGCCATGGCTTGGTTTTCCCACATCCAAATCTTTGGGGAGTTTCGGCGATGCCAATTGCATGGAACAGTTGTTAGTCCACTGCGCCATCGCCATTGAAAACAACGATGCAACTCTTGCACAACAAATTTTGTGGGTTCTAAACAATATTGCCCCACCAGATGGTGACTCAAACCAGCGCCTAACGTGTGGGTTCCTTCGAGCCATCATCGCCCGTGCTGCGAAAAGTGGAACCTGTAAATTGCTCACCACCATGGCAAATGTGCACACCAATCTAGCCATGAATAACCACAAATTCTCTATTATTGAACTTGCTAGTTTTGTGGATTTAACCCCGTGGCACCGGTTCGGATACACTGCAGCAAATGCAGCCATATTAGAAGCTGTTGAAGGGTATTCAGTGGTTCATATAGTTGACTTAAGTTTGACACACTGCATGCAAATTCCAACCCTGATAGACGCCATAGCCACCCGTTTTGAGGCGGTGCCACTGGTCAAACTCACAGTGGCTGGACACACAGAGGATTTCCCTCCTATGCTAGATCTTTCCTACGAGGAATTAGGTTCAAAATTAGTCAACTTCTCTAGGTCTCGTAATGTAGTGATGGAATTTAGCGTGATTCCTTCAAGTGCTTCAAACGGGTTCTCTTCTTTAATAGAAGAACTAAGGATGCAACATCTGATACATGGAGAAAATGGGGAGGCATTAGTCATAAATTCACATATGATGCTTCATTACATACCAGATGAAACCCAACCAGTGGTTCAAAACACTAGTTCACCTCAAATTTCCATTGAAATTTGTTCGAGTAATTCCTTCCTTCGATCAATGTTCCTCGAGGCATTACGAAGTTTGGATCCAACAATCGTGATATTAGTGGATGAAGATGCAGACTTTACATCAAACAATCTAGTGCACAGATTAAGGTCAGCCTACAATTATCTATGGATACCCTTTGACACTTTGGACACATTTCTGCCCCGGGGGAGCAAGCAGAGGCAATGGTATGAAGCTGATATATGTTGGAAGATCGAAAATGTAATTGCTCACGAAGGGCCTCAGAGAGTTGAAAGGCTTGAACCTAAGAGCAAATGGGCGCAAAGAATGAGAAATGCCAGTTTTCGGGGAATTTCTTTTAGTGAAGAAGCCATTACAGAAGTGAAAAGCATGCTAGATGAACATGCAGCAGGTTGGGGACTAAAGAGGGAAGAAGAAGATGTTGTTCTTACATGGAAAGGACACAATGTTGTGTTTGCTACTGCTTGGCTACCTATTTGATGATACCTTAAATGTCAAATTTAGTTTATGTTACTAAATTTTCTCCCATGACTTCTCTAGATGTACTAGTTACTGATCAAGAATGTTTTCTTTTTCTTGCATGATTATGATGCTCATAATTGTTCTAGGTCCTGGAAACCCAAATAAACCAAGAATAAAAGCACACAGATCATGTATCTTTTCTTGATTTCCTCTCATTTCTTCCGGCCGTAGTATTTCAGTGTTGCATCTTTTCGCATTCAGGATTGTAGTTTTGTTTTTATTCTTATCGTATGTTGAAAGCCAACTACTTTAATTTGTATTAATAGTCGAGTTGAAATTAAGCCTCGTTATGCAAAAATAGCACACACAAGTCTGTTAACATGAAAGAGGCTAGTTGTCCCCCACAATCTGGTGCTTGCTTCAGTGTTTAAATTATAGTAGTGTTTGCTTTTATCGTGGTCAATATTATTTGTACTTCTAACACAAACATTCAACCGACTTAACAGTTTAGCTACGTGTACGGTTGAAGATAACACTACAAAAGCACAGGGTGTCAACTGTCAAGCATTTATTGGTCCTTGGACCAAAAAAAAAAAAAAAAAAACAGTTTTTTTGGCAGCTAATTAGTGGTGGCAATCGAGCCGAGTAGTTCGTCGGCTCGCCCGCTCGGCTCGTACTGTAGCGACCCACGAGCCCGAGCATGAGCCAAGCCTGCTCGGCTCGTTTTAGATGAGCGGCTCGTTCAATTTTTATTTTTGTTTTTTTTCATATAAGGACAGTTAAATAAAAAAAAAAAATCAAATCTCACGAGCCGAACCGCTCGGCTCGTGATAGACGAGCTCGTGGGCCGAGCCGAGCTCGCCCACGAGCAACGAGCCGAGCAAAAGCTCGGCTTGTTTTGTAATAAGCCACGAGCTCGGCTCGTAGGGCAACAAGCCAAGCTCGTGGGGCAACGAGCCGAGCCGGCTCGGCTCGGCTCATTGCCACCTCTACAGCTAATACATTCCTTCACCTGTAGTTTTGTAAGATAAAGCTTATGTAACTTTAGGGTGTGTTTGATGGAAATATCGAGAATAGTAATATGATTGGAAATATGTGGTTAAAAAGTAAAGAAAATTATTGATGTGATAAAAAACACTATGGGTGTTTGGTAGGGATTAAAATTAGATTTTTAGTAGATTGTGATATAAGTGTTTGAAATGGATAGTTGAAAAGTTGTAGGATTCATAAAAGATGTGATTAATATTGATTAAAATTTAATTTTAATCCAAAACAAACAAGACCATTATTTTATTGAATAATGTATAGTTGAAATGAGTTTTGAAAGAATGTATTTTGAAAGAATGTGTGTCAAACATGAACCTAATATTTTATAATTGACATTAATTGCACCACAAGGTACAAGCATCCATGTCATGTGTATGCTACGAATGGTGACATAGCGAGTCGTTGGACCGAGTAAAATCCTCCATCCAATTGACTTGAGACAAGAACCTTGATGTTTGTTGCATCAAGTCAACTTGCTCAACATGGATTATTCTTGATGTACAGGAGGGGTTTCACATAACCCCTCCAGAACACACACAATAGGTGGGCCCTCCATGTGGGACCCACCTCATAAAAAATTCAAAACAACCCCCCTCCCCCTCCCCCCTATTGTGCGTGTTCTGAAAGAGTTCTATGAAATCAATTTGATGGTTGTCCCCTACAGGTTTGATTTGTAGGGTGTGCTAGTTTGGAGAATGTGAGAGATATCATATATATAATTACACAATTTTTTCATATGGTGGAAAATTGTTATTGACTGCCCATGATTTTTTTTTTTTATTATTATTTTTGATTTGGGAGCATAAAAAATAGACGTCAAGAGACAAAAATTTGATGAGAGAATCAATTTTTACTTTTGGCAAGTGAAAGTCAATGATAATTTGATTCAGTCCACATTGTACAAGGATTTGGAAAAAAGATTAATTCTTATTTTCGACAAATGTACAATTTGTGGACCTCAAAAAAGTTGTCCAAGTATGTAGAGAGAACGAATTCTGATAATTGCTTAAAGTCAGTACGGGTTACCAATTACGTCGTCAACAATATGTCTCTTTTCTTCATGGCATATATTGGCCAACAAGTTGTCATAATAGAGGATATGTTATTGTTAGCGGATCCACAAATTTGCACATGGACATTGGTTTGACCTTGATGCATGGTGTGGTGAAATTTATGTCGATGACCAATGAACTTGTGAGAGAGCCAAATATGGATTACTCCATAACTTTTAGCAAAGTTTGTTCGACATGAGCCAATTAAACTATTAAATTTTGATAATTCTGAGTATACTCGTTATGATGGAATATGTTAATTCTTTGTTTTGAGAATTGCTGTTGTAAAAGAAAATGTTCATCGAAAATTTCCAAGTGACGTGACTAAGATGATTGAAGAAACGAAACTGTTGTGGAGGTACATGATTCAATTTGGTGGCGACATGGATGGATTTTCTCATCAAAGACCTTATATAATTCAAAGTTAAGGAGGAGATTATTATGATTTTAACTTAGTATTGTCTAATTAAATTGTATCGGTCGGTTCGAATAAAATATATATTTTTAGTTTCTTATTTGTAATTAGACTTTCATGAATCCCACATTGAATACAAATTAAAAGGCTTGTGTTTAGAATTCTCCCTCTATGGTATTTTATCTAGCCCAAGTTTAAAATAATCATGGACTAGCTCGGGATGACTTGAGATCCTTTGTAGTCTCACCTAATCCAATATTGAGGCGCGCTTGAGGAATTGGTGTGTGAGCATATGATTGTATAATTCCATAAGAAAAAAGCTTTAAGTACAAGGCCACACATGGGGGTGAGACTTGAGATCCTCTGTAGTCTCACCTAATCCGTAATTGAGTCTGAAGTCAAATCAGAAATGGGGAAGAGTGAAAGGGAAGAGATGTCTGAAGAGAACTGTCCAATAGCTAGATCCATGCTTGAGTGTCGTTTCTGGGGCGTGGCATGCAACAAGATATATATTCAACTACCTTGTATTTGGTCTGGAAGTTGACAAAGAACCGCAAAATCAATGGTATCATTAGCAGAGAAATATGAAATTTGAATGAGTTAGCTATGCAGCTGGAGGTTTTGGCTTAAGCATTCTTAAGTGAATAGTTTTGTCTTCCAAGAAATCACTTATTCAAAAAATATATTGATTCATCACGGTAGAGACTGTTAAGATTTGGGGTTCCATCTTAAAAGGTCAACCTTTTTAAGAGGAGTAGCTTAATATCTTTATTAATTGGTCTATGTCAACATCATTTATGATGTGGGATATATATCCCTTAACACGCCCCCACAAGATGGTGACTCATTTGAGCAAATCAATCTTAAAATCCACGGGCTCTTTTTAAAGTCTTAATGGGATTCTATCGCTCGTTGGAGCATAATGGGCTCTAATACCATGTTAAGATTTGATGTTTCATCTTAGAAGGTCAATCTTTTTAAGAGGAATAGCTCAATCTTTATTAATTGGTCTATGTTACATCATTTATCGATGTGGGATATATATCCCTTAACACGCCCCCGCAAGATGGTGGCTCATTTGAGCAGACCAATCTTGAAATCCACGTGCTCTTTTTAGAGTCTTAATGGGATTCTATCGCTCGTTGGAGTATAATGGGCTCTGATACCATGTTAAGATTTGGGATTCCATCTTAAAATATCAACATTTTTAAGATGAGTAGCCCAATATCTTTATTAATTGGTCTATGTCAACATCATTTATCAATGTTGGATATATATCCCTTAACACGCCCCCGCAAGATGGTGGCTCATTTGAACAAACCAATCTCGAAATCCACGTGCTCTATTTAGAGTCTTAATGGGATTCTATCGCTCGTTGGAGCATAATGGGCTCTGATACCATGTTAATATTTAAAGTTCCATCTTAAAAAATCAACATTTTTAAGAGGAGTAGCCAAATATCTTTATTAATTGGTCTATGTCAACATCATTTATCGATATGGGATATATATCCCTTAACAGAGACCGTACTTGAGTTTTGGATTACTCTTATCATCTACATCGTTATTGTCTTTGTGAGTGGTCTATATGCGACATTGAGTGCCAATACCACACTGGTTCAAGAGTTTAGAGGTGCTCTTTTGCACGGTAATGGTGTAGGGTGGGTCCACAGATTGAAGCATTTCATAATATAACAGTCACATTTGAGTTTGCTGAGTTTAAGATGGTCGAACATTTGAGGATTGAACTTGTGCATTGAGGGGGAAAATTCTCTTTCTGCAAATTTATTGTCAGTTCCAATTTTTTCTAATTACTGTTTATTTCACGTCTTTGTTGATATATTGGACCTTATAGAATCACGACTTTTATCAAAGTTACATTGATTTATTATTCCGTCGGCTTACAATCATTTTTTTTTTCTCATTCAGGTGCTTTGATCATCTAAAGATGTAGCAGTGAGGCGCTATTTAAATGTTTAACTCAATCTATAAATCTTTTGCATTACCTTGTTCTGGAATTCTGTGTAGGGGATTTTTTAGTGTTGCTTTCTAATTGTATTTAGTAATTGTTTGGTACAAATTAAAATCCAAATTTTGATCTAAGTCAAAGTCAAAAATTAATTTTAATTACATATTTTTATGAAATTCACAAATTTTCAATCACATGTTACATCAACTTTTATCGAAATTTACTGAAAATCCAATTTTAGCACCTGTTTAGAAGGTATTTTCCCATGATTTGAAGCAATTTTATGACCGTTGGGCAACTCGTGGGCCCATTGTGGTTGTTGGCTTTGTTTGCCCTTCCACTAAATTATCACAATTTTCAAATATGCCCTTCAAGAATAGTCAAATTCATGATTGGAAGAAATGTGTACAAGGTAATAAAAAGGGTACTATAGACTTCTACCATTTTTTAGGTGATAGTTTCTACTGATGTTTGATGGCTTAAATGCTTGGCAGCAATGAAAAGGCAGATAACAGTCATATTTGGGCTAAAAATCTTGGGTAAATCCCTCCCAAACATGTTATTAATCCCTACCAAATAAGCGCTTAGTCTCATGGATAAAATTTAATGGCTAGTGGGGGCAACTGGCACTTAATTTTTTGCCTTGAAAAAAGCTCACCCAACTACCCAAGCCTGAGTCTTTTTAACATTTTGAAAAAATGGCCCACACACTCATTCCCTTCCAGTGTAGGCTGTGAATTTGGATTTCCCTTCCCGTCTCTTACCCCCGAATTCTCAAACCCTGCGACAGTGGGAACTGGGTATTCGAACTTTGGCATTTGCAATTCTCCCCTGCAGGCTGCATTACTCGACTACTCAAGGTCACCACGAGGTGTATTATAAATTATAATCGTGCAAGTTTTTTTAATATGTTTCTGCTTGATGTGGTCATTATTATGGATACCTTGAGCATGAGGACTATCATGGCTCTCCCCTTTCGATTATAGGACCCGGGTCCTCGAGCTTGTATAGTCATCGAGATACCTCGAGGATGGACCCTTCAGAATGTCTCCAAAATCACTTTAGTAGTCCTCAGGGGTATGTGCTCGGGATTTTGCCTTAGCCAAATCCTCAAAGTGCTCTGTGATCGAGAGTTGCTAGTCATCATCCTGAAAGAACTAACCCTATCCAATTACCTCAATTGAGGAATCTTAGGTCATAAAGGAGTCTTACCTTGATGAACACTTTAAATCAGGAAGAATTAGATTTCTAGTTACAATCTGACACTCATCCCAACAATAATTCTTAAAAATAAAGTGATGAGTCCTACTAGGAGTTCACTACTACCTAGCTCTATAAATATGGAGTCTTGGATCATTTTTCAGGTATGTTCTTTCATTCACATAATTTTACAAGTACATATCTTTTCTCAAAGTCTCTATCTGACTTAAGCATCGGAGGGGCGACGAGAACACACCTCATTGCCTTTGTTTCAGGTACCGGAGGACATTGCTCGTGCTCGTGCTCAGTCGTCAACCTCGGGATCAACATGTACGATTTTTGGTATCAACACTGCTAAACATTTTCAAAGGATACTGTACTTCTTTTAGTCTTTTTTCCTTCAGGTTTGTATTGATAATGGATTTACAAATTCAAGAATATGAACATTTTGAAAGGACAGAGTTAGTACTGGAGAAGAACTAGTAATGAGATTTTTTGTTCTTCCTCTTCTTCTCGTTGTGCGTGTTAATGTAATTAGTTGTATATATAATATAATCATTGACAAAAAATCCTTTGAAGAGGTGAAAGTGAAAAGGTAATAGCCGAAAAGTGAGCTCCGGTTGCGAAGAAAAAAGAGACCGTAATTGGAGTATTTAGTTTGTTTTTTTTACTTTTATAAGGCAATTTCTCAACAGGAAGAACAACACCCCACTCTTCATGTTTTTATTCTCTCTTTTATTCTTTTTTTTTTTGGCCCCTTCCACTGACTGAAAAATCATTATTGTAACTTAATTTCAATTAATGATGAAACTAATTAGTGTTGAAAACATGGTTGCTCCAATTTTAAACCATTCTAGCAAAAGGTCTTTGAACTTTCGATGGTAAAAAAAAAAAATTAGTCACTTAGATGGTTTGGTAAGTACTTATGAACTAATTAGTGCTTGCTTGTTCAAATTCAATGGTGGCAACCTGCGAATTGATGACTGATGATCAGGGTTGCGATATTACACCTAAATAATTAATGAAAGTTGATTAAATCTATGACTTGAAAGAAACTTTGCCATTTCACTGTTGGTATGTTATGCATTCTTTGTTTGATTTGTAAGAAGATATGTTGAGATATTTTAAACGAATATCCCAAAATTCTATTGAAGAAAATGTTGAGGTAAAGAAAAAATGTCGAGACAAGTGTTGAGGATGCTACTGTTGGAGAAAATGAAGCATGTATTGATGAAACTAATTTTCAAGAAAATGATGAGGTAAAGAAAGCAAGTATTGAGCATATTGATATTGCAAAAAAAAAAAAAAAAAAAAAAAGGTATTACATTTTGAATATTATCTTTATTGTCTAATTTGAAATTATCCCCAAACCAAAATCCTGGATCCGCCCCTGGCTAACATACATTATGCACGCTTTAAATAAAATGATACCTTAGTTCATGAAAAATTCCAATTTTACCTTCATGAGGAAGCCAGTTCGAAAATAGACCTCCAGAGATGAAATGCAAGTCAGGAAAGTTTTTGAAATTTACCCATAATTAAATTATCTTTCTAACAAATTTCGTTAGATTTGAAACTTAAAAAGTATAGGTTGGCTTCTTTCGATCAATCCCTTCTTAATTGGAGAAGGCAGAAGGATGGAATTATGCTTTATTTTGTGGGAATTAAAATAAGATTTTTAATATATTTTGATAAAAATTGATGAAATATGTGGTGAAAACTGAAAATTTGTAATTTCAATGAAATATGTGATTTTTTTTTTATTTTTTATTTACTTTAACTCAATTAAAATTACAAATGAAGGCAACATAAGCTTTCGATTAGTATACGAATAAACGGAACATTTCTATTCATGCATGTGATGTTTTAACAAATTTTTTTTGAATGAAATCCGTCAATGAAATAAGAGAATTAAAAGTAATTAAATCGTAAACTCAAATCTTTCGTCACCACTGCACCGTTAATTTATAAATATAATTGATATGCGTTTTGATTTGATTCACTATTGTTCATTATCCGTAGAGTACAAAATCAACTGTGCGAGGGCCGTAGCTCAGGCTTATATACTTCAATTTCCCAACACCTACAATCAGTGACGGACCCAGGATTTTGAATCAGTACGAGCGGTCGTGGATTGTCGACCGTTGTCAGCAATAAAATATTAAGAGCCCCGTTTGATGCCCTTTTTTTTTGCCAAAAAAAATGTATTTTGGAATAGTGATTTGATGAAAAATATGTAGTTAAAAATAATAAAAAATTTTGAATTTGAATGTAATATTATTTTATTGAAAAATGTGTGGTTGAAAGAAGAAAGAAAAATGAATTTTGAAAAAAAAAAAAAAGAATCAAATAAGGTCTAAAATTTAAATATAACAATTATTTTGTTCAAACTGAACATATATAATTTTGTTGTAAAAATTAGTAATATTTACCAAATGATATTGTGAACAAGTTTTGTATAATTCAAAGAAATTACACGTAATCAATTTTTTAGAATTGCATTAAATTTGCTAAAATATAATATATATTATTCTGGTTAGATTAGTTTCAAATTCAATGAACGCCACAATGGTCAAGTTCTCAATGAAAGAATTATTTTGAGCCACAAATTCAATGAATGCCACAATGGTCAAGTTCTCTAGTTCTGCTAAAGTGTAATATATATTATTCTGGTTATATTATTTTGTTCGATTCTCTTCTCCTTATCTATTTAATTTTGATAAAAATGAAAGGATTAAAATTATTTCACAATAAAAAGGGTAGGAAATGAATCGAAACCAAAACTTCTTATGAATATAGGAGCTCTAACCAGTTGAACTACAAGAAATGCTAAAACAAATTACAAAGTATGTCATCTAAAACATATATTCATTGTAAAAATAAAATAAAATTGTTTCAGCGGATCCAACACGAACTGCTCTGCTGGGACTCACCGAGTGCTGGGTCCGCCCCTGCTTACAACTAACTTAATTCTATCAACTTACCTTAATGCTCCACTAGACCCCTGTCCCCACCCCCAAAATTCGTGCACCTCCTTGCAGCGGCAACGCGTGCTACCGGTCTCTCGCTAGGTCCCAGTACTCTTTCATCCATCATTTGCTTTAGGTAGGTCCAATATTATATATACGATTATGGACTTGTATGTAGGGTTTTTGAAAATATTTTCATTTAGACGTCAAAAATATTTTCTAAATCTCAAAAATAATTTTTTACAAGTTTGAATAATCTTATGAAAATATTTTATTTGACTAATTTTTTTTTTTTTTTTTAAAGAAAGCTGACATAAGATAACTTTATCTAAAAGACTCTTTTACGAAAAATAGAAATTTAACCCCTTCTCGAAATAAATGGAGTTGTAACATCTAACCAAATCTCACATGCCATGCTACTATAGGGTGTCAAGAGTGTTCTTGCCACTCATTTAAATTCCAAATATTTATAACAAAAGTCAATAAATACGGCCCATTTATTAATATTTACATAAAGATAAAGACTAACTGTTCTTTAATCTAATCCTCATCCACATGAGGTAACATCAATCATTGTACCATAACTTGGATTATTTTTATATAGTAATCAATTTGGCTCGTCAAGACCCGTAAAGATTATGAGCATGTTTGAATCACGATTTTTTGTTAAAAATATATTTTGAAATAGTATTTTGATGAAGAATGTGTAATTAAAAAAAATAAAGAAAATTTTTTAATTTGCGTATAATGTTATTTTATTAAAAAATGTGTGGTTGAAAATAAGAGAAAAAAATGTATTTTGAAAATAATTGAGACCAAATAAGGGCAATTGGCTAGACTTCAAACAAAAAAATTGATATTTATTTATTTATTATTATTATTTTTGTTAAAACTCACTTAAATAAATTCAAGAAAATAAAACATAAATGAAAATTTCTACGTATAAAGATCAAATTTAAATTTTGCACTCTATCACATTAAAAGTTAACCTTCCAAAAATAGTTTTGTTCTACTTACACCATGGTTGACAGCTTTATTTACACTATTTGATATGACACACATTTTTACTAATGATTTTAAAAACACTCATTCAAATCAATGATCTCGATTTTACCACATCAAAAGGGTGTCATGTACGTCTAGCTTAATTCTTCAAAAAATGCAATTTCTGGTGCATTAGTCAATTTAGCTTCTCTTTCCATTCAAATACGTCCCTCTAATTCACACAAATCCTTTTATCCTTGTACATAGTTCTAATATTATCTCGAGATCCTATTATGGTCATCAACTTTTGGATTATTCCATGAATGTTCTCACTTAACGTACGGTCTAAGATCCAATTGTACGCCGCCTTCATGTCTCCCTCACTGGTAAAAACGGATTATGTATATATATACAGTAACGTGTGTGTGTGTGTGTATAATTGAGGGGACCACCGTTAATAGCATATAGAATTCCTTGGTGCATGTGATTCACTACGTTGTTACACTGACGATTTGTCTAAAGGGCCCTCGACGATTTATGTAGTATTTGCAGTGCTGGACATGTCTGGGCATCTCTTCCACAAAGCTTAAATCAGATTGGCTAAGGCACTGGGATTTGTTTGGCATGCCCTCATTAAAACCCATACGCTACAAGCAATAGCTTTGATTTCTGTGTACAGATACAGATTTTTAAATTATTCTTCAGCTGATACATCTACCAAAGGGTATGTGAAAAAAAAAAAAAAAATTTGCAGCTGATATTACAAAGGATAAGTGGTTACAACTGGGATTCAGGAGTTTCTTATAAGGTAAGTAAACTTATTGATTCTTAGTTAAGAACAAAAATTATGAAATCTTTGGTTTTGAAACTTGTTTACAGTATCTTCTTCTTGAAGGTATATAATACATAAGATGAAACAAATCTTGCTTGATTTTTATGAGTAGATGATAAGAGAGGTGTATCGACCTACTTACCGATAATTTCCTTCGTTTGAGAGTCATAAAGATTTAAGATTTTAAGGATGTCATTTAACGTGATTTGTTTTTAGACCCATCCGTGATTTTTGAGTCAAACTGGCCAGTCCGATCCAATTCTAACAACATGGATTTCATTTTTCTAATGAAATCGAGCATATTTGTTATGTTTCTACATCAAATTTTCATATACAAACCACCCTAAAAAGAAAATGGGAGAAAACACTTGATTTGAACTTAAAACCTTGAAAAAACAAATTGGTGTAAACTCAATGAAAAATATCATAGTCAGTACGTATGTGCTGAATACGCATCACTTTCTTATGAAGATGATGTGAAGCCATGCTGAGAGATATTTTCATATGTGAATAATTATCATGGCCCAAACATAAAGAAAAACGGATAAAAATTAAAATATATTATACCATGAAAAATCATATGGACTAAAACTCTCATGGCCTCCTTAGCTTGGTATATGCTTTGATTGCTGTCTTAATTTATTATTTAATACTATTTTTCTTGAATCCTTTGCCATTTTTCTGTATGTACAGGACGAGGCATACAAGAAAGGCTAATATCATCTCAAATTGACTACACAATCCTGATAAAGATCCAAGCACATTAAAGACTTCAAAAATCTTTCTATTTTTGTTTTTTCGAATTTTGATGGAGAAGCTTCTTGATTCGTACGACAGGGAATACGTGAAAATGGCCATGTTGAAGCACGAGGAAACATTTCGAGAGCAGGTAGGTTTATCTTCCCATATTATGTTTCGTCTGCTATATCGGGAGTTAGTCTATGTTTATTTCTTTTCTAGAATCCTTTTTACGGCTCAATTAGTGTTCTAATCTTCAAATTAATTTTCCAGGTTTGTGAACTTCATCGTCTCTATCAAATTCAGAAGATGCTTATGAGAGAAACTGCCAAAAATAGGCGAAACATGCAGGATTACTTGATTCATTCCAATAAGTTCAATGATGATGACGATATGGCCATGAAATGTCCAGACTTAGAACTGCCTGCTGGAGAGTTCATAGCAGAATCAGATGACAGTAGAGTGCTCGAAATTGAAGATTACAATGATCTTGAGCTGACATTAGGCCTGAAAAGCTATTACACGAGAGGAAAAGCTACTGGAACATCACCGGAATCAGGTTCTGGTCCGAGCATTAATTCTTCTTCCTCCACTGGATCAAACCATGTAAAGAGAACAAGAAAATATGCAAGAGAAGAATCGTTAAACCAGCAGAAATGGGGACTAGGGATTCCTGTATCAAATCTTAATTTCCTTGGAGTAAGGGAGAATAGTTCTGAGGTGGAAGAACATTTGAGAAAAGATAGATTAAATGCTCCACCTTGGTTTTTCCAGGTTTTAAGCCTGAATATGAGTTGAGAAAGGGGAAAAAACTTCATCCCCCATGTCAGTACAATAATATCTGTAGACTTCCTATTGTCATCTTATTCTGTGAATATTGATCAGATTTTATTTTCTAGTTTTTACTTATAATGGGATTCTTTTTCCCTGACTTGTTTACTAGCTGTTACTATTTCCACCATAATTTTTAAATCAACAACGTCTTTATTCAAAGAAAGGGTGCATTGCCTTGTTTGAGTGGTAGTGTATGACAAGATCGAGTTAGGTCCCAGAGTTACAGCTGGACCCTTGCTTAAGAAGGAAGAGATCCACTACGACCAGTATGTCGTATATACTCAGGAGATGCTTAGATTGAGTTTATAGCTATACAGATTGCCTGTACTCGGTTTACATAAAACAACAAAACAATCATGCTACACAAACAAGTTTAAAAATAGAGGGAACACGTCCACGCATGAATGGATAATTTGAAAAATAAAAAAAATAAACACTTAAACAGGTGCTGTCAAGTTAGTCTGTCCATAATTTCATTGTCTTTGAGCCTTCTCAATCATCATCATTGTACACAAAAATATCTATGGGAATCCCAAGAGTCCAAAACTGTCCCACATGGATTGTCAATGCTGATGTCCTGTCATTAGATTAAACCCAAGTATTATTTACATAAGATTGGAATCAAACAAGAAATATTTATTTATTAATTATTTCCTTTAGAATTTTGTCTATTCTTGTGATAATCACCTTTCTGAAAAAACTAATTTTTCCAAGATTTCGGGCATCTCTCAAAAGTTGTTGAGTTTGTAAATCCACTTTACAGCCAGATTTGTGTTTGTAATATATAATATCCACACGTTCAGCTGGGCCTGTTTTGTCCTCTATTCCAAGAGTTCTATCTTCAAATTCATTTGTGCAATTGTATGTTGAGTTCTCGTGCACCTTGTGAACTCATCAAAGAGTAAAGATATTGCAGTAGAAGTTGTAAGGAGGAGATGTCACACTATAGGTTATAGTGATCCATTGGAGGAAACTAGATTTTCTGTAGCCACAGGATGTTGAATTTATTCATGTTCAATTCAACGTACTAAATATGTCATAGAATCTTCACTTAAGCCCAACGACTAGCCAAATGAAAACTTGTACCATGACAAGGAAATCCTTATGCCTAAATCAATCTCGACTCCGTTATTGAGGGCCATTGTAAATGTGGAGACTTTTGGAAGTTTTCTACCTCAGTCTACAATTATCCACTTCTTTGTTTTGTTTACTCACTAGTTAGCCTCCACCATGATACAGACATGGTTGCTTATAATGTGCAAACAAGATCGAGGGAATATGATCTACTAAAACCTCATGATTTTCATTTGATACCTACCACAGAGAAAATGTTTCCTTTAAGCAATAACTTTTAAGTGTCTTGAGGTGTCTACCACCAAATGAACATTAGATTCCAATTCCAAAATACAAGGCTGCCCCACAATTATATGTAATGACTGAACTCTGATCTCTTAAGTTCAATATTATCTGATTATTTCGTTTAGATGAGAAAATGAGGAACACTGCTACATTGTCTCGTGTTTTCAGGCTTTTCCTTGCGATTTAAACCGAGAAAATCAACCTATTAAGTTTAGAGAATGAATCCACCTAGAAGAGTAAATTGGACGGGGTGGCAGGGGCGGAGGTAGTGGGGGGTAGTGGTGGGCTGTAGCCCAGCATTGTCCCTCCGCCAATATTTAAGAAGAGAAAATTTTATAGCTAAGAGGTCAAGTTTCACTCATTTCAAATTTAAGAGATAAAGTTTAAAATTTAAACTTTCACATCTTTTAAGGTTTAAAATTTTAAGTCTCATATTTTTAAATTTTTTATTTATAAATTAATTAATTAAACATATATTTTATTAATTAAATATATTAATGTCACAATTCCATATAATTTGATCACAAATTCTATATAATTGGTCACAAATCACAAATTTTATATGTCACAAATTATTTTACTGTCACAATTCAAAAAACTTATAGGTTGTGATTTGTTTATCGGTCACAAAAAAAAAAAAAAAATTGAACCGTCAATTATTTTACGGTCATAATCCAAAAAAATTTATATGTTACAATTTGTTCATCCGTCACAAATTAGAGATTTTATAAGTCACAAATTATTTTACGGTCACAAATCAGAAATTTTATAGGTCACAAATTATCTTACGATCACAATTCAGAAATTTTATGAGTCACAATTTGTTCATCGATCACAAATAAAAAAAATTATACGTCACAACTTATTCATCGATCACAAATCACAAATATTATAAGTCACAACTTAGTAGTCTGTCACAAATTGTCAAATTATCGGCCACAAATTAACAATTTCTTAGGTAACACATTATTTTTTGGTCACAATTTATATTTTTCATTCACAACATATTGTTTATCTATCACAAATTAATGAATTTAATGGTCACAAACAACCAAATAATTTGTGACCACCACCAAAACTTGTGACCATCACCTCAACACTCCATCTAGTAGCACGACACCACCGTCGCAGCCACTACCATCGCCACCATCTCGATGACCACCACCACCAACTAACCAGCACCATAACTAACGTTATCAGTCACCACCACCAAAAAATCAGATCTAAAATTATCAGTCACATAGCACCGTACCCAACCACTGCACACTACCATCGCATTACCATACCCAGCCACTGGTCACCACCACTGCATCCAACCATAGAACACAGCACCCCAACCACACAACCGCACCCAACCACCGAACATAGCACCAATCAAACCCAACCACCGCACCGCACCTCACACTACTATTGCACATCACTATCGCACCACCGAACCCAACCACCGCATCCATACCCTTTAACAATTACCACTTGCTCTGCTGTCTCTAGAACTGCCGCACCACCACCTTCGCCAGAGTCAACATTACCAACACCACCACTGCCAAAACTCACCACAACCGCCAGCACCACCACCTTACCAACAGCACCATAACCAACACCCAAAGAAACCCTAAACAGATCGGAGGAAGAAACATTACCATTTACAAATCATGATTCCGCTAGACCAAAACCCAAAGCACTCATAATTCACGGCACAAATCGAAAGAAGAATGTCGCGATCCCACGCCGCTACATAGAGGAGCTGGCCTTGCGCAACGTCGACACTCACTGTCGGAGCGTTGCAAGATTTTAATTTAATGAACACACAAATGATAGAGAAATAAATTAAATACAAGTAAGCACGTAAATGAAACAATATAAACTTGCACAAAGTAAAACCATGAAGTAAAAGGGTTAGAGAGTGCAAACGATATAATATGGAGGTTTGATCCTACGCAATGATCTACGTTCCTCGTTACCTAGCTCTCCGCCACGAGCAAGACCTTTTTCACTATGTTGATTGACTTATGGTGTAATCCAACCATTTACAAAGTTTTCAGTGACTTACAACCAAGAAGCATCGATCCTTTTACAAAGTTGAGCTTTCTGAGATCTCAACACGATCCACAATTCAAAATGAATTTACAAGACAAATCTTCTCTTCTTATGAAACAATAGATTCAAAGTTGAGAACAAAAAGAGAAGAAGCAAACACTTCAATACATGGCAATGGTATAACTCAAAGTGTTGGGTTGAAAAACTTTTTGAAGAATAAAAGATTTTCACAAAATTAATCACTCAAAAGTTTTTCGAGAATTTAATGCTTTTAATCTTCTAAGGATAGAGAATAAGGTGGTTGTGATCAATAAAAGTCTTACTTTAATGCTCAAAAAAGGTTCACTAAAGTGAAAAATGAATGAGGTGGTTATAACACTCAAAACAGGCCAAAACTCTGTCCATCCAGACAAGGCATCCGGACGTCTGGATCAATAAAAAACTAGCCGTTTGAAAATATCAGAACGGTAAAAAAAGGTGATCGTTAGAGGTCATCTGAACGTTCGATTCCTCGTCCGGATGGCCGAACATTTTCTTACGTGATTTTTTCGTTTGATACAATTTCATGAAGTATTTTCTCACGTATTATTTTCAAGGTAAGTGACTTAATAAATATTTTATGCAATCATTTGATTTTGAAAATAATCTTTCTTATGCATAAAAATTTACTTTGAGCTCTTAGTAATTCATCTGCCAAGTATTGAAATATTTTACATTTACATGAATGTGAAAAGTCTAAATACTTTGTTTTGAACATCTTGACGTGCATTGCTCGACCGTACTTCGACTTTTGTCTCGATTTGCATTGAGACATCTTTTTGCGGGTTTTTCAATATTATTCTTCATAGCATTGATTCATCGATTTTGTTTTCACGTTGATTGTTGTGTGCAAATAACTTGACCGTGAACTTCGTGTCATCAATTTTATTCTTATGCAATAATCACTATAGACACTCGAAATCAATTTGTTAGAAGTAAACACAATTTGTTTGTGAAAATCAAAACGAGATGTCAACAATTTCTCTCTTTTTGATTATGACAAACAAGATAATTTACAATATAATTATCAAACAAATTGTTATAAATTTTAAGCATATATTCCCCCTGTCCATGTGCGTAATGATAAACAAGTTGATATGAAACTTAGACGTACGTTCCCCCCTATCGACATGCATATATTATTTTTATGTTTGTAGTTTATAATCATGCATAATTATCCATGAATTTTCCCCATTTTGGCATAAATAAAAAGAAACGAGTGATCAACTTAATTAAGTCAAAAGAGAACATACTAGCTGAAATAGAGAGGTTCACATACATAGGGAAAGATAAAAACAAACGACATGTATAAGAAGTAAATGAACTAAGGTGCCGGAGGCGGCAGAAAGCGAGCATCAAGGGCGGTGAAGAAGGAATCCTGTCGATCTTGGAGGGCAGTTTGTTGTGCCTAAAGCTGAAGCAGCAAACTCCCGAAGCTATCGACAGTGGTAGTGAGAGAGTCAATGCTCTCGTTGAGGTGGTTGAATTACTCTTCCATGAATAAGCGGTCTATGGAAGAAAGAGGTGCACTGGATTCAGGAATATCAGAAGGAGGGATATGGGCATCTTCAGGGTCGTCTTCGGATTCGTCCTTGAAAGGAAGAGTCGAGAGACCGAAGGTATCATCAAATCCCTTAGTTCTAGCCACCCATTGCCCTTGATCCTTTACTATTCTCATCCATTTGAGGATTTTAATGTTAATAACATCGGTAGGGCATGGTTTAATAAAACTTTCACCCTCAAGCGGAATGTCGAAGTGCTGAAATATTTTTGTAAGGAGCATCCCATGAAGTAGTGTCTTAGTGTGACGTGATGCATGCACAAGGTTTATAACGCCCATAGCAATAGTGGGAAAATCCAATTTTCGCCCAACCAAGATAGAGTCTAAAAGAAAGATATCGAAGTTACTCACTTCATCTTGATGACCTTTTTGTGGAAGAATAATGTTGGCAATAATGTTTTGCAAAATTTTACAAGGGAGATTTAATTGGTTTGCGCTAATTTTTGTGATATTCTCGAAGTTCTTCTCGGCGACCCGATGACACGCCTCAGAAGGATTATAGCCGTCAAATGTAGGAAGTGCTTTGTGAACAAAAATTTGTAGGTTACACGGTTGGAGCTCGAGAAGATCACGAATGAGTGTTTTCGAGATTTTGATACAAACATTTTTAAGAAAACATGTAATCGTGTCGGAACGAGGGTCAAATTGCATGTTCATGTAAAATTCTTTCATAAGGCGTAGGTATGCGTGTTCCTCCAAGGTACACACGATACCCATCCCATTTTCTCAAGATATTCTTCAATATGAAAAGCGGGAGCTTCCACAGAAAAATCAGTGAAATCGACGCTCTTACCGATGAGAATAAGCGACTTTTCAAAGGGATTCGGTGGTGCCTCGGGTTCCAACTCCATGTCTTCATTGGATGAAGATGGTGGAGGGCGCCTCTTAGTCTTTTTCATCCTTTTGCCTCATTGGGAGGCCGCCATATTAGAAATTTGAAGTGAGTACTCGAATGCAAGGATAGGGTTTGTGATAAGTTGCCCAAAAACTCAAAAAATTGAAAGTAAATACTGGATTCGAGAGTGTAGTGATAGGGTAACGAGATTTTAATGATCAATTTGAGGATTTTGTGTAAAAAGTTTAAGATTTGAGTAGGGTTTTGAATGAGAGAAGGAATGAGCGATTTTTGAAGTGGGTTTTGTGAGGAACTTTGAGATTTGGGGTATAAAACTTGTGGATTTTGCAATGAAAAGAGAATTGGATTGAATTGTGACTGTTTTTAGTGAGTTCGAGTGGTATAGGGAGAGAGTTCGTGAGAGGATGATGAAGAAGTAATATGAAGAGGCTGAAGAATCAATTTTAAAAGCTTCAGATCCGATGATCGGAAAGTTCTGTCCGCCCGGACATAAATGTCCAAACGAATTAAGGGTTCATCCGGATGGCTTGATTTTGATTTTTTTTAAAAGGCTTAGTTCAGTTTTGCACATCAATTTCATCAATAATGCCTAATCCTCTTCTAATATGTGAGAAATGATCTAGAGCGAGAGGTTTAGTGAAGATGTCGACTAATTGATTTTTCGTATCAACGAATTCTAGCAAGATATCCCCCTTTTGAACGTGATCTCGAAGAAAATGATGTTGTATTTCAATATGCTTAGTTCGAGAATGTAAAACAGGATTTTGGGACAAGTTAATGGTACTAGTATTATCGCACATAATAGGAACATGATCGTAGGATAAGTGATAATCATATAGAGTTTGTTTCATCTAAAGTACTTGTGCACAACAACTCGCCGCAGAGATATATTCTACCTCGGTCGTAGATAATGCTACCGAATTTTGTTTCTTATTAAACCATGATACTAGAGCAAAGCCTAGAAAGTGACAAGCTTACTTTTACGATCAATTTGGCATCCGGCCCAATCGGCGTCTGAATAGCTAAGTAAATCAATGCGAGTGTTTTTCGGAGACCAAAGTCCTAAGGTTCGAGTCCCACTAAGATATCTAAAAATTCTTTTAACAGCTTTAAGATGTGATTCCTTAGGATTCGATTGAAAACGAGCATACAAGCATACACTAAACATAATATCAGGCCTACTTGCGGTAAGTAAAGAATGGATCCAATCATATCTCGATATTTGGTGACGTCAACGGAGATTCCTTGATCATCCATGTCGAACTTTGAGGATGTGCTCATAGGTTTTAAATCACTCATTTCAAACTTCTTCAACATGTCTAATATATACTTACTTTGATTGATGAATATGCCATGACATGATTGCTTAATTTGAAGTTCAAGAAAGAACTTAAGTTCTCCCATCATGCTCATTTCAAATTCATTGCTCATGTTTTTCGAAAATTCTTCACACAGATGAATATTTGTTGTTCCAAAAATAATATCATCCACATTGATTTGAACAATAAGTATGTCTTCTTTATGGGTTTTAATGAAAAGAGTAGTATCTGCCTACCAATAGAAAAGCCATTTGAGAGCAGAAATTTGCTCAAACGTTCATTCTTCATACCAAGCTCGAGGAGCTTGTTTTAGACCTTAGAAAGCTTTTCTAAGTTCAAAAATATGGTTTGAAAATTTATGATTTGTAAAGTCGGGCGGTTGTTCGACGAATACTTCTTGAATGAAGCCAGTTAAAAACGCACTTTTAGCATCTATTTGGTAAAGAGTAAAATATTTGTGACATGCAAATGCAAGAAGCATGCGAATTTATTCTAACCTAGCAACCGGTGCAAATGTTTCTTCATAATCAATACCTTCTTCTTGATTGTAACATTGTGCCACTAATCTAACTTTGTTATGCACAATGATTCCATTTTCATCTCTTTTGTTTCTAAAGACCCATTTAGTACCAATAACGATTTGACCCATTTTGTTAAGATGATTATTTAAATTTAGATTGAAAGTATCAAATTTTGTAAAACAATTTTAGTTTCTTGCTACACTGAAATTTTCCTCATCTTCCATATAAATCTTGTGTATTCATTATTTTTCATATTGCTCTAATTTTCTCGTTTTTATTATTTGGCCAAGTTCTCAATACTATTCGTTAAAAGATCAAGCATTATTAAGATTCTCTTTCATGAGCTAATTTAGCCCCTATTTGAAACCCATTTTTAGATGAAAAGAAATTTTAGAATAGTGATTGATGTGAGAATGTGTGGTGGAAAAGTGATGAAAAGTTTTTGATTTGTGTGTAATATTATTTTATTTGGAGGATGTGTGGTTGAAATGAAGAATGAGAATGAGAAAGAGAAATAGAAATAGAAATTAAAGGGTGTCAAACGGGGGCTTAAATATTTTGTCTGAAACCGATAACATATGCACAATGGCTCCTATTTAATCCAGCATACATCAAGACACTAACAGAAGGAAGAAAAAAAAAAAAAAAGGAGGATCCAGTAGTGCTTCTGGTATTGGGTAGCCCAACTCATCAAATCAATAACAAGACGTAAACAATTATAAGCATATTATTCGTTATATTTTACAGATATGAATAAAATGCACTTGCACTACGATTTGCACATATATCACACGGAGGAAAGAAAAGAAAAATACAGAATCCAGGACCTTTTTCTCAAGATAAAAACAATGCAATGAAGGTATCTTAATTTGATACCAAAAGGATCGAGTACGAACCAAATGTATCATGATATGGAATGTCGCCTATCTTTGCTTGGTTTATTTTGACGTTTGGCACTTTGAGGTACGATTCCATCAGCCCGAATAAATCTGCCAAGTGTTTTTGACACGGAGCTTAAGAATGAATTTCCAGGCAAAGAAGGCTTATCAAAGGATAGACGAGTGCCTGAGGGACTACCAATTGATGCTTTGGGATCATCAGATTTTGCGATTTCTTTCAGTCTCATTTTCATTTTCACCAACTCGAGTTTCAGGTCCCAATTTTCTTTACGTAGAGTTGAGAGCTCGTCTGATACAGGGTGATTGTCAATGGAGCATTGATTCGCTTTAGTTGGAAGAGAAGGAGAATCATTGAGGCTGCTGTCCATGACTTCCCTGAGGCATTGTTGCTCGTAGTACAGCACTTGAACTACCATCTGGACAGGTAGTCGGTCATTTTGAGCTGCGTGTGCGCAAGCTTCCCGAGAAAGCTTTTGACAATCCATCACACTGCAAACTTTCTTCCTCTCCATGTCACTCAATGCGGGATGAGCCTGCAGATTACTTATAAGGAAGCAGATGAATTAGATATGCAGCTTGATAATTCATCTATAAAGTAATTACACCAAGCTTACAATTACTTCCTACTAAATTATGAAGAGGTGAAAAAGGTATTTGCTTTCAATAAGAGAGGATTTCTAAGGGGTAAATTAGATGAAAATGGAAAATGAAAAGATTCTTAATAGGAAACTTTTTGACTCAATAGTTTATGCGAAGTTTTTCCAACTTTCACTACACATCAAGAGATCGAACTTTGTCGGAATAAGCAAAACACAAGAAGTATCAAAGCAGTCCAAAAAAATCACGTCATTAGTATAAAAATTAAGCATAATAGACTAGTATCTTAAATTCTCATGTCGACCAAAAATCCTATTTGCTCTGTTTCCCATGAGCTTATCAGTGAGGGATTCAGAAATTAAAGTAAGACAATGTACAAACCTTCAAATAGATATCAATGGCCCTATACATTCCGTCTTCTGTTATTCGGGGCTGTTCAGGAATAAGTTCGGCAAGACTGATAAACTTTGAGACAGATAAATTGCGGTCAGAAGCAATTTCAGCAAGATAAGTCTCCATTAACTTCGTGACACACTCCATATCACTCTGTGAAGGAGAAATATACTCGTTGTCTGCATTGTATCCTGATCTATTCCCATCCATTTCATATTCTAGGTAATTCGTCATTATCCTCTGCACGGTTTCAACATCAAACAATGTATCCCTGGTGAAAGTACAAGAAGGAATTAGTAAATCGTCTAACACGGCCTGTCCTAGTTGCAAGGCCATCCTCTTTTCCAAGTCGAGCCTGCAAGCAACTGTTGTTTCTAGATGTATTGCAGCTCGAAGAAGCATTGACAGAAAGCTAACTGACATAGCGTTCTTCTCTCTTGGCAGAAGACTAACTATGGTTTCCAAAACAACCCGTTTCTCAAGTTCTTCTCTTGCCTCAATTTTCTTCCTACCCTTCCCAAATATTTCCTGAAACGAAAAAAGAAAAATTAAAAAATAATAATATATGAATCTAGCTCACATGATTAATAATCCATGTTTATGGGGTAAGTACTCACCAACCCACGAAGAGATTTTTGTGCATATAGCATTAGTATTGGACCGAGAGCGTATTGTTTGAATCCCCTTGCCATCATTGCAATGAGAACCCTTTGAAAGAAATCAATTCGAAGGACAGTCAAATCTTCAGCCCACCAATCAACAACAAGCTTCACATTGGACATGGACGAGTTGGAGGATATCAAATCATTCTTTCCACTCTCGGCCCTCCCTGGTGTGCTAAATTGTCTATCTTTACAGGCCACAAATGCTATCATATCTATGCATCGGTTCACCAGTTTTACTTTTTCCGCTAGGGGAAGAAGGTTTTCGGAACAATGCAAAATGGTAACTGCCCCTTCAAGGCTCTTTAATGCCACTTCCTGTAGGTATTTCTCGGTTCTTCCAACTAAATTTTCAACCGCATAGTCTTCTGTCATCTCAAGATATTCAGCTACACACCTAAGCATGGCAATGTTTTCTGTACTAAACTCAAAGTTTATTCCGTAACAAAATCTTGCAGTGAGTTCAAATGCCTCTGCTCCTCCGGGAATATCAGCGATTTCGACAACAGTAAGATCAGTATCAGTGGATTCTGAAACTAACTTCCTTATGTAACCACATTTTGAGACCAATGGGAACTGTTGATGTAAAAACATGTGCAACTGAGTCTTGAAAACTTTGATTATGAGAAATGAATCAAATATTAAAACTTCAACGGCAAAATTATTTCTAATTCTTCATATTAATGATCAGTTAGAATATGCTTTAAGAAACAACAATGTACTCTTACTTTGTGCAATGAAAAGGAAGTTCCTCCTGCACTAACAGTTATATCGCTCGGGATTTCCTGCGAAAAGATCCTGTTGAATATTGAAACAAAAATCTTAAGTTAATAATCTTTAGAACTTTTTTTCCTTTTTCCCTAAACAGAATTCAGCAGAAGTGGCCAAACTAATCTTTCAATAATTAAGAACACAAGTAAAAATAAATCTATTTAGTTAGGAAAAAGAGAGCAAACCATTCGCCAGTTCTCTTCATGGCAGTGGAAAGATCATTTTTCTTAGTAAACAAGTTCGTTGCCATGGGTTCTGCCGTTTGCTACTGATCTTCAATTATTTCAAATGCCCTAATCCCATTTAAGAGTCCATCATAGCTGAAGGTACTTAAAATTCTTATAGGAAGTTTCCGTTTATAGCTGTGGTCATTTCTTTACTAATGATCATATGATTCATATCTCTCTCTCTCTTTTCCAATATTCACTCTGTACCGAAGAAATAACTGACTTCAACAGTTCTGGGAGTACAATCTCAGTAATAGGAGAAATGATCTCCACTTAACTTAAGGTAGTATTTTGGGTAGGAGAAATAGGGGGGTAAATTGAAATATAGATGGGAAAAGGAATTTTAGTTCGTTGTTGTGTGTTGGGAGACATAGATAACATAGTGGCGCCAAATAAAGAGGTTTCCATGTGAGAATTATTTTCATCCACAAAATTGCCTACCTTTTTCAGAGAGATTTCTGTATTATTTAGGCAAAACAGGACTACAATAGCATAAAATAGCGCAGAGACGTGAGTTCATTAGCACATTAGTCGTCTTCCTCGTCTGACAGTTTCAAAAAGAATTTTAACCTAGTGCTTGTACCAAGAGTATCAAAGTTGTTTCCCTTTATTGGAAGAGCTGTTAGGGACAAATCACACATGGAATAAAGATGAAAATATAGACCAACAATTAAGGTTTAGGTTATTTCTTTTAAACATGTTACCTTTTAAGATGAAATCCTAAATAATTAAAGGATAACTTCTTAATCTCACTCCCCAAGCTATACAATACCTCTATGTATATTGTGTCACAAGTTGGCTTCCTTTGTCAACATATGAGCCCACCAAGTAGAAAGTTTGTAAACCAGTGGCTGGAGATCCCAATCAAACCCCCGAGCCGCCGGGGGAGGGGGGTCAGGTAGATTATCATGAAACCTGAAAGAGATGCCATGACCTACCATTTAAAGAAGCCACCAAATACTGGTAAACATAACCTGCAATACTACTACTGGTTAGATAATTTTGAACGCACGGCTGTGACAACACAGAGTTCAATTAATGCATTTTTCAAAATTTATATTACACTTTTGCTCTAGTACTCATCAATGGGGTTATTAACATCAAGCAATTTGAGAGCGATTTCTGTTCACACGATAATGATAGTAGTGGCTGTTCACATCGTTGTTAGGACGTATATCAGTGAAGTTGGGTATGATTTAAGGGTCATTATTCATGGGTCCAGTGTGAAATCTGCACCCTACTGATTATAAGTTTTCTAGATTAGAGTTCATGATTGATCGAATGTAGTGTTTTTGGCTGTTATGTTGGCTAATGTCATGTAAAAGGGAATTATAATATGATATACATTGGAGGGAAAACGAACAAAAGATTGATTGTCCATATGTTATTAATTCTTGCAGCATGTACAATAATATGATTAGATAATTGACAAAACTGTGGACCGGATTGAAAGAGACTGTACTAATGGAAAAAAAAAAAAATTCAGTGTCTAAATCAAATCTAATAGTACGTATCAAACATAACTTGAATTTATTTTTTCTTTAATATTGTCCAGCATGCATTACCATACATATAAAAAAATTGAGCGTTTACAGATAATGCATCATAAGGTTCGAATCAATGAGTCACCGCGTGTTTGGTAACAAGCAATTTTTTTTTTAATTCTCTTTCGGTCTAGTCTACCAAGCAGCAATGAATGTTCCCCATAATTGAAATCAATGCATGTGCACCAACATATGGGTCAAGTCCACGCTAGGTCGAGTTGATCCTTCACTACACAAATTAAGGGTTTGCCCCCTTTAACTGAAAAGCTAAACCAAAACAAGGACATATCATAAATATAAGATATCACAACCTACATAACTGGAATAACTTGATGCTTATATATATATCAGTCCCAGGCATTTTGGCAGGGTGGAATTTTTACAATGCTACTCAAATTTGGACTGATTTCTTCAAATTTCAATTGGAAACTACAATTCTACACTGCAAAAGAAAGGCAAGCATAATTTGGGCAAGAGAGCTTCCAGGCCTGCCATTGCTTGCTCACGTCTGTAAGTGGAAGAATTTCTCATGCAGAATTGTCACTAGCAAAATCAGAATGACAAACATCACAGATATTACCTTGACAAGATCTAGCCAGATAAAAAGCAAAGAAAGCAACCTTAAAAGGATCATTTAAAGCATAGAACTGAAAGGACTAGTACCAAGCATAATAGCAAATATAAAGATCAAACACCATGAGTAGAAGTACCCGGTTAGCATTATTAGTTCTATGAGGGAAACCCAAGACATTTCCAAAAAAAAATAAAAAAATAAAAAAATCTTGCTTGTCTGCTACATTACTACTATTTATCATTTTGATCATTTCCATTCCACTCTCCTTTCTGACAAGTAAATCTTGCTTGGGTACTATGTTACTACATTTTTATCATTTCCATTCTACTGTCCATATTGGGGCAAGGAAAGAATATGGATTATAAGGAAATTGAACTTCAATATAGAACGTCTTGCAGATAATAATAAGATCACTAGGTCCATAAATACAGCAATAATTTTGTGTATACAGTTAAAAGCGTCCGGGTGAAATGAAATAGACAAGACGTAAAGCCCTAAACAAAGTATTCCACGAGTCACTCCAACGTATGTAGAAATTTGATGTTATAAGGGGAGTCAAAAGCTCATCATCATGGGTTTCAAATGATTCCATCCCAAGTTTCAACAGTTAGAAAGGTCGATATCCCAATAAGTTACTACCACGCAAGATGCAAGGAATGTAGAGCATGTGATGGGAGTAATCAGTGCAGAAGAAATAAATAGGATTTATGTAATTCAAGTGTCCTATTCGTGGTCAATCACCGTTCCACTTGTCGGTAGTGTAGATTACGATCTAAATACCTGAGACAATCAGGTTAGTTAAGGCTGTCAAAACCAATTACACTAATATAAGCAAAGTAAAAAATAACAACAGTTGTTCCAGCCTGTGAAAGATTTTACTTGCAGTGCATCTCAGCAATTTGTAACATATTTGATTGGCATTCAGGCAATCATGATGGAACTAGTTATGCATGAACCACTCGATAGGACAGTCATCAGCGTCAGCTCAAGTGGCATGTTCAATATTGCAAAGAGCATTCTGATTATCAATAATAAGCTCAATTGGTGGCCCAGAACTTCTTTCCTATAGATAATGGGACCTTATAAAGGACTTATCATATCACAATTAATTCTTCGTTCGTACTAACTGTAACATATAACTATGTCATTGAAGTATGGATAATTAAATTAGCCTGTGCAGATAAATTTTCTAAGCGTTCCTAGTCATCTATCTAGGATGACAACAAATATATGTTCCATCAGTTATAAAGGTCAAAAAGGTAGATAGACAATGAAAAAAAAATAATGATGGCTAGTCGAATGACTAATTTCTCCAGTTTTTGTGTGGTGGATCAGGAAACAAACTACAGAAGGGGGTCACAACGTCCATTGCATTATTGCAACCTTACATCATAAACACGTGGATGATTTAAAGAGAGAATTGCTATTTCCCCAACCTTTTACTGCAAAAAATTGAAGTATAGTTGAAGAAAAGGTTACGAACTTTTTCTCTTCCTTTTACATGGAAAGGACTAGTGAGGTCCCAAAATCTTCCTTCTCACTTCCTTTCCTTCCCAAACAGGAAACTTGAGAAGAAATAAAACTGCATTATTCACTCCTCTTCTCTCTTCCCCCCTGCAGCCAAACCACTCTTTATCTTCTCACCATTCACAGATGACCAGTGCACTCGACCATGATGAGACCTTACATACTAAAATTATTTCTTCAGTTATACAATTAAGGAGTTTTGTAACGATGGTTCAACTCATGTCCAAGCCTTAAAATTTACTAACCCTCTTGCCAACTGATTCAATACCTTGTCAAGGCACCACCAACGAAAGAGGAGCAATTCAGATATATGTTTACACAAGTTTAAGAGAAAGAGAAATGTATACAATTTAGGATACAAGGAACTTCTAGAGTTTATAATGTAATATACAAACTATTATTACAACTACAATGTGGACACATAAACTCTCAAAGTGTAAAAAAAATGAACCAATCAACCTAAAACTTCTTCAACACCACCAATGGAGTGTTCTATGATGTTGAGCTCAGATGTGTGTAACATCAGATCATGCACCGTCATCCACGGGAATGACAATGGATATATCGAGAGAATAATCCGCCAGAGGCCACCAAGAATTTTGCTGGAGATATGAACCTCTCCCACATAACTACCTCTCTATGCTTTCTCTCTATTGTTTGCCAATTCCAAGTGAAACAAGTGAAGTAGTCTTGCAATTATAGAGCCAACAAATCATTTGAATTCAAATCAAATATTGTACTATTAAAGAGACATGACTAGTGCGGTAATTGACCACAATATTAAATCCAACATATAGTCCATAATGCACATCAACTAGCACAATCCTTTTAAAGTGCTGAAAACCAATAATCATGTGCCAAATGGATTTGAATGATCCACCTCACAAATCTTCACCTTAGATAACATATAATCCACTGTCAAATTCCCTGGTTACAAGTGTTATCTATTATTGTGGTTTTATTTCATCATTATCGCTTACTCCATGTCAGTACATGCACAACAATTAACCATTATCACTACTTAATATTGATAAACATTTGTTGAACTTCCAACTGCAAGCACTTTTGTTCCAACATCTGCAAAGTTATTATCAATTGCAATTTTAAGCAAGAAAAAATCACTAGAAGTTAATTTCTCTCTAATGAAGTGATATTTCACCTCAATATGCTTAGAATGTTCACGATAAATATGATTTTTACACAATATTAATGAACTTTGACTATCAGTAAAAATCATAGTATTATCTTTCAAGAAGTTTAATTTACATAGAAGGCATTTCAACCACATGCATTCTTTTACAACTTCAGTTAATGTAATATATTCTGCTTCAGTGCTGGAAAGTGTAACTATAGATGCAACTGTGATTTCCAAGTGATATAATTATCATCTAAAGTGAAGAAGTATGAAGTGATAGATTTCCTTTGATCTTTATCCCCTTAAAGTTAGGACTATAAAGCCTTTTAGCTCTAATTTAACTTCCCTTTTTAAATACTAACCCCCTTTTTAAAGTTCCAGCTAGGTATCTTAACAACCATTTGAGTGCAGTCCAATGAGGTTTACCCGTTTAGACATAAACCTACTCAAGAAACTAACATTATATGTAGGGTTCGATCTCGTGGTAATCATAGAATACATCAGAGACCCAATGTCATTAGCATATGGAACATTACTTATTTCATGCAATCCCAATTTTAGGGCATTGTGCAGATGACAAATTTATGTGTTACTAATGGTACATTGACGGATTTAGCAAATTTCATATCAAATATGGTTATCATTTTATCCAAATAAGACTCTTGATTAATAGTCATCATATTATCAACCATATTCATTATAATAACCATGCAAAGAGTGTTTATTGCCTCTCCTAAGTCTTTCATGTCAAATTCCGATTTTAAAATGTTTTTCATCTTTATGATTTCAACTTTACTAGAGATAGCAAGCAACATGTCATCTAACATATAAAAATAAATAAAATTCACAGCCTACTTTAGAGTTATTAAAATACAGACGTGTATCAAATTCACTCATTTTAAAATCAATTTTAAGCACATAAGCATCAAATCTTTTATACCATTGCATAGGACTCTACTTAAGACCATACAAGGACTTTCTAAGCAAGCACAACTTCAGATTTTCCCCTCATCTCGAATCCTTGAGGTTGGGACATGTAAATCAATTCATCCAATTCCCCATGAAGAAAAACTGTCTTAATATCTAGTTGCTCTAAATCCCAATCATATTGGACAACTAAGGCTAATATTAACCTAATAGTTTTATACTTAATAACCCGTGAGAACACCTCATTATAGTTCACACCCTCTCTCTGAGTAAATCCCTTCGCAACTAACCTAACTTTACATGTTAAAGGGTCTTTAGAATCTACTCATTCTTTCAACTTGTAGATCTATTTACAACGGACTACCTTTTGATTCTTTGATTTTTCAACCAACTTCCAAGTCTCATTTTTGTTCAAAGACTGATCTCCTCTCTCATAGTCTTTTTCCAATTTTTAGAATTTTTACAATTAATCTCAAATTAAGCCGGTTCAACTGGCTCCAATGCTTCACTTGAAATTAAGACAAATTCCATTAAATTCAAAGAGATGTATTTCAAATTGAACCTCGCTTATCTTCTCTCCAAATTCTTCACTAATTGGTAATCATCAAAATTAGTACCTACATATATTTCTTGATTAGGGACAACAGTTTCAAGAATTTCAAGTTCAAGTTGTTCTATTACTGTTTCTTGATTAGATTCCTCTTGGGATTAGATTTCACTATCCCCTGGATTACCATCTAATCTCTTCATCTTAAACTTCATCTTTTTTTCAATAGAATATTTCCCTTCCTTAGTCTGTTTGTTCTGCCTGTCTATGTTTTTAAGGTAAGACATATCAATTTCATTGAACTTCACATCTCTATTGTTAATAATATTAATGTCGTTCACACTTAAAACCCAGAGTTTATATCTTTTCACTCCCTTTAGATAACCTAACATGACACACTTAGTAGCCCTAGGATCCAATTTACTCCCAACCTGATTTGCATACACTGCACAACCAAATACTCTAATGTGTGACAAATCTGGAGTTTTTCTAGACCACAACTCTTAGGGAGTCTTGAAGTTAACAGAATTAGAAGATGACCTATTTATCAAATACGCAGCACTATACACGGCTTTTTCCCAGAAACCTTTAGACAACCCTGAACTACTTATCATACATGTGACTTTATCCATTAAAGTTTGATTCATCCTCTCCACCATCCCATTTTGTTGGGGGGTATGTATCACAGTCATGTACCTATTATACCATTTCCCTTGCAGAAACTATCAAATTCAAAGTTGCAAAACTCTAAACCATTGTCTGTCCTAAGGGGTTTCACATCCTTTTTCATTTAATTTTCAGCTAAGGCAAGCCAGGACTTAAACTTATTAAAAGTCTCAGATTTAGATTTAAGGAGATACATACAAACTTTCCTCGAGTGGTCATCAACAATGGACCAAAAAAATAAGTAGATCATGCTATATGTACCGAATTTTTTACTTAATCTTTTACCTACTACTCACAATGGGGATATGGACCACATTGTCAGAGTTTTTAGATATAGCATGCCCCGCACATTATGTGAGAGGGGGAAATCCATTATGTACAAATGGATTAACCCAAAATATGTTCCCTCCACATGTGAGGTTTTTTTCTAGACCCCACAAATCTACATGAATGTAGTTCAACAGTCTCATAGAGTCGTGTTCACCTATCTCAAAGCTAACCCCGTGTGACTTTCCTAAAACACACGTCTCACAAAAACTCAAATGTGTAACACTATCCTTACCATGCAAATTCTGGTCACTAAGATATTTCAACCCTTTGTTCCCAATGTGTCACATCCTCTTATGCCAAAGATTTTATCTATCTTCACAGACTGAAGATATGTTGGCCTTTTCCTACCTAAGGCTTCACCTTGAAGGACATAAGCCCTTTCCTCTTGGGACCTTTCATGACACGTATGTTATCACGGGCATGATCTACATTAGTGTCAAAATCTCCTGATACGGTCATAACATGTAGACAATCGAGGAAGTCACATACAACAACTAAATTCTTATCATCACTCTGCTATGGTCTCTATTTCTTCTTAAGGTCATTACATTCTTTCTTAAAATGTCCTATATCACCACAATGAAAGCATTTCTTACCATTCTTATCTCTAGACTTTGACCTACTATTTGATTCCCCTCAGTCCTTCTTACTTTGAAAGTAGTTTTCCCTCGTCTCATTCCTCTCTCTAACAAACAAACTCTCTTCTCTCGAGTTACACCGAATCTTTCTTAAGCTTTAACTTCATAGCTCTTAAAGCATCGGTCATGTCACACGTTTTATACAGCGTGAAATATACCGCAAGTGTACGGTGTCAAGTTTTGTAATATAGTATTGAAGTTAAGATGTCGAACCCATAGGGATTGTAGTTTAATTTCCACCAAGTACTATAATTATGTAACTTCTATTATATCTAGACAATTGATGAATGGTTGATTGATTGTTTTAAACTAATCCAAGGTAAAATGTTACGACAAAATTGGAGAATGTAAATTTATCAAAATGAGAAAGTCTAGGGAATGATTTCACCTAACTTTCAATCATGATTCAATGACTTCAAATTAATCCAATTGATTTTCCCATATTTAAAAGCAAGAATCCTATTGTATTTCTCTCCCCTCTCTCGAGTGCTTGCTAGAAATTAATTCTAAAATTCAATCTCAATATCTCTATTCCGAATTAAAGCCTAGAATTTATCAAAGTCCAGATTCTTTTGTGGAGTAAGCTTCATAAATTTTATACTTTCTCTTGAAACCTATAAAACCTACGTTGTGTCAATCCTATTATGGCACCTAAATTCCCCTCTCTCGAGTGCCGAAATTGACTAGCATCTATTCATTCAATTATTGATCAGGTAATTGAAAGCATTATACTCATAACACAATTAAATACAAGTAGAAAATCCAAAAGAAATAATTATAAATTCATCAAGCCATAATCTCAAGTGGCTACATCAAACCCTAACTAAATTATTTAGTTCATGAAGAAATTCATAAAATCTAAACAATCTATAATGGAAAACATAAAGGAAAACGTAAGAAAAACTCTTTTTTGAGTGTTGCTTGAAGTCCCCTTTGATATTTCTACGCTTTCTTCACTTGATTTCTTCAATTCCTTCTTCTTATTATTCTTGGAGATTCAGCCGTTTTATATCTTTTTCCTCCTCTTGCCCCCCTCAAATTAGGTCTTCTCCATTGGGCCAAGAAAAGAGTCCAAAAATATCAAAATAGATTTCTCACACAGGCGGCGCCTTGGCACCCATGTTCCTGTTTATTTACAGTAATAGCGGCGCCTTGGCGCCCGTATTCGGGTGAAAATAGCACTGCACATCGTTTAGTATTTTTACCATGACTTTTGCTCCTGATATCCAATTGCGATGATTCAAGATGCGTTGGAAAGCTAACTAAAATGACTACAACTTTACTTCAGACATTATCCTCCAATTCGATCGTTTACTACGTCAAAAGTGAGTCTCAATATGTGACTACGAATCTAGAGCATAACTTTCCAGGTTGGAAATTGATGTATGATCAAACTTTGACTTCTTCTTCATCCAATTGACTCCTAACATTCTTGAATCTTCATTTTGAGGTCCAACACAACTTTTGAATATTTGCACTTTACTCCTCGAACTTTGGATCTCTTACAATTTAGTCCATTTCTCATTTTTTTCCAATTTTTGCTTATTTTTTTCAATCTCATCAACCTACATCACAACATCAAAATCACGAATTAAAACATCAACAACTCATAAGAATTAACCAAATAACAAGTTTAATGGCATTGATATCATGAGTGAAATATCACTCATCAGCTCACAATATCTTAGTTCAAAGTATTCCAAGTATACATGATAGCATTTTCTAATGTCTCTAGAAGATTCGGGCGTAGCATTAAAAAGTATAACCGCTAGATACTCATTATCAAATTTCTTATCATTGTGGGCCAAACACTTAATAAGTCTGTTAAAGTTACCCAAATTGGATTCAAGATCATTTCCCATGTCCAGCTTAAAATTGAAAAGTTCTTGAAGCAAATGTATTTTGTTTGGAAGATATTTTTTTTTTCCAAAAATAGCTTGTCAAGTGCTTCCCAAAACTCTTTGATAGTCTTATGTTGTTCAACTTGTCCTAAAACATCATCAGATAAATATAATACAATCAAACTATGTGCAATTTTATTCATCTCAGTAATTTTACCGGGTTAGCTTTTAATGCATCGGAGTATTTTTTATGGGTCGTAAAGAGCTTTAAAAACTCTTTGTTGGATTAAAATAGCTTTAATTTTTTGCTTCCAAATGGAATAATATCCCTTATCGTTGAATTGCAAAATTCAACTCGGGTGGCCATAGTAGCAAAACAATTTTTTTCAAAAAAATGTTTTTAATCAAAGTATTTATTTCCACACAAATGCAAGCTCAAACCAATTTATGTATAAATTACTTTTCAAAGTGACACAAGCAATGATTTCACAACCAGTAACACACAATATTTCAAGAGTGAAATAGCAATAGGGTGTAAATAACACAATATCTCAATTGTAAATTTGGGAGGGTGTTTGAATGGACAAACCGAGCGAACCAATCTATTGGTTCATATTTTAAGGAAAAATGAGTATTTATCGATCTAGGGCCTCCACTAACTGCTCTAAGTTATCCAACCGCTACTTACCATCAAGTTGCCAACGAAAAATCTTTCTCCACTTCACTTTTCTGCCCGAGGCTATATCTGCTTCCACATTGCACCAAACTAAAACTCAACATCACAAAGAGGTTAGAAATTGCTCAAGGAACAAACTGTCATTTTCACATCCGACTGATCTCCCTTACGCACTTCCCCTTTGTCTGCACTTGGTACTCATGCACCGCCTTTACCAACTGTGCATATGTTTCGCGCACGGCATCGACAACTTCTGCTCATCGTCTGGAGTCAGTTGTAGTCACCATTCGTCCACCTGGTGTGTGGTTTTTCTGGAAAATGGATTTGAAATTTCGGTTGAACTTGTTTTCGAACAAAATCGAACTTTTTTTACTTCCAATCTAATTTTTGGGTTCTTGTAACACTTTCTACCACTAGCATAAGCTGTGATAACATTTGTAGAGTTTATAATGTAATGTACAAACGATTATTACAACTAAAATGTGGAAACATGAACTCTCAAAATGTAAAAAAAAAATTGAATCAATTGACCCAAAGTTTCTTCAACACCACCAATGGAGTGTCCTATGATGTTGAGCTCAGATTTGTGTCACACCAGATTATGCGCCGCCGTCCACAGGAATGACAATGGATATACTGAGAGAAGAACTCGCTAGAGGCCACCCAGAATTTCGCTGGAGATATGAATATCATCCACTTAGCTACCTCTCTATGCTTTCTCTACAATGTTTTGCCAAGTCCAAATAACAAGTGAAGGAGTCTTGCAATTATAGAGCCAAAAACCATTTGAATTCAAATTCAAATATTGTACTATAAAAAGGACATGACTAGTAGGGTAATTACCACAAGATTAAATCCAACCATTGGATTTAATATGTGGTCCATAATACACATCAACTAACACAATATTTTCAACGTGTAAAGACCAATAATGTGCTGAGTAGATTTAAATGATCCCCCTCACAAAACTTAACATTAATATTATTCACATCGAAATGTCTTAAGGAATTCAAATACAACTCATCATTGTTTTGTTCCCTGGTTGAATCAAATTACATAATCCAATTACGTGGACTGGTAAGTGCAAAATTGAAGTTTAATTTTAAGCTCTATCCTTTAAAATAAATCGATATATTTACTCGCAAGAATTGTCGCCAACAATCAACAGTGCAAAGGAAATACTTATTAAAGTTTACATAAAAAAGTGCAACATTAAATCCTTCCAGCATTAATTTAGAACATGAAAGAGTACATAAAAATGGCCTAAAAATAAGAAAAATCTAGCTAGGAGAGCTTTTATACGTGGCATATCACAAATGTGTGTTCACGTTTTTCATAGGTGGTTATGTTTATGAATGAATCAAAAGGTAAAGAGGGCTTTACTAAAGTGGAAAAAAAAAAAGATTTATTGGAACACCAGAATTCAACAAGGAGACATTTTCACAACCGAAAATCGAAGTCATGTGATAGGCAGATGACTACAGTCCACATTGTATCCAATTGTCGCGCTTTTTTCAACTGAAACTTGGGTGTGAAACTTAATGTATGGATTTGCAATTTTCAACTTAGAGGGATTGGAGCCGCAAAATCTATAGGCCCTGATGTGTACACTTTTTGTACGACCTGACCATCCACGACCTCATGATCGAGGTCATGATAATCTCGAGCACTTTCCTAGGGCCATAACATCATCGGGCTCACATGAATGAGCCCGAGCTTGAAGCCCTTGGTATCCTCGAGGATCACCCCCCCGATGAGTGAACTCGAAGCATTCACCTACTTGTCATCGATTGTTGGCATTGAGGCTCCTTTGGGTAGTGTGCATAACTCCGATGAGGTGATTCAATCCATTAATGAAACCACTGATGTCATTAATCTAATGGCCTTTCCACTAAAGTTTTATGTTTATCCAAACACCCCATCTCACAATTCCAATCAAATTACAACTTCTAAGTATGGAAAGACTCCCAAACACTTCACAACTCTTTAACCATATAAGGATGCTTAATTAATTTATCATACTAGAAGTGCATTACTTAATCTTACTAGGAGTGTACTACATACCTTTATAAATACAAAGTCTTGGATCATTCGGGTATGCTTTTATATTCAATCTATATCCTTATGCTTATATTTTCCCATCTCACTTATTTAAGCATAAGAGGGACGACAATGCCACACCATGTTGCCTTTGTTTCAGGTCCTAGAGATTCTATTCGTGCTCATTCTCTATCAAATCATGGACACTTGTTTCAGGTATTGAAGCTCCTTTTTGTGCTCATTCTTTATCGTCAAGCTCAGATGTGCAAATTTCTGGTAGCATCAGCCCCCATCTTCCATCAACCAACGGTAGGCAAAGGCTTTGCAGTTTTTTTCCCTGCGGTGTTTTTGGGCTCTTGTTTCTTTAGACCCTTCTGCCTTGTAACTGCTAGTTTGTCTAGACCCTTCTTTGCGTTTGCAGCATTGTATTAGTTTGTAGATGTAATATGATACTATTGTTAATTTTAAAAGATGAAATATCATGTAATTTGAAAATAATTTTCCAAATTAAGCACACTTTTTTTTTTAATTTTTTTTAACTAAGTACACTTCTAAAAACCCCTAAAATATTTTCCAGTCACTCCTTCCTGTCTCACTTTCTCTTGCTATCGATTAACCTCCCACCCCAAAATCAAACCTTGTTACCACGAAATCCACGATCAATCAGCTGAAACAAGCTTCAAGGAATAGATATAATGAAATCAATGTTTCCAAAGTCTTATGTGTATTAGGGCAAAGATTGATGGTATTAAGAATGACATTGCAAATAGCCATGACAAAATGAAGCTCGTACATGGTCAGGACATTCAACGTCACCACAGAAGTTATAACTAAAACGAAAGCTTCTCGAGGAGCAAAAATAGGAGCATGTAAACTATTTTAAGACTGACCCCAAAGATTGGGGACGGATCATGCAAATTACCCTGCATTTAGACGGATTTCTCATTCAATTTGGGAAAAATGAAAAATAAAATAATAAAAATAAAAAATATGCATCCCATTTCGGCTGCTAGCAAATCCATTTTTTCATCTTATCCCATTTCCTCCTTCCCCCCGATTCCTGATCCAAAACCCTGCAATAAACCTCCTTCAACGGCCTCCACATTCAAACCAATCCTATAAAAAAAATTGCTTCTCAATGTTAACTCAGAACCGCCAGTAAAGATATCATCTTTTATCGTCTTTAATGGAGCTCTGTTCATCTTTTAAACCACACTCCTCGGTAGACATCTCCTTCTCCTCTTCGTTCTCATCCTTCCCCTTCCAAACCCTCCTCAAAACCCCAAATATTGCAACGAACTTTCGAATTTTTGCAGTAGCTGTAGACCCAAAAGAGCTCCCAAGAAACAGCCCTCAAAGACTTTTGAAAGAGCTAGCAGAGCGCAAGAAAGTAGTCTCCCCCAAGAAAAAACCGCCCCCGAAGAGATTCATTCTCAAGCCCCCACTTGATGATACGAAACTGGCTGAAAGATTCCTCAACAGCCCGCAATTAACCCTAAAATCCTTCCCTTTGTTGAGTTCTTGCTTGCCTTCTTCCCGGTTAAACAATGCAGATAAAACGTGGATGGACGAGTACTTGCTTGAAACCAAGCAGGCTTTAGGTTACCCGTTAGAGCTTTCTGAGAATTATGGAGATGATAATCCGGTTAAGCAGTTCGACACATTGTTGTATCTAGCATTTCAGCATCCCCACTGCGAGAGGACTAATGCTCGCCATGTGAGGTCGGGGCATTCCAGGTTGTGGTTCTTGGGGCAGTATGTACTCGAGATGGCATTGTGTGATTTTTTCTTGCAGAGGTATCCTAGGGAGTCACCGGGGCCAATGAGGGAGAGAGTGTATGCTTTGATAGGGAAAAGGTTTCTGCCCAAGTGGATAAAAGCTGCTAGCTTGCAGAATTTGATTTTCCCATACGATGATATGGATAAGTTGATTAGAAAGGATCGAGAACCGCCAGTGAAGTAAGTGGTGGTCTTTATTTTTTGGGGTTTTGATATTTATTGAATTAATAGACATAGTTTTCAACCTTGCTATTCTGAAACTTTATTAGTTACTTTATGCTATTCTATGCATTGTACAAAAGATTATAAGAAATGCATGGAAAAATCTACATATTAGATGTATGACTGCACATAATTACATGTCACACCTGACCAAGAATGATGGTGAGAGCATGCTGTATAATACACATAATAAGTGGCACGTTATAGGACAGGCTTCATTGTGTTAAAATAAGTCCACTCTTACATTGTTGGAGCTGGTCATACAAAGTATTCCTTGCCATCATTGAAGATTCAACAAGGTATTTAATGTGTACACATTTCATTTCTTGTGAAGGGATGTAGTTGGTACGTTTCCAATTATCAAGAACTCTGAGAACCTACGCTGTACTTCTAAATGTTCACCACACCTAAAATTTGTACACGAATGCCTATTTACATACAATGTCCAATATACCTTTTTCTAACACCTGTTTCCAAGACTCACAACCCTTAATAAGATTCATGTTCCAACTTATGAATTAACCAATTCTAATGGAGGACTGAGTTCCATCAGCTTCTTGGTAGTTGGTACACTAAAACTAATTACATGAACTGAAGAGTGAAGAACTCACGCTGCAAGGATTATGGGGAAAAAAGTGGAAGATTGATTTATGGGTTTTAATGGATGTAATCACTCTCAGGTAAAATAACTGGATTGATGGGAATTTTATAATGGTGTGGCTTGAGGCTAATGAAGTAAGAAATTAGTTCTGTGCGTATGTATTCTTAGCCTCGTCCTTTGTTAATATTTTGGAGTGTGGGTTCAGTTCTTACTTGTTGGGAAAGCTCTATCATGTTACTTTTGCTGCCCTGCTGTACAAGAATTGCTCAGTCAAATGATTACATGATGAATTCGTGAAGATCATGTACAGATTGTCATGCAGCATATAAATAACAATTTGGTTGTTTTAGGATGGATAATATTTTGCTAAATGCATACACATTCAATAGTGCTATTGGAAAATGTAAACTGTGGAATTATTACTATGCATATGACTACATGGCATAATATTGGTTATAATTGTACATGTGGTGACAGTTGGATGGTTTTACTTTTGCCTCCCATTACCCAGAAAAAATAAGTGCATAATATGCTTTTGAAGAAGGGTTACAAGTCTTCTTTGGTAATTGAAATTACACGTGAGGATAATATATGCATCTTCCTGCAATTCTTTTTATTTTATATCATTTATTGAGTTAGGCAGTTGGATTGACTCTGCAAATAATATAATGTCCATTCGTAAGCTGCAGTCCCTTACGTAATGTCCAAGTTCCATAAATAAATTTGAATATTTATCAATTTCTGAAGTGAACCTACAACTTGGCCGGCATTGCATGCTTTGCAGAGTTTATTTCAATTAATCTAGTGATGTTATTTATGTAGTTAGTCATGGAAAAGTTAGTTACATTGATAATGCTACAAATATTATCCTGGCAGATCTGTATTTTGGGCCTTGTTTGGGGCAATATATTTGTGTTTTGGCATGCCAGAAGTATACCGTGTTCTTTTTGAAGTGTTTGGAATGGACCCTGAGGCTGAAGACTGCCAACCTAAACTGAGGAGACAGCTTGAAGATGTAGACTATGTTTCTGTGGATTTTGAAAGTAGAAAGCTGAGCTGGCAGGATGTTGCTTCTTATAGGGTAAGCACTAATTATTTTTCAGTTCGACGATACTATATTTACTTTAGTCTTACAATAAGAAGAATATTATGCGGGAGCTTCATCCTGGAGTTCTCTTTAAAAATGAAGAAATTCAAAGGAATCAGTGATATCAGCTGAAGTGTTTGTGCACAAATCAACTGGACAAGATTGTTCTTCAACATCCTGTGCTACTAAATTCTTGTGGAATAAACAATAGTGCTCCCAATCACATGGTAATGGTTGGAATACTGAAAATTGTTTGGGAACATTGGTGTTTGGAATTTTTCTACATCAGATAGATATTCATAGTTTGAACAACTAATAATTCTAATATACTCAATCAAGGTTGCATGGACCCACTTTCTATACTAGTCTTAATTGACTGGGAGTAAGCATCTTTAATAGCTTAAAGTGACAGTAACTAAAAGATCAAAATGGAAATGAAGCCTGGACACACTGGTATATTGTTATTTGAACATAACCATCCATACGAGGTGGAATAATTCCAAATTGAGATTAGAATATGAATGCCTTCTCTTGACTTTCAGTTTTTCTAGAAACAATGTGTTTTCCTTATGTTGGCAATAGCTTGTTGTAAGGGACATATATTTTTCTTCTGAAGATGGATTATCAACTCATTGATAAATTCCCATTCACAGCCTCCAGAAGATGCTCTTTTTGCGCATCCGAGACTTTTCAGGGCATGTGTTCCACCTGGTATGCATCGGTTTCGTGGAAATATATGGGATTATGATTGTAGACCACAAGTCATGAAAACACTTGGATATCCCTTGGCAATGGCGGATAGGATCCCTGATATCACTGAAGCTAGGAACATCGAACTTGGACTTGGCTTACAGGTTTTATTTATGTTGTCCTTCTTGCAGCTTACTCCAACACCCTTAGATATAGCAATTAATTTATGCATACTCAAACAAGCTCAAGGCCTACATAACTTTCTTTACAACTATGTATCTACTGTTATTGGGAAATATGTTCTTTTTTGCCAAGCTTACAACTTTGATTGAATGTGCATTAGCATCTTCCTAATGGAATTTTCCTCTTTACAAAATACAGCTCTGTTTCTTGCACCCATCCAAGTACAAATTTGAGCATCCACGGTTTTGCTTCGAGAGACTGGAATACGTTGGTCAAAAGATCCAGGTAATAACTTTCTCAATTATACATCTTAGCTTGTCTTTTAGCTATATAAATGTTATACTTCAACCTGCACATGATTGGGCATGTTGAAGACAAAAAATAATCAAACGTATTCCCTTACTAACAGCTTAAGCAACTAGAAGAGCTGGTTCAACAATATCAAATCTTGGCATCAATAGGTTAACTATAACTGTATATTCCATATATTTTGCAGGATCTTGTATTAGCGGAGAGGTTGCTAATGAAGCATCTAGATGCTCCGGGAAGATGGTTGCAGGAAAAGCACCGCCGACTTCTGATGAACAAGTTCTGTGGGAGGTACTTGAGGGAGAAATATCTCCATCGCTTCATTATTTACAGCGAGGAGGTACAGGATTCCTATGAACATAATAGAAGGCTGAGAAATCCAGCTACAACCTCTGTTCAACAAGCCATTCATGGGCTTGCGTATGCTGTATACGGGAAACCAGATGTACGACGCCTCATGTTCGAGGTTTTTGACTTCGAGCAGATCCAGCCTAAGGCGGTATGAAGAACTGAATATACGAGACATTGACCGTTTGACCTGCATACGATTTAATGTATTCTTTTTGGTTAAGATGTTCCATCTCTGTATGATGAAGAGAGCAATGTACAGATTATCTTTATGTTGAATATAGGTTATATAATTCAACAATCTGCAGTTTTAGGCATATTAGAGGTCAATTTCTAAGCTGAGAATCCGGTATTTGCATTAATCTTGATTGCTGTATTTCTACCTATATCTTCAAACTAGGAGTTTCAGTGTACCAGTACAAGATAAATAAGGAGGAAAATAAATAAATAAATAAATAAATATATATATATATATATATATATATATATATATATATATAGCATTTGTTTGAGCCTCATTTTTGGCTAAAAATGCATTTTGGAATAGTAGATTGATGAATAATATGTGGTTAAAAAAAAGAATATTTTTGGATTTGTGTATAATATTATTTTATTGAAAAATGTGTGGTTAAAAAGAATAAAGAAAAATGTATTAGAAAAATAATAAATATCAAGACTTAATTTCATCAAATCTTATTCAATTTGTCAATTTATCCAATCAACCCATCATCGACTAATAATTAAATTACTACATGCATGTTGACTGTGTGATATTTTACAATATAGAGTCCGTTTGATTCTCATTATTGTAGAATGAGAATAAAAAATATAGTCGTTATTGGACCTCACACAAGAAATGAAAATTCAAAATTGATGGCTTCATGTTATGGATAACGATCATATTTTTCATTTGAAAATGAAAAACAAACGGGGGCATAATAAGACTTTTACCTCTTCAAAACCCGTTTAGTTCAAATGAAAATTATATTTTTTATAAATTTAATAAAAATAAATAATTGAAAAAGTTGATAAAAATTGTGTGTCGAGAATCTAGAGTTAAATTTGAACAAACATTTAAGGAACTAAAAATGAATAAGCAAAATTTTATATACCCACTTGCCAACGACCATACAGTATATGTTCTGTTGACGGTTGAATTCAATAAAATTTTGTTAATACAATTCAAATAATCATAATAATTAGTACTACTCGTCTGGTAGTGAAGTACTCCACTGGCGCACGATTCCGCGCTGTTACTCCGTATCTCGCTGGTGTGCGCCATCCTCGCTCTGCGAGCGCCGGTTGCTCAGCCTCCTAACCTGCGCTCCCCTTCTGCATCTGTGCGTATTAATAAGATCAACGGCACCGTAACGTCGGAGATCTACGGCTCAGGAATGTCGAAAGCCCGAGTCTACCCTGATGTGAATGTACTGCGTCCCAGAGAATATTGGGATTACGAAAATCTCACTGTCCAGTGGGGGTGAGCAATCCTCATTACTGTCAATTACTAGGTTGATTGCGATTGTGATAAATTTGATTTGATTTTAATTTAGGACGATAAATGTGTAATTTCTCGATATTAAATTATTTGTTTCTGAAAAAATTGGTAATTGGAGCTTGTTTAGAAATACTTATTTTAATCCGGATGTAGATTTTAGCAACAATTGAAAGATCTATAATCGTAATAGGGCAATTTATGGTCTGCTATTTTCTTCAGTTTTTTTATTGATATTGAATTCACGCATAGCTGAGTTATTGTGGGTCTCTTTTACATTTTCAAAATTGATACTTCTCTAAAAAGCTATGCTTGGAAATCTTATATTTATTCGTATATGAGTGAAAAGAGTAGTCCTAGAAGAAAATGAGTATGGAAACAATTGTGAATCTAAAAGAAAAATGATTGCGCGATTGTATAGAACTTCTTATATGCTGTAATTTATTTCAGTTCCATACTATAAATTTATAATCACCCTCTTATCTATTGTTGTCTAAACTATAAACTCAATTAACTTATAGCACTTTCATTTCCCGTTTTATTTATATTTCACGATTCTCTAAGTGGTAAAGAGGTTGGAGCTCAATGAAAATACCATTAGAAGTAATCTTCAAGCTGTAAATAAGCTATTGTAGGATGTGAATTATAAATCTTTAATAACAGTCTACTACTTTTTCTATATTAAAAATTTTCTTTAGGTTTTACAAAATAAAGAATATCATATAGTAAGACTTGAGGAATTCGGTGTCTACATTAGCAAGCTTGATTGTATTGCATGCCTGGTTTGAGCTGGGTTTACTGATTCTCAAGAAGACTTTCTTTGAACAATTTTTTCAGAGACCAAGATGATTATGAGGTCGTCCGAAAAGTTGGAAGGGGCAAATACAGTGAAGTTTTTGAAGGTATAAATGTCAACAGCAATGAGAAGTGCATAATCAAGATTCTGAAACCTGTCAAGAAGAAAAAGGTAATAAATTTTTAATCAGTCCTCAACAGACTGGGACTATCCTCAAATGTCACTATTTATGGACAGTACTTTTTTCCAATAGTTGGTTAAAATTTAAATATTGGTTCCTAAAATGATAACGGTTCCTTTATCTTGTTGGATCAATGCTGGCCATTTCAACAACTTAGAAGGCTATTAAAGCAGTGTGATTCCTGTTATGCATCTTTCTGCATTGACTGCTTAGACAATTGTCTGCAGCAATTAAAGGCTATTGATGATAAACAATAGATGCTGAAAATCTAACATAGTAATTTAATAGATGTCCAATTGAATGTACTATGACTTGATTGCTCATGCACGCTGCTCAGTGCTCCCTAACTTCCAAACTTGATTGTTCAATTTTGAGCAGAATTTCTTATTTTATTTTTGGTCATCCTGTTCAGATAAAAAGAGAGATCAAAATACTGCAGAACCTTTGTGGGGGTCCCAATATTGTCAAGCTCCTTGATATCGTTAGAGATCAGCACTCAAAAACTCCCAGCTTGATATTTGAATATGTGAACAGTACAGATTTCAAAATGCTGTATCCTACATTGACGGACTATGACATACGTTACTACATATATGAGCTTCTCAAGGTCAGTGGAAATATAATTCAATCTGACAGTTGTGCCTAGTCAAACTTCTCTATCTCATATGGACATATTTTAATTCTTGCTCTTATAGGATGAAGTCTTTAAATGAGTTTCGGTTTTTCGTCACATCAAATATTTGAATACAAATTAGAATATCTACACCGGTGATCATCATCACTATGTGACATTTATTGATATGTCATGCTAAGCCACTGTTTGACAACCATTATTTGGGTGAAATAGAGTTTTGAATAACGATTTTTTGGAAAATGTATGGTTAAAAAGTGGGGAAAAATTTGGGTTTACGTGCAGAATATTTTATTGTGTAAATGTGTGGTTGAAAATGAGTATGTAGAAAAAATAGTTTTGAAATAATGGTTGTCAAACAGGGGCTAAATGAATGAGTCTCATATAAGATGGCATATGAATGAATGACACTTAAATGTCATCTAGACAAAACTCTTCAAATTATTGGGCAATGTTGAGCTACTTTCATACTTGAGAAGTAAAAGTGTAAAGGACAATCATTTTTCATGAATATCATCCATGATGGAGGGATATTACTTATTTAGGGGATTTTCAAAAACCGCTGGGCATTCACAAAAATAAATGGGGGTTTTGAGATATAAGATTAAAACTCTGCAGCATACCTAATAGAGTTTGAGAGGAAGCATACTGATAGACCCCTTACTCGCACCACATATGCAAGGCGAGGCAAAAAAAGCTAGAAAAATAAATGTCGATGGGGTTGAACAAATGTCGATGCAGTGGATACGGTTGATGCTGGGCGTGCATAGGCAGCGAACACCTGTCCAAATAGGTTCAATTATCATTTGTATTGAGGGAATTATGAGGGTTCAGTAGAATAAATTGTATAGTCATCATAAATAAGGGGTTAGGAAGTGTGATCAGTTAAGCAGGTTCTAACTGCGAGAGAGTTGAGCCTCTAGAAAGCTTAACATTATTTATTTAATTCCAATTTGTATCAGTCCTCAACTTCAATTTCATTCAGTCATTCCACATTGTTTTTTACAACACAATTTCATTAAATAATACAGCCATACTTCTGTTTATACAATTACAAATTGCTTTGTAAATATACAAATTTCATAAGTCTGATTGTGGAATCCTTTACATGCTTGAGTGGGTTCAAGTTTGGAAAGAAGTAATTGTGCTGGCACCCAACATTTGTGATCCCTAAAAAGGACTTTGTGATGAGCTCCTAGTTTATATGACAACTTCATTTATTATCAAATATAAGCCTGAATAAGAATTGAGTTATCTCGAATATGTTGATTGGCCAATTCATTTACATTTGTGCATTTGCATGATGAAAGAAAGCTGAATGTTGCTTTATCCTGTTCCAGGCATTAGATTACTGTCACTCACAAGGAATAATGCACAGAGATGTCAAGCCTCATAATGTTATGATAGACCACGAGTTACGAAAACTTCGCTTGATAGACTGGGGTCTTGCAGAATTTTATCACCCTGGCAAGGAGTATAATGTTCGTGTAGCTTCAAGGTACTATCTTCTACAGGATATGAACTGGTGAAATCATTTTGGAAATAGTTATAATCTCTACGCTTTCATTTTAGGTTCTTTAATAGAGCCTCTACAGTTATTTATTTTTATTTTCTTGCATAGCCTGATAACTTGCGAAGTTCTGCATTCTTTAAAATTTTGATTTCATATGTACCATCAAATTAAAAGGTTGTAAAGCATGTTCATCTCAGTAACCTTCAAGAAAATCATGACAAGTGAATAGTATTTCTGTTCTCATTTCAACAATTGATAGCACATTAAGGAAATGGCAAATATCTTTGTAGTTGAAATCTCTGAATGAAAAATGATAGGTTATAATTTGTGATGATTATTTATGTTGATAAAAGAATTTGGAATCAAAGCTGTATCATCACCATAAAAAATTTAAATGGATAGGCACCAGTCCTCTTGAGGGAATGGGGCTAGCTTCCTTGCTAGCATGTGATGTTGTCAAATAAAATGAAAACTTTATATACAAAGAAATCTATCTCTTCTTGTGTGAAAGTGCAAGTTCTTTTCCAATTTCCCTAGGCAATTAGATTCCCTTCTCTGTTGCCACGGGCCCTGAGAAGCAGAAGTACTCCGGTAACTAATCATTTAGGGGGTGAATGTCCTTGGTAATAATGTAGCTTCTTATCTTTGTTTATATAATGCGAAAATGAGGATATCACTACTAGCACTGATGTATTGGTGTCTGGGACATGGAGACAGCCTAGACACATGCTAGGCACTTTTAAGAATCAGACATAATAGGATAGATTTCAAAAGGTTGTGGGGAAAACTGAAAATTTTACATTTAAAAACTGATAAACTAGAAATGAATACAGCATTTTCCATTTATGTGTTCATGATTAGGTGATTTTACTGATTTTACTTTGTGATTGATTGAGTGTGTCCCGTACACAGCACACACACAAGAATCCATATTATTTCTCTCTATTTAAGACTTGTATCCATCTTTTTTCTGTTTGGTTTCGCACAACCACCAGGCAACTCTTGAATAAAAAATGAAAACCTGTCTACAACTTTACAATTATCTTTTTTTCCCCTGATATGTTCTCTTATGGGGGTTTTGTTAACTTTGAAGTGATGCATCTACGTTCATGTCGTGCTTCTATCTTCTGGTTTTAGTTTTAGATCTGGACTTTCAAATTTATAATAGAACTTATGTGTCTTATCCATCCTAGTTTGGTGGACACAGAAATATTATGTATAATTTCTAATTTCATGTCCTCTCTTCATAAAGTTACAAGGAAAGAAATCCAAAAGCACTTGCTTCTAGATGCTATCATATATGGAACCTGCTAAAATGCCTGAGATTTGAGATTTTTGGTCAATATCATATCTACGAAATTAAAGATTGGCCTCACTCTCAAGAAACTTAGTTATGTAAGATTACAAACCAAAGTCTTACGAGGAAGAGCCAAAATAGAATCAACTTGAATTCGGAACCTCTATTCGAAATCTTAGTGGAACACTGGATTTCTTATGTCAAGTCCACTTTTTCGTAAAAAAATACCAATTGAAGTGGAGGGCTTCTTCAAACAGCTACCAAAGGGAGTGGCGATGCCATATGCAAAAAGGAAAATACTCGTAAATGGCAAAGGCAAATAGAGCTTTTGCACATTTTCGTTAATCCATGAACAGATGTATTATTGATTCTATACATCTCGATCATAAAAGCATCAAGAAACAAAGAAAAGAAAAAAATCGGAATTGATCGACAAATTTCTTGAAACAAGCGAAAAGGAAATGAAAGATGAAACATAAATCATGGATCAACTAAGCACTTTTGGGGACTTCTTAAAGAGGAACCTCATGTAAATACCATGGAATAAGGTTTAATCTCAAACTTTCCAATAGAGATAAATGTCATCCTAAAGCATATACTTCTGTATTTTCTCTTGTTAATAATATTCAGTGTGTGCCTGGTTGATGATTTTTTAAATGATAAATATATTAATTGTTTCTTTTTCTTTTTTGTTGTATTTTTTGCTCTTTTTTTTTTGGGGGGGGGGGGGGGGGGGGTTTCATTATCTGAGCTGCTAGTTTAGTTTTCCTTACAGCTGAAATTTTCTCTCTTCTTACAGATATTTCAAGGGTCCAGAACTTCTTGTCGACCTCCAAGACTATGACTATTCATTAGATTTGTGGAGCCTTGGTTGCATGTTTGCTGGAATGGTGAGAGTTAGACACTGAAAAACTGTATCTATTCAGTTTTCTGGTATTTTATATTTTTGCCCCAAGTTCCCCCCCCCCCCCTTCTCTCTTTTTGGTGGAAGGGAAGGGTTGCAAGAAGTAGGTTAGCAAAATGGTATTGATTTTAAACTAAGATGAAATGGCGTTGTGGTGCCCAATGATTTACTTTTTTCTGCTTCACGTGCTCACCATGCTTTCTATTTTAATATAGATTTTTCGCAAGGAACCTTTCTTTTATGGGCATGACAACCAGGACCAACTTGTGAAGATTGCCAAGGTAATAAATACAGTTTTTGGTCTTCGCCAAAACAGTTTAACCCTATCGTCCAGTTCTGTTTTCTGTGAAACTACGGAGTTTGAAGATTTTTTTTTTTGGTTCTTAACATCATAATGTTTTTTAGATCAATAAAGACACAGTATTGCATTCTTGTTAATCCAAATGGTCTAGATGCGGTGCTTAGGATCTGAATTTAGTTGGTGTGTAAAATCACAGGCACATCAGACTTCCACTCTAATTATCTAAATTAAAAATGTTAGTTCGTATAGAAATTTATTATGAACTTCAAAATAGCACTGAGCTGTGCATGTTCTCAGAAAAGCTGATGTATTTGCTATTTAATATGTATCTGATATCCAATTCCTCAACCAGGTGCTTGGGACAGATGAGTTGAATGCATATTTGCATAAATATCAGTTAGAACTTGATCCTCAACTTGAAGCTCTTGTCGGGAGGTGTGCTCCATACAACAAATTCTGACTATATAAACAAGCTTAAGACTATTCTAGATATCATTATCTTAAGGTGCATTGATATGAAGCTGACTCGTCTTTCGTTTTACAGACACAGCAGGAAACCCTGGACAAAATTTGTCAATGCAGATAATCAGCATCTAATATCTCCAGAGGTCATTTCTTTTTATTTAGCAAAAGAAAAACAGAAGCTGACTGATTTTTGGTTATTAATATTTGCAAACATTTCGATGAGTTTAATCATCTCTTCTTTTGTTACTTACAGGCAATAGATTTTCTTGACAAGCTCCTTCGGTATGATCATCAGGATAGACTCACGGCAAAAGAAGCCATGGTATTGCAGCCTTGTTATCTATTTGCTTATTTTTGTTACTATTATCAGTGCATCCTATTTTGATCTTTTCATTTTTCCTGTACTTTTTGACTTGCCTGTCATTTCCTTCAGAAAGATGATCTCTCAAACTAATACACCGAGTACCTTTGTTCTCTCTCTAGGCCCACCCATATTTCTCGCAAGTGAGGGCTGCAGAGAATAGCAGACTACGGACCCAATAGCTTAAAGACTCTGTTTCACTCACCAGAGACTCCTATTGTAATTTTACTTCACACTTGCGCCGATTGTTTAGCTGGCTGTTAAGGTTGCAGACATCATTTGTGAACAAATTTAATGTGAAGTTTGATCAAGATAAGGGTACTTCACTAGTTCTAAAACAAATTTTGATTGTATTTGTTTGAGTTCCATGTAGATCGGTTCCTCCTGCTCTTCTGTTGACATGTTCATTTGGTCGAATGGCTCATGGCTTTGGATAAGCTCCCGTTAAATTATCTTCGTTATTTTCTGAGAGAAAGGGTGGTTGATTTGTCTGCATCCACACGTTGCACAACATTTTTACCATTCAAGAGCCTGATCAGTCAAACAAGTATGTTCTAGACAACTTCTTAATTTAGCTATAAAGTTCTTGTTCATACCATTTATTTCTCAATGTAATTGATGTGAAAGTGTAAAAGGTGCGGATTGTATGAATTAAGGTAGCATAAAAGTTCACTAACAATTCCGAGAACACAACACGGAAATTAATCAGAAAATTTCTTTCATATTTTTTTTATTTTATTCATCATCAATCATATTGCCTACTTTAAATTAAAAAAAAAAAAAAAAGACTAGTCCATACACGCAGTACAAAGACTTGGAGGATTATAAGAAACAAGGCTATGGAACGCAGGGACATCTTCAGCCTCAACCTGGCCGCGGCGCACCGATGCGCTGACTGAGACGGGTGGCAGCGCAACCAATCCCCAGGCTCAACTCTCCGCCACTGATGCTGTGAACCGCCAAGGGGTCCCTTAGTTTCATTTGTTTTGTCTGTTTAATAGCAAAAATATTGAAAAATGGGGTAGCAAACAAAATTTGGTGTCGGTTTGTATCTGAAGTTACAATTAAGTTCATGAGTTGTTCATCCAAAATAATTAATTAATTTTAATTGACATACTAAAAATTGTAATAGTAAATTATTAAGCCATAATTTAAATAATTAATTATTGTGAGTATTGTTTCTTAGTGGTATGTTTAATAAAGTAATTCCATCTATTCACAACCATATTTTTTTCTTTGCATTTCTCACTTATTGGCAAGATGATATGTACCATCATTTCCTTGTTTCAATGTGCACGTTATCTCAATATTATATGTTTGGTTGAGATTAGTATACAATAGTTTGAAACTACGAATTTGAATTAAAAAATGTTGTCCAAATTTTATGATGTTGTAGGGTACGCTTGATTGGCCTTGTAGTTGTCTCATTTATTAATATATTTTTCACTTCAAGGTAATTGGCAAAACGATATTTTGACCCATAAATGGTTGATGAATTTAGAGGAAAGTTGTCCTTAGTATCAAAAGTTATCTGCCAATATTTAATAAATTGAGGTTCCTTGCTCACAAAAAATCGATCTTATTCTGAGAAGTGGAGACTGTGAAGTATGAATTAAAATTAAAATTTTAATTTAAGTCAAAGTCAATAATTAATTTTAATCATATATTTCATTGATTCCACAACTTTTCGATCATGCATTTCATCAACTTTTATGAAAATATACTAAAAAATTGATTTTAATCTCTATTAAACAAGACTTAATTTTTTATAAGTGTTCAAAAATACTTGTCAAATATGCTTTTTAGAAAATCAGATTATTATTCCAACAATAAAATTGTTATTTCACTGTGGGCCCAAAGAAAAAATATATCATAATTGTGAAGAATATTACCAACAAACATATGGCTGCCATCACCCCTCCGAACCTAGCTGGTATTGCGTCATATTCCGAAGAATACAAACCGGTCCACGCAGTTTCCACCAAAAGTCTACAGCCTCTTCAGTACGACACTCCCGAGATCACCTCAGGAAAGTCCGTTGGCTGGAAAGAAAAAAATGGGTTTAATTGAAGAAGCACACAACGTGAAAATTGTTGGTTCGGGTAACCAAACCATAGTACTAGCCCACGGGTTTGGAACCGATCAGTCGGTTTGGAAGCACCTTGTACCGCATCTGGTTGACGATTATCGGGTCATACTGTTTGATAATATGGGCGCCGGAACCACCAATCCGGATTACTTTGATTTTGAAAGGTATTCGACACTGGACGGGTATGCCTATGACGTGATTGCAATACTGGAGGAGCTTCGGGTTCAGTCTTGTATATTTGTGGGGCATTCTGTATCCGCCATGATTGGGGCTATCGCTTCGATAACCCGACCCGATCTTTTTACCAAACTTGTCGCCATCTCTGCTTCGCCGAGGTTAGATCTTTGACTGAAAATGGTTTGATTTTGATGAATAGTGAACACTGAGTTGAAGTGTCATAGTACTAGTAAATATCAATCAATATCGGTCATTTATTTACACAGTAGCGCACAGCTCTTCTAGGGTTATGCTATATGTCCATGACTTTTTACCTAATCATTTACACTTCACTCACGTTAGAAGGTGGGGATGACGAGCCGTCATTTTAAAACACACACGAGACCACCCACATTGTGACGAGTACACCATTCGATAACCCCATTATGTACAAGGGACTTTCCCTGACAATTATTGTTCAATGAAAAAGAATAAACGGCAGTGAATCATCCAAAAACATTTTTCCCTCCTCCAATAAAATAATATTACATCTTTCTTTAATAAAATAAAATTATATCTTTTTTAATAGTACATTCTTTAAAAAAAAAATCACAATTTCAAAATATAATTTCCCCAAAAACGCATTTTAATGGAGCCCAGGCGTAACATTATCGAGGAACTCTATGAAGCAAAAGTGGTGAAGTAAGAAGAATAACATCATTCTACACTGCTCCATAGATAGGTCCAACTAGATGGGTCTACTATCCTTAGTTTGGTTTAGTTTATTTGTTTTTGTATATTTTTAGTACAGTGGGGGCGGTAAGAGCGATGGTCTGTGGCGGTGAGATGGGATTTGGGATGGGTGAGGATGGTGCTGGCAGTGGCTGCTGATGGTTAAGAGGGTAGATGGTGGCGTGATGTTGCCGGATGTAATTGCTGGCGGTGGTGGTGTAACGTTGTTTGTTAAAAAAATTATGTTTGGAATTAGTAAATTTTTTTATGTATTTGTGAGTTGTTCCCTTTTTCTAAATATCATCGGCACGGGCATCGGGTCGTGTTGTGTCTAATACACCCTTAAACTTGGGTAATTTGGTACTTTTTACTCCTATATTTAAAGGTTAAATGTAGTTTGATTGCACGCGCCGCGCTCTTTTGTGTTGAATTTTGGCTTTGCTATCTAATTACATATACTCTTGTTATTCTTTTATGTTATAACATCTAAGCGTTCTCAATTTCACAGTACTCATTTAACTTTGTACTCAGATACTTGAATGATACAGACTACTACGGAGGATTTGAACATGAAGAGATTCAACAATTATTTGAAGCCATGCAATCAAATTACAAGGCGTGGTGTGATGGATTTGCACCTCTAGTTGTAGGAGGTGACATGGAAACAATAGCAGTCCAAGAATTCAGCAGGACATTATTCAACATGAGACCCGACATAGCATTAAGTGTAGCACAAATCATATTTCAAAGTGATATGCGACATTTGTTGAGTCACGTCACTATACCTTGTCACATAATTCAGAGTATGAAAGACTTAGCTGTTCCAGTGATGATTTCTGAGTACCTACACCAGAACCTTGGTGGCCAATCCATAGTAGAAGTGATGCGGACTGATGGTCACCTACCTCAATTGAGCTCGCCGGACGTTGTAATTCCAGTGCTTCTTAGACACATTCGTCATAACATTGCTACTTGATTTTTTTATCGACTTGTCTTTCTTGGTCTCTACTTGGAAAGGTATTTTGGAAAACTAGATGTGCAATACTAGCCATTGTTGTCAAGTGCTTCTATATATTTCAAATTAGGGGTGTCCAAAAGTCCCGAACCGAATCGAGCGATTTTTCGTAAGTTAAATACTCAAACGGGTACCCGAATCGAGAACCGATAAGTATGGGTCAGATCTCGGGTATAGACTAAGAACCGAATAAGAATTGAAACTAAATAAATTTTTTTATTTTTTTATTGAATTAATTATATTATTTTATTTTTTTTCTAAATAAATTAACAAATTAATTAAATAAATCAGATCATTTCATAATTTTAAGCCTTGGACCTCAATTTTTTAATATGGATCACCGACATTTTAATATTAATATCTACTTTTTGGTATTTGTATGTATTGAATTAATGTTATTCGACAGCTAGTTATTTATATATTTTTGAATTGTGCTATGTTAATTTGTAAAAGTTACGAATGAAATGTCATTAGTTATATTTATGTAGTGTTGTTGTAAATGTTAAAAAAATTAATTATGGTACGGAACCAAACCGAACCGAACCCGAACGGTTCCATAATTATATTTAGACCTGACGGGTCCATTTATTAAATACCCAAAAATTTTGCTGTAATGGTCGAAAATCTAATGAAAAGACACTCAAATTTCAATCATATATGAGCTACCTTCGTGTAGAATGTTGACCTTGTATAAAAGTTGTTTAAAAAGTTTTGATATCCTTTATTTCAAAATTCTTTTTTTACGTACTCATTTTCAATTATATTCACGCAAAAAAAAAAAATATTTTTCACGTAAACTCAAAAATCTTTCCTATCTTTTAACTACACATTCTCCAAAAATTCAGTATTCAAAACATTGAAAATCCAAATAATAACTATGAAACAGGGACAGGAAGCTTACTCCTAGCTCTTCTTCGATCTCTAGAGAAGTTCTTGTAGCCGAGGCAGCATCTATAGCTACACTGATTCGAGAGAGAAATGGCCTTATCCGGGAAGAAGCTTTTCTCCCCCCGATTTCGATTTACTTCCATCCTATAACCAGCGCATGCTTTCAATCGATATTGAGGCAGGTGAGTCATGATAATGCCATTTCAGGAGAGGTTTATCAGGCTCAGATTTATAAACCAAATAGAGGAACTTGAAGAGGAAAGAATAATTGCTACACTTTGGGGATGCATAGAGAGGAGAGCAAAGAGGAGCTAGAAATGAAAACGAAGGAAACAAATACAACGATGTAATCCTCAAATATAACTGGGCGAACCTAAGAAGAATAGAGCAGAAGAGTGGCGAAGGTTTACTAAAACATGAAAACGAGCTACTCAGAGGACTATTAATATTAGAGATCAACCAAAAATGAGAAACTATCGAAAGAAATTTCATAGGTAAAATAAAACAGAAGCGCCCTAAATAATGAATAATATTTGTAAATCATACGAAATGTATGAAAAAAGTGATTTGACTGTTTGTTTATAAACATTAATAATCAAACATGCACATTTTCTTGTATCTCAATCGCCAACTATGATACTTCAATTACGTTCTTGATTCCTTCAATTCAAAAATTCGATTCCCTATTTCAAGTTTTCCTTAGAATACAATAAATATACATTCAATGAGTTGACGCTTTTTTACCATCCATTCAGTTCAATGCTTGATTTATTAAGCTCCTGTTAGGTATATATTATTTTTTTGCATTCTCATTTTTCTACTCGTTTTCAACCACACATTTTTCAATAAAATAATATTTCTCATCACATCAATAATTTTTCCTTCTTTTTTAACCACATATTATCTATCAATCTACTATTTCAGAATACATTCTTCCAAAATATTGTGGCTCAAACACACCCTAAATATTTATAGACGTTCGGTTCTTTAGTTATCAAATGAAATGGCACTAATTTTATTCACATTTCTTCTTCTAATGCACTCTTCCGTTATCTCGTCGTTCTTAAAAATAGAAGTCTTTGAATTTACTTAAACATGTATGTCTCAGTTGATTATGATTTCAAATCAATAAAGGATGAATTATTGAATAAAATTCAATGAAAAAACATAGTTAACGAGGTCCAAATACAATCGAATGACGTCTACGCACAAATTGTAGCACTAGCAGTTAATAAGTACCTGTCACCAAAATAATGTCACAATAAAATAAAATTATTCTCAAGAATATTATCAACAAACATGTGGTTGTCGTCAACCCCTCCTAGCTGGTTTTGATATCATATTCCGGACCAACAAAAGTATAAAACCGGTCAATGCAGTTTCCACCGCCACCCCCTTCAGATAAGCAGAGTCTCATTTGCTGAAAAGAAGAAGAAAATGGGTTTGGTAGAAGAAGCACACAACGTGAAAATTGTTGGTTCGGGTGATCAAAACATAGTACTCGCCCACGGGTTCGGAACGGACCAGTCGGTTTGGAAGCACCTTTTACCATATCTGGTTGAAGATTATCGGGTCATACTGTTTGATAATATGGGCGCCGGAACCACCAACCCGGATTACTTTGATTTTGAAAGGTACTCGACTCTTGAAGGCTATGCTTATGATGTGATTGCAATATTAGAGGAGCTTCAGATCCAGTCGTGTATATTTGTGGGGCATTCTGTGTCCGCCATGATTGGGGCTGTCGCTTCGATAACCCGACCCGATCTTTTCACCAAACTTGTTACCGTCTCTGGTTCTCCGAGGTTAGATCTTTGACTGTGAAAATGGTTTGAATTTGTTCGAGTGCTTGCATGGTTGCATGGGTCTTTTTCGCAATTATAGTCCAAATTTGAGACTCTTATTGTTCATTGAAATAGATGATCAGCTACGAGGATTTATTTGGGAGACATTATACATTAAACAGTTAGTAATACTATAGAACATAGTAGATGATTTATGTAGATAAGACGTTTCAACATCGGTTTAGAGGGTGTTTGGTGTAGATTAAAATCAGATTTTTAGAAAGATTGTGATAAAAAAAAATTGAAATGTGTGGTTTAAAAGATACGAGACTCATGAAAGATGTTATTGATATTGATTGTTTGACTTTAACTTAAATTAAATTCAGATTTTAATCCGGTCCAAACAGACTCTTAAACTAGAAACCAAGATTGATATGACTTGCATAATTTTGGAAGTGACCAACATAGCCCGTAATTGGTGGCTATGCCTAGCTTGCCCAGCAAGAAAATTAGGCCTCAAGGACCTCTTTGTGATTCAGAATCAATTTAGGGATGACAAAATTCTCAGATTCATTCTTGCCTCACGGGAAAGCGAGGCAGACTCTGAGTGTTGGGAACCTGCTTAATCATGCGCAGCGGAAGTAAAGCAATTTTCGATTCCCAAACAAGGATCTACATTGTGTTTAGATAGAAACTGTGTTTAGAATAATACCTTGATGAATTTCGCAAACTCTTTTGCTGATTCACGAACTCCAATGATCACGATCTGCAATCCAAACTGTTCAATTGTCCAGCCTCCAATGGTGATCCACACAGAGAACAAGAATGACGGCTAGGGTTTTCTTTTCTCGTGCTAGCAAGAATAATGAAAATTATCTTCTGTTTTTCAAACTCTAACAGCCTATTAATACAAGTCCAAACGGGCTGGCCCATCTCTTAACTTAACCCGGTCCAACATTTAATTAATCAAATTAATTAAATCCGATCCATGAATTAATTAACCAATTAATTAATTTGGGCATATTAATAAGCAACCCAATTAATTAATTATCCAACACTTGTCAATTAATTAATTGGTAAATCTCATTCTTCTGGTTCTCTTTTTTGTGTGACCCATTAGGTTCCCGATCACGATGCTTAACGACGTGAATTATTACTTTGATCTAATAAAAATTGATAAATTAAAATACCCCTTTTAATTTATCATCAATTCACATTCGTCGTCCCAGATTGACATCTAGCAATGTGTCGGGCAATACATGTGACGGAAAATGTCACATGGCATGACAAAACCAAACTTGTTCGTTTACCGTGAAACTATAATTCCTTCGTCAATATGATCCGATCAATTACGAGATATGGACGTGTGTCAATCTCAATTATCGATCATATCTTTTATCTTACTGTTAAGTCAATGTAAGTCGAAAACTCTTTTCCGACTTATGAGTTCACCTTGGCCAAGGATTTCATTATCAACTTAACTAGATGAAATGTAGATCATAATCTCTTACTATCTAAGAGTGACGAATCATCTATTGATCATTCACAACCTTCATATGATTCTTGACATACCCGAACAATGTCGTATTAGCGACCCTTGACAGAGCAACATCCGACATCACCAAAGCATGACTGTCCTCACATAAGGCACTATGATGACCTCAAGTTAAAGAACCAATTCCACTACCGAACGTTAGAGATTAACCACTGACACTCAGATAGTTTTCCATGTGGAATCTCTCAGCGGGTCTCCAATGTTTTGTTCTATAACAAAACATTCACATGTTCATTCAAGTGTCTCCACACTTTAGCTTGTAAGATCAACTACTTACTTCATAAGTAAGAAATGCCACACGTGATGGTCTATTCATAATAACGATATCCGTATCTCGTTATTACATACGACCACGGACGATTTAAGATTCAGTCATATGTAATTTGTATCTCACAATCACAACTCCTTGTGATTAACAAATCATCAAGACTTGAATCTACGGATTCTATTATTTAATTAATTAGAATATTAATTCAATAATAAATCTTGCCATAAATATGCATCGGTTATATATACACTAAAAATGCTTATGTCCAAAGTTGATTGGACTTAGGGCATAACACTTACAAACTCCCACTTGCACTAGATCCAATCCCTTATGTATCTTATACCATAGCCCACATGACAATCATGTTTATGCTGCGACAACTCTTTGTCAATGGATCTGCAATTTAATAACTTGTGGAAATTCGTTCTTTCTTTACTTCATTTCATTGTATTATCTTTCCAATGAGATAATACTACCTTAACACATGTTTGGATCAATGATGAGACCTTAGTTCCCTCGTTTGCACGATGGCTCCACTATTATCACAATACAGAAGCATGTGATCAACAATGTTAGGAACTACTCCAAGTTCATTAATGAACACTTTGACCCAGACAACAACTTTTGTTGCTTTCTAAAGTAGTGATGTATAAGGCTTCTATTATTGAATCAACGATGATTTTCGATTTGGAACCTTTTCAACACATAGTAAACCAATATCCTAATTGAAATATGCTATCATTCTAGTCCGACTAGAAGTTAGCATCAATGTATCCATGAACTCCCAGTTCATTTTCTCCATATAAAATCTTCTTAAGATTTTATCTATATAGATCTGGATGAGTTAAGCAATCTTATAGATCTATCTCTATAGATCAAACTATTTTTCACATATCTATTATGAAGAAATTATTTAACAACCATAATTTCAACAATTGAAATATAAAGACGTCGTTTCCTGTTTTTAATAAAATCAAACATTTTGACTTTTATATCAAATCGAATATTTCAGCTCCAAAAGGCTTATTTTAATCCATATTGAACTTTTCTTGTAAACTCATTTACAACCTATGGGTTCTAATCCATTAGGCGGGTTGACCAAGGTTCAAACCTTGGTAACATTAAGTTCATATCGGATAGCCTTATGCCATGTCAGCGAGTCAACACTTGACTTTGCTTATGCGTAATTTGTAGGTTCATCATCCTCGATTAGTAATGCTAGATTAGTAATCATGTATTCTTATCTTCCAGAAGGTCGAATGATCCTACAAAATTTACATGGAGCTGTCGTGTCCGCAGGAGTCTCCACTTCCTGATCAAGAGTATGTCCCTCAACACTTTGGGATCAGACTCAGGTTATCTACTTGGTTAACTATATCTGAGAATCTTTGAACTCTTTCAAGATTTACTCTACTCCCACTGTCCTCTCCTAGAACAAACATTTTCTCTAGGAGTATGACATGTCTTGAGATGAACTCCTTCTTCTCAATAAGATTATAGAATTGATATCCAATTGTCTCTTGAATATCCCACAAATATATGTTTATCGAATTTAGTTTCAAACTTATCCGATTCAGTGCGCTTCACATAAGCGTCACAGCCACAATCTTTCATATGAGAAAAGTGGGGCATTCTGTCTTTCCATAACTCGTATGGAGTTTTGTTAACCGATTTAGATGAGACACGATTGGTGCGTGGCACGTGGCAATCAATGCATGACCTCAAAACGATTTTGAAGTATTTGCATGGCTTGTCCTTATTGCACTATATCTAATAGTGCATGATTCCTCATTGCAAATACACTATTATGTTGCAATGCATGTAGAGGAATCAACTGTGAGAGAATCTCATTCTCTTTTAGATAATCTAAAATTCTACATTTTAGATATTCTCCACATCGATCAAATCTTAGTGTGAAAATTTATTTACCTATTTGTTTCTCAATTTCTAGTTTGAATCCCTTGAACATTTCAAAAGTCTCATACTTGAATTTCATCAAATATACATGACCATTTCTGAAATAGCCGTCTAGTAAATGTGATGAGATAAGAGAAACTTTATCTAGCATTGATTGATATGTGTCCACATACATCACAATGTATTAGACTCGATAATTATGCAGATCTTTCTCCTTTTTAAGTAAAATGAGATATGGTCATTATGCCTAACAGACATATTTTGCATTTGTCAAATGATTTAAAATCATTTGACCCAAGTGTACATCTCCATGTAAGTTTGGAATTGCATTTTCATTTATATGACCAAATCTGCAATGCCAGATATAGGTGTTATTCAGATTATCATTTTTATGCCTTTCTTTATCTATACTCATTATAGAATACTCAATATTTAGAATATAAATGTCATTTTGTAATTTACCATAACCATTAAAATCTTATCAAGATAAAAGGAACAACAATTGTCCTTAACGTTAAAATAATTCATGTCCAAACATGAAATTTATTTAATGCTCTTGGTAATGGAAAGAACAAAACAATATTTCTCTAATTCTAATATTGAGTCTAAGGCAAAGGCAAGAAGTAGCTCCTACAGGCAATGCGGCAACTTTTGCTCATTTTCAACGTACAAGTCAACTTCTCCCTTTTTGCAGTGATCTACTTCTGTTTAGTTTCTGCATATTTATACAAATATGAGATTCATATCTAGTATCCAATACCCATGAAACTAATGAAGTAGATATAAGCCTTGCAATTTTCTTTCGAATGACCTATCATTCCAAAATGATAATAATAGTCATTAAATTTGGTATTGTCCTTATTTGCTTTAACTGTCTTAGTCATCTTAGATGTTTTCTTAAAACATCCTTTAGACTTCCCTGGAGAAATCTATGACTAAAATTTGCCCATTATAAACATAGATACCGGGCTTAACAGTCTTAAGCATGTTCAACAACTCAATAAGTGTGCATTCGAATTTATCCATATTACATTCATAATTAGTCATGAATAACTTACTGGCAAAGATTGTAGAACCAAGTCATACTTAGTTCATTGTTCATGATTGAACTCAATTGAGACAACTTCTCAAAGTAGTCAACGTCTTCAGCATATCAGAACTGGTCGGAGACTCTTCTGCCATTATACATTGGTATAGTTGCTAGGAAATCTCATATCTTTCCACACGTGATTATTTATCATTCAACACTTTAAGATGAAAATCATGTGTTAGCATCTACACTATTATGTTGTTTTTGTAACTCAGGTGACATAGTCGCAAACATCACACATGTTGCAGTACTATCGTCATCACTGTGTTTATTACAGCAGTCACATCTTCCTTTATCGAGTCATCAACGAGTGTCTCTGGAAAGGGCTACTCAAGAACATAATCAATTATCATGCATGAGAACAATTCTCAGATTGCGGTGCCAATCAAGAAAATTTGGTTTGGTTGTTGGCATATAGTATGCCGCTCAAATACATATGGTTACTCAAGATTCAATAAATGTAAACGACGAAAAGTAAAAGAATAATATATAAAATGCATCAATTTATTTAATATGGTCTTTTTATTAAATTAATTTCACTCCCACTGTTTAACTCAAATTTATGACCCTCTCACATAAATTTATGGAATCCATACTTGATTTCCAGTGGGCTGGGATCCCATTTATTATATTAAAACCTTGAGTGTACTCAACAAATTTTAATAAAACATTTGGGTAGATACTATTATCAATTGTATCTCCATACAACTCCCAGATCATTAAGCTGACAACTCTTGTCTTCACACATCTAATGTGTTAGCTTAACATGCCTCTAAAATTCATCTCCTTGAGTGTACTCAACAAAAGATAAGTTTTAGTTAAGTCAAACCCATCATTCAGAAATATCTAATATTTCATAGTGTCAAAACATATCCATAATAGATCAGCTTTGAGTGTACTCAACAAGTTGAGATCGATTTTGGACTCTCGTTCTTCACTATAATGATGGAAGGCGAATAAGAAACTGACTTAATATTTTTAACGAGGGATTTTGCATGCAAATGTCTCATCGTAATTGTTGACGTTCAAAATTGTATGAACAAGATTAAAGCCAACTAAGAGGCAGACAGAAAATCTAAAGGAATACGCTAAGGAGAAAAACCTCAGTGAACCCTTTGAATACTCCAGACTATCTGTAAAAAAGAAGTAATTGGTACAGAGACAATCTAGCGTTCATCTTCATTGTATCCTTTAGACTACTTTCTGCACTCTTAGTTGACTTTAATCTTGTTCATACAATTTTGAACGTCAACAGTAATAATTATATATATTTTATTATATATCCAACATGCAAATAAACATACATATAATAGTGTGGAAGATTATGGACTTATACTATCTAGTCTTCCCGAGCCATAAGGAAGACTAGTTGGTCAGTTCCTAGGGGGTATAACATTGATTCATACAATGCTCCATCTCTATGGTCTCATCCTCTTCTTGTATCTTCAATTAGTCCAGCTGCAACTTGTATCCTATATTAGTTGGCACGCAGGCCTAAATAATATTGGACGCGCAGACTCATAATAATAACGGACTCGCATGTCCAAAATAAATTAGAGCTCGCAGGCCCATAAAACAACAAGAATAAAACTAACCATTTAACACATCCATATGGTCGAGTCCATAATCATCCACTAATAAAACATTCATCATATAAATACATTCCTATATAATATCTAATATTATATGCAAACATGTTTCAAGTTTCTAGCAATTAAAGTCGTCTAAACTAATTTAGACAAATGGATCGGAACAATGAAATAATTAATTAATTTAATTAGCGGGTATATTTAATTAAAATCAAATTTTAATTTTATATACCAAATTAGAATCTCATTCTAATTTCACTATTAAAGGGCGGAACTATTTAATTAAAATCAAATTTTAATTAAATATCAAATTAGAGTCTAACTCTAATTTCAAAGTTTTAAAATAAGATAATTTAATTAAAATCGAATTCTAATTAAATATTAAATAAGAGTCCAACTCTAATTTCAAAACTTAGTGCGATTAAATTTAATTTAAAATCAAATTTTAATTAAATATAAAATTAGAATCAAACTCCAATTCCAAAATATTAGGGCGAACTTATTTAATTAAAATCAAATTTTAATTAAATACAAAATTAGATTCCAACTCTAATTCTAAGAAAAGTTTTAGGGCGAGACAATTTAATTAAAATCAAATTTCAATTAAAAATGTCAAATTAGAGTCCAACTCTAATTTCAAGAAAGTATTAGGGTGGGTAATTTAATTAAAATCAAATTTTAATCAAACACTAAATTAGAGTCCAACTTTAATTCAAATTGAATTAACATTTTAATTTAGGATAAAGCTCCTAATTAAAATAAAATTCAATTTAGAGTCTAAATTTTATATTTAAGTTAAAATCCAATTTTAACAAAAATATAAAAAGTCGTCAATTTTAATTAAAGTTTTAAACGGGTCAAAATTGATAATACGAGTCAAAACCCATTTGAAAAACAAATTTAAAATCATTTTAAAGTTTAAATTCAAAACCCTTTTTGAAAATTGCAACTTGACCCAAGTTTAAAATTAAAAGCAAGCCCTTCAATTTCGAAAATTGCATGACAGGGCCTCCATTTAAATATTGCAGAATGACCCTTTCTTTTGTAATTGCAGGCGGGGGCCTGCAATCTAACAAATTGCAGGAGAGGCCCCCCAACTCCATTCACCCAAAATTCGACTAAAACCCTAGAATAAAAAAAAAACGCCCCATTTTTCTTGGAGTCCGGCGCCGGCGCTTCCTCCACAGGGAACACCGGTTGCGGCGGGAACCACCGCTGTCAAGCGGCTGTGTCCCGCCGCCCGCAACAGCTCAAACGAGCTGCTGCCACGAGCTGCAGCGCAGCGGCGACGCTGTCGCTGCGATTTCAGCGGCAGCGTTAGCCGCTGCAACTGGACAGCAGGCGCCGCTGCGGAGCAGCGCCTGCTACTGCTGCAAATCGTGCAGCAGCGAGCCGCACGCTGCTGCACCTCCTTCGCGCACGGTGGTGCGTGCCACCACCGCGACACCGCCGCCTTCCGCCACTTTTTTTTTTCTTTTCAGATCCAATAATTTATTTTCTTTTCAAAAACAGATTTTTGAAAGACGAAAAATATAATTTTAAATTGCTAGATTCAAGGAAAAATTAAACAATCAACTTTTGACTGTTTAATCATGCAAAACAATTTCTAACAAACACAAAGTAGACTCTGATACCACTGTTGGGAACCTACTTAATCATACGCAGCGGAAGTAAAGCAATTTTCGATTCCCAAACAAGGATCTACATTGTGTTTAGATAGAAACTGTGTTTAGAATAATACTTTGATGAATTCCGCAAACTCTTTTGCTGATTCACGAACTCCAATGATCACGATCTGCAATCCAAGCTGTTCAATTGTCCAGCCTCCAATGGTGATCCACACAGAGAACAAGAATGACGGCTATGGTTTTTTTTCTCGTGCTAGCAAGAATAATGAAAATTCTCTTCTGTTTTTCAAACCCTAACAGCCTATTAATACAAGTCCAAACGGGCTGGCACATCTCTTAACTTAACCCAGTCCAACATTTAATTAATCAAATTAATTAAATCCGGTCCATGAATTAATTAACCAATTAATTAATTCGGGCATATTAATAAGCAACCCAACTAATTAATTATCCAACACTTGTCAATTAATTAATTGGTAAATCTCATTCTTCTGGTTCTCTTTTGTGTGTGACCCATTAGGTTCCCGATCACGATGCCTAACGACGTGAATTATTACTTTGATCTAATAAAAATTGATAAATTAAAATACCCCTTTTAATTTATCATCAATTCACATTCGTCGTCCCAGATTGACATCTAGCAATGTGTCAGGGCAATACATGTGACGAAAAATGTCACGTGGCATGACAAAACCAAACTTGTTCGTTTACCGTGAAACTATAATTCCTTCGTCAATATGATCCGATCAATTACGAGATATGGACGTGTCAATCTCAATTATCGATCATATCTTTTATCTTACTGTTAAGTCAATGTAAGTCGAAAACTCTTTTCCGACTTATGAGTTCACCTTGGCCAAGGATTTCATTATCAACTTAACTAGATGAAATGTAGATCATAATCTCTTACTATCTAAGAGTGACGAATCATCTATTGATCATTCACAACCTTCATATGATTCTTGACATACCCGAACGATGCCGTACTAGCGACCCTTGACAGAGCAACATCCGACATCACCAAAGCATGACTGTCCTCACATAAGGCACTATGATGACCTCAAGTCAAATGACCAATTCCACTACCGAACGTTAGAGATTAACCACTGACACTCAGATAGTTTTCCATGTGGAATCTCTCAGCGGGTCTCCAATGTTTTGTTCTATAACAAAACATTCACATGTTCATTCAAGTGTCTCCACACTTTAGCTTGTAAGATCAACTACTTACTTCATAAGTAAGAAATGCCACACGTGAAGGTCTATTCATAATAACGATATCCGTATCTCGTTATTACATACGACCACGGACGATTTAAGATTCAGTCATATGTAATTTGTATCTCACAATCACAACTCCTTGTGATTAACAAATCATCAAGACTTGAATCTACGGATTCTATTATTTAATTAATTAGAATATTAATTCAATAATAAATCTTGCCATAAATATGCATCGGTTATATATACACTAAAAATGCTTATGTTCAAAGTTGATTGGACCTAGGGCATAACACTTACACTGAGAACGTGGTCTTAATCCATAACTCGTCTTTACTCTTAAATTTTATGTGTCTGAAATTAAATTATATTTAATTATATGGGAAGGTATACCGGGATATTTTAGTCCCCGCCCCCTTCCCATCTCATTGTCATCCTTTGTATCAAATTCTAGAGAAGACACAATTTTCATGAGCCACGGGCCAATTGTGTGCAAGACGAGTGTTAAACAATGAATAAATACAGATTAAGGAATAAAAAGCAAACTCATGTTCCCTTGTGCGAAATTGATTAAGAACTAAAAGTAAGCGAGTCCCTGGAAACAAAAGCGAGCATTCATAGAGCATAAGAGCTCGCAAACAAAAGTTGCGAACTATTTCTATGTTATTCCATGTCGACAGAAATCGTTATCAAGTCACACATGAACAGATCTTTAAAACATTATTTCAAAACCTATGAATAAAGAATCGATGAGTAAAATGCGAGCATGTAACGGAATTAGTTAGAAGTTAGCCATTGAATGAATGCTACTTATCATAAACTTACAAAGACCAATTGCCCCCAAAGCCCAAAAGAAATCTATAAATAGTCTCATCTAAAATGAAAGAAGCATGCAAATTGGAATATATCCCTCACAAATAATCATTTCCTTTCTTGTTCCTTATTGAGCATCAAGTAAAGTGAGATTAAGAAGAGAAAATCTTGGTTAAATGAAAGAAATTTGTTGATCGTTATTCTGAGGTCAACAACGAGCATGTCAAGTATCAACCATCGATACATTTCACGCGCTCTATTTAACCTTTTAAATGTGGTTTGCATTGTCCAGACCTTTAAATATCGGATCGTCCTCGATTTCAGTTAACCAATAGTTTTTATATCCTTTGTTGACCTTTGTGTCAAATCTTGAGATTTGCTTAAGTCACACATTTTTTTGTCCTTTCAGCACACTTCGTTAGTGCTTTTCGATTTGTCATAATCTAAACATCCACAATTTCGCATTTCTCATTTCTCCTTAAACTTCCTACTCAGGTACTTGAATGATAAAGACTACTATGGAGGATTTGAACAAGAAGATATTCAACAATTATTTGAAGCCATGCGATCGAATTACAAGGCATGGTGTGATGGATTTGCACCTCTAGCTATAGGTGGTGACATGGAAATAGTGGCGGTCCAAGAATTCAGCCGGACTTTATTCAACATGAGACCTGACATAGCATTAAGTGTTGCACAAACAATATTTCAAAGTGACGTGCGACATTTGTTGCCCCATGTCACTATACCTTGTCATATAATTCAGAGCATGAAAGACTTAGCTGTTCCAGTAGCAGTTTCTGAGTATCTCCATCAAAACCTTGGCGGCAATTCCATAGTTGAGGTGATGCAAACTGATGGTCACCTACCCCAATTGAGCTCGCCGGATGTTGTGATTCCGGTGCTTCTTAGGCACATTCGCTATGACATTGCCACTTGATTATCTTTATCTAGTTGCATTACTTGATTGATTTATTTACTTGGTGAAGTACTTTAAAAATTCGGTGTGCAATATTGAAGGTTCTTGTAAAGTTTGTATATATTTCAAATGCTACCATTTAATTTATGTAATTTTATAACTGTTTCTCTCATTTTAAAACGTTTTTAAATAAGCATTACACTGTATTAAATAATGATGTACTGAATAAATAAAATTTCAGAAAATTATTTTTCAAGGAAAGTTGAGTGGAGAATTCTCGGGCGTGAAGAATATGCTGAAAGTGTGCAAAGAATACATAAACGCTAAACAGGACATTGTGAAATTTTTAGAAGTGCAAATGTTTTTTCGACAATCATCTCATCTTTCACAATCAAAATAGAGTTCTCATCCACTACAAATTAGGGGGAAAAAAAGTTAAAATAAGTTGAAGATACCATCTGCTGAAGTTTTTTTTTTTTTAATCTGAAAATGTAAAATTATTATTTTGCTCTTTTAAAATTGAAGTTGGAAACATCATTTTTATTTTTAAAGATTTTTTTGGGTCAACTAATAGACAACTGGACTTACGCCGAATAGAAATGAAATATTTGAAGCCAACGTTGCACTATTTCAAGGATAAGAATTGCAACAAATTAAAAAAATTGGGATCGCTACAGTAATTATTCCATCTACTTAACAATACAATAGCAAACATGTAAGAGATGTTAATTTTTTAGACATTTAATACAGAATTTCAAGATTCAATAAATAAATTTAAATTATTCATAAGTTTTTATTCTTATACCATATTGAGCAATATTATATACCAACAAATATGTCGCATCTTCGAGAAGATGAGTGGATAGCTAGAAGCCTAGAACGTACATCGTGGGTCATAAACAAAAGATGCAAATTTAAAGGCAAATAAATCATTATATTGTATTTTCTTACATACCTTTAATTGTGAGTTTTCATTGTTTAATATTTTCGTTATAGTGTTGTCTGAGAAAGTCAAGTTATTTTATCGTTTAAAGAAGTTACCTATAGTACCCAAACTCCAACTAGGCGATAAATTATTTTTGAAAAGAGTGTGCATGCATCATTTTTGAGTGAATTGTCCAAATAGTCCTGAACCTTATGTCATGCTTCTAACATGTTACTGAACTTTCAAAATCACTCAAATCATCACTGAACTTTGCAAAAGGTTTCTACGAGATCATTGAACTTTAAAAATCACCTCATTCATCATTGAATTTTGCAAAAAGTTTTCCAGGGGTTACTAATTCAGTGATTTCCTAGGAAACCTTTTGTAAAGTTTAGTGATCACGTAGAAACTTTTTATAAAGTTTAGTAATGAATGTGGTAATTTTTAAAGATCAGTGGCCTCGTGAAAACTTTTTGCAGAGTTCAGTGATCACTTGGGTGATTTTTAAAGTACAGTGACCCTTTGGAAATATGACTTAAAGTTCAGTGCCTATTTGGACAATTCACTCCATAATTTTTTGTGGGACAATGGGGAATTGAGACCTGTTGTCAAATTTTTGTTGTTCACCAATTAATTATTAGCACATCATTTTTTATTAAAATGACACATATTTTTAAGCATAGAGAGTAGTTAAAGAAAAGTTGGATATGCTAATTTAAGATTATGTGTCAATAATTAATTTTGTGGACAACAAAAAATGGACAGTGGATGTCAACTCGACAATGGGGTGGTTCACTCAAAGAAAGTCAATATATTTGGATAATTGAAGGGATTTGCCTTAAAAATTGGATGCAACTGTGAAGAAGGAACTTGAGATAAATTGTAGAAATGGATCTGGATCAGACCAGATTCAATCAACTAGTTAAAGACCCCACGTGAACGGCGATGAAGTTTGACCGCAAGTTAATTAATCGTCTAATCTTGCTCATAAATGGGTCTGGATCCACCCTGATAGAGAAAAGTAGAAAATACAAGAAAAGAAAAGATTGAAGTCCAATTTCTATCTCATATTTCACCTCTTACACTAACTGTTATGTCTCTTACGGAGAGGCTCCAGATCAACACCTACGTGGCTTGCTGGATTTGCTGACTTGCATTTTTCTGATAGCCCCCCGCGAGATGGAGAGTAGATATCCTTTACTCCCATTTGGAGAAGATGAGAATAAAGGCTTGAAGAACGCAATGCCTTAGTCAAAAGTTCTGCAATTTGCATACCACTACTGACATGTTCTGTGACTATGCTCCCATTCTGGATCTTGTCTCAAATGAGATGGTAATCAAGCTCAATGTACTTGGTCCTCTCATGAAAAGCAAGATTTGAAGCTATGTGTAGTGCAACCTTGTTATCATAGAACATAGTTGCTGCTCTTAGATGTTTGACTTGTAAGTCATGGAGGAGATATCTTAGCCAAGTCAATTCGCAACAAAGATTCGCCATTGCCAGGTCCTCTGCCTCTCCAAAAGATTTGGACACAACTCTTGCTTCTTAGACCTCTAAGACCCCCCCCCCCCCCCCCCCCCTCCTAATATGAATCACAATAACCTGTCAATTGTAAAGCTGATTGTGAAGAGTATAGCAAACCTTGCCCTGGTTCCCTTTTGATGTATCTTAAAACTTTATGAGATGCGTTAAGATGAGGTAACCTTGGACTATCCATGAATTAAATTAGCAATTGCACTGAGTATGCCAAATCAGGTCTCGATATAGTCAAATACAACAATCTCCCAATCAACCTTCTGTAAACTCATGGTTCAGGGATAAGTTCTCCTTGATCTTTAGAGAGTTTCAGATTTGGGTCAAGTGGAATACGCGCTGGTGCAGTGCCAATTTTACATGCATCTATTAAAATATTCGATGCATATTTCATTTGTCATATATGTATGCCTCTATCTGATCTTGCCACTCAATCCTAAGGAAAAATTTTAGCTGCCCCAAGTCTTTAATTCTAAATTTATCATGAAGAGAAGCTTTGAAAACATTGATAGAGTCCAAACAACTACCTGCCATGATGATATCATCAACATATACTAAGATGGAAGGGAAATAATTTTTTGTAGTCTTTGTAAATAGACTGTAATCTGCCTTAGTTTGTGTGTATCCTTGTTTAGCGATGAAGTTAGACAACTTAGTCTTTTCTTTAGTTTACAAACCTTTGATCCATTAGCATTGGGATAACCTGGATGGAGCTGCATATAAACTTATTCCTCTAGATCACTATGTAAGAAAGCATTTTTTACATCAAATTGATATAGATTCCATCCTTTAATGGTTGTCACTGCTATTAAAGTTCTAACAGTAACCAATTTTGCCACATGAGAAAACGTTTCATGATAATCAAGTCCTTCTTACTGTGTATAGCCCTTAGCAACTAGTTTGGCTTTGTATATCTCTATAGTTCCATCTGCATTAAACTTTATCTTATACACCCACTTGTAACCTATAGCTTCTTTTCCAAAGGGCAAATCAATGATAAGCCAAGTGTCATCAAGTTCAAGAACATCTATTTCAGTTTTCATGGCTCTACACCACTCAGGTGATTCTGAAGCTTCCTTAAAGTTCCTTGGTTCTCTGTATGTGTTAATGGAGGCTACAAATGCTTTGTGATAGGTGGACAATTTATGATAGGACATAGCAGCTTCTAAAGGAAAAGGCTTACCTAGTCCTGTGAATGGGGAAGTGCAGCTGCTTTTCGACAAATAAAATCTTGTAGATGTGCAAGAGTTCTTCTAATTTTGCTTGATCTTCGAAGAAGGGGCTCGTCCAAGGACTTTGACAAGGCTCAATGCTCTCTTGTGAGGTATGTGAAGGATAAGAGAGATTGAGATTTGATTCAGGCAAGGATGAAGGTTTCAATGAAGGTTATAAATGAGAAGACATCCTTTGAAATGTGGAGTAAACTAGAGGAGCTTTACTTGACTAAAGCTTTGCCAAACCAAATCTATTTGAAGCATAAGTTCTATAACTTCAAGATGGATGAATCAAAGTCAATTGATGACAACATTGATGACTTTACAAAGCTAGTTTCAGATTTGCAAAATCTTGAAATCAAGATTGAGGAAGAAGATCAAGCCATTTTCTTGTTAAATTCATTGCCACCAGCCTATGATCATCTAAGAACACCATCAAGTATAGCAAAGAGTCATTGACCCTAAAAGAAGTTGATGAAGTAGCCTACTCAAAGGAATTGAACTTGAAATTGAATGGTAAGATAACTCGAGAAGTGTTGAGTGTGAAAGGAATGAAAGAAAATAGAGTGTGCTGGATTTGTCATCAAGAAGGACACTTTAGGAAGCATTGTCCACAAAGAAACAAGAGGTGGATGAAGTAAGGAAATCACAAGCAAGATTGTGCTAATGCGTTTGGAGATTGTGAAGAGGTTGAAGTCCTTGCTACAACAAGAGCAAACCATAGCAAGGTTTGGATAATGGACTCAGGTTGTCCATTTCATATGACACCAAGAAAAGAATTCTTCATTGATTACAATCGGTTGATAAAAGCAAAGTGCTATTGGCAAATGACAACACATGTGAAGTGATTGGTGTTGGTTCTATCAAGCTGAACTTGTGAGATAGATCTTCAAGAGTTTTAGGTGGAGTAAGGCATGTACCAGGACTGAAAAGAAATCTAATCTCACTTGGAGCACTTGACAAAGCTGGTTGTGTGTATAAAGCTCAAGGTGGGGTGTTAAATGTAATGGAAAAGTCTGTGGTGATTATGAAAGGAGTCCTACAACGAGGCATTTATGTTTTGAAATAAAGTTGAAGGTTCCTACTGCAAATCGGTTTTAAATTCCCTTCAAGGAATCAAGGCGAAAAATGTAAAAATCTGATTCAATTGATCAAAATAGCCAAAAAAAAAAGGGCTTCAACTTGCAACAGAATTTTCTGAGGAATCAGATTCTTACATTAAGTTTATCTTGTAATGGTCTGTCATTGGTAAGTAGAGTTTCTAATATTGACCCCCGTTTGGTAATGTTTTCCTTTTTCAGGAAGCACCTTGAATGAACAAGAATTACCCTGCTAAAATCGTAAGATGCAAAGTTTTACCCATTGTTGAATTGATTGTTTTTGTTGACTCATTTGCTGATTGCTACCTTTTTGTGTTTTTCATCCTTACAGGAGTGAAAATGGATTTGACTTTGCAATTAGAACACCTTCTAGGTGGGAGGACTTTGAAGTGGAAATAACTTCAGCATGGGAGGTATGTCTTCATGTGGAAATGACTTCTAGGCTATTGCATCGGCATATTTCACAGTTTCTTTTAATTCAACTCGTTGTTGAATGGAAATTAATTGCATCTTTTTACTTTTTGACCAAAAATTGAGCAGAAAAGCTCTTCATTTTCTGCTGATCCTAGAGCGATATTTATTGAGGTTCAACAACGTATGTGCAGGCACTATGTGGTGCTTATTGTGGGGTCAACAGATTTTGATATGCTTGAGAATGTGAAGGGGGCAATTTTGAGGATGACATAACGCCAATATATGATTTGCCGTGCATGCCAATGATCAGTCCACATAGGTTATATATTATTTTCTTTCATGATAAGACATACTATCATGCAGGTATAATTTCATGCCACTAGCCAGGGAACTGCTGCTATTGGGTTTGTAGTATTGCTGGGACTGTTGCTTGCCGCTAGTATGGAGTTCATTGGGAGCATTCCAAAAGGTCTGCAGGTGGATTGGGAAGCAATTCTGGAATCTGATACCAATTCCTTTGTGTCTTCCGTAGAGAGTTGGCTTTATTAGAAAGGGTACCCTGTTGTAGCATCAACTCTCGAGACGACAGGATTGGTTGTTGCTGCTTTAAGCACCTGCTCCGAATGAGCAAACTTGCATATTTTAATCAGTATGTATCTTGGATAATGAATTTCGTGACTCCTGAATTATTCTGCAAATGGAACAAAAAAAAAACTAGGTTCAAAAGAACTCATCACAGGCAAGAAACGAAATAAAGAATATATGGAATGAATTGTACGTTGAAACGAGATTGATTTTTTTAATACAATTACATTTTTGTTCATCTTATGAGTTGCCTCACAATTTGCTGTAATTTTTTTTAATCTGTAATGGCTCTTATTGTTTTGTATGACATCTTTCTTGCAGATTATTAACAAAACAACCATTGTTCGGTAATACCTTGTGGTTTCATTTTAAAAGGTCAACATTATTAAGAGGAGTAACACAATCATTTATAAGTTGGTTTATATTTTCGTCTTTGTTCGATGCGAGATTATATCTCTTAACATGCCCCGTAAGATAGTGGCTCGTTTGAACAGTCAGTTTTGAAATCCATGTGCTATTTTTTATAATCTTAATCGGATCAAATTACTCGTTAGAGTTTAATGAGCTCTGGTACCATGTTAAGATTTGGGGAGATTTATGGTTCCATCTTAAAATGTCAACTTTATTAAGAGGAGTAGTTCAAGTTCTTATAAATTGGTCTATGTTTTCATCTTTATTCGATGTGAGATTTTATCTCTTAGTTAGTTTGTTGAAATTATTTTGGTTTACATTTGCGTTCTATTCGGGAATATAAGATAGACTAGAGTTAGTTTAGTTAGCATGTTTAACTATTTGTTCTAGTACAGTGTCGTTGTTCGAGTATGTTATTATGGTATTCCTCCGCCACAAGTGAGGTTTAATTAATAAATTTTGTTTCAAAAAAAATAAAATAGACGAATAGGACAGTGATTCCACAGTTGCTGTCTTTACTTCTTGACTGAAACTTGGAACTGAAGGAAGGTAAAGAAAAATAGAATAAATAACAGGATGATTGACTATAAAGATAAGGGTTCTTTTGTTTATTAATTTAAACATCGTGTCATTGATGAAGGTTTTCATCAAAAAAAATTCTATTAACGTGCTTTAAGATGAACAAATTTTAGTTGCAAATTTTTGTTTGTTGTCTTTGTGTGCTTAATTTTTTTTTTAAAAAAAATGTATTTTGAAATTTTTAAAAAATCATCATTTGGGATATTAATCGAATGTTTAGAATAAGTGCGATGGAAAAAAATTAAAGATATATGTGACGGTGAATAAATGTGGTAGATTTTTCATATAATTCAAATGTGGTGTATTTATGAAAAAATTGGCATCAATTTAGCCTTTATTTTTTATGCTTTTTGGTGACATAACTTGACTTGCACTGCAAATAGATTGAGATTTTTCCTTTTTCTTTATCCCCTTGAAGTATATAAAATTGGAACTTTGGTATCCACACGCGGGCCAGTGCCATTTGAGTTTGTTTAAAACTATTTACATCAACAATAATGGAATCACTTAGCCCCATTTGATTTTGATACTTAATAATTATTGAAATATGTTATTGAAAATGAGTTTAAGAAAAATGAAAGATTTGGAGAAGTACATTTACTTGACGAGTTGATTGATTTTTAAATGAATTCATTCTGAATTATCATACAATTATTAAATTTAGAGAATTCTCACCTACATTTTTTCAAACAAAAATAAATGCAACTTTAATTCTAAATCCAACCCAACCGGTAAAATTTAAAAACATGTAATAAATAAAAAACCGATAAATATTTCGTATGCAAGATTAACCTCGTTGATTCTTAAAACTAATGGTAATAACAATATCAGTAGGGGTCGAAGTCATTTGCTTTCCATTAATTAGCAAATTAATATGTTACTAATCCAAAAATATTACACGACTATTCTGGATCAAGAAAAATCAAAATAATTTAAAGGAATAATTGCAGCAAAAGTCTCAAACTTTTAAAATATTAACAGATTTTCCTCAAACATTTGATTTGTTGCAACCGTCAGCCCTAACATTTTCAACCATTGCATGGTTTCCATACATTTTTCCGTCAATTGATCCAAAAATTAAGTTTGACCATATTTTTAATCAATTAAAAATGGGGCAAAATGGTAAATATCTATTAAAATTGTTATCTGATCCCTGAATGATAATTACAACCAGAAGCTTGAAATTTAACAATTTCATATGAAGACCTCATCCCCAAACTTGATTCAACTGAAGTGTGGCCAAGTTCACCCAATGGTATCCTATCTTCTTGTTTTGCCTTTTGAAAATGAGGCTCAGTTTCGATGTTCTTTTTGCAGCTACTACGCGTAGATTGTGATGATTATTGTTTTTGAGTTGGGTCAAGCATGGGGAAATCTAGCCCGTATCTTGGCAGGGCAAAAACGGATGGCATCTGGAGAATAGCTCTCTCTTGTGTATGCAAATGGGTTTCTGCAGCCACGGTGGTGTTTTCACTTTCTTTGCTAGCTCTATTTGTATATCTGAGCATATGCTCTCTCTTGTGTATGCAACTAGGTTCTGCAGCCATGGCGGTGTTTCACTTTCTTTGCCTACTCCATTTGCAGATCTAAGCTTATGCTCTCTCTTGTGTATGCAACTAGGTTCTGCAGCCATGGCGGTGTTTCACTCTCTTTGCCTGCTCTATTTGAGGATAGGATACCATTGGATGAAGCTTGGCTACAGTTCAGTTGAATCAAGTTTGGGGAGGGCTTCATATGAAATTTGTTAAATTTCAAGCCTTCGATTGCAATTATCATTTAGGAGTCAGATAACAAGTTTAATTATTTTAATAGATATTTACCATTTGCCCCCTTCTAATTGATTAAAAATATGGTCAAATTTAATTTTTGGGTCAACTAATGGAAAAATGGATGGAAACCATCCAAAATGGCCTCGCGTGCAATGGTTGGAAAGGTTAGGGGTGGCGGCTGCAATAAATCAGAAGTTTAGGGAAAATTTGTTAATGTTTTAAATGTTTGGAGCTTTTGCTGCAATTATCGCTAATTTAAATGTATTCAGCTATTATTGTTCTCTGACGGTCAATTAAAATAGTGAACTTGTTGGGTACCTATCACATTCACATCATGACAAACAGACATAATGTACGATATTATTAAATCGTAAGGAGAATCATTAATAATTAATTAGATATATGCCATTTATTTATTACCTCTAATAATTTATTGTCTCTCTTTAAAAGAGTTGTTGAAGTTTTTAATAATGTTGCTATTGCATTTAATGTAGATAGTACTCATTAACTTTCTTTATTTTTTTTTTTTTTTTGTCATAATTATGTAGTCCCATTTTTTTATTGAGAATATTTTATTTTGTTCGTTTACTAATATATTCTTATTTAATTTATCTAGTTATAACCAATTTTTCTCATTTAATATTGAAATTGTACAAATACAGTGATACATACTTTTTGAAAATTAAATTATTAAATTTCTTTATTACTTTCAACAATAATTTATTATTACATATTGATAATTAAATAATGGTAAATTACGAAAGTTTTTGACAAAAATTGTTTTTTTCAATAACATTTATTAATACATGTGAAAAACAAAATCAACATATATAAATGGGATAAATGAAATATGTTTTGCCTAGATATATAAAGACATAGTCCCAATACATGTTTCGATTCTTGATTTTTACAATTGAATTGGCTACTTCAATCCAATTCGATCTAAACTAGTTGCACATTCATTCTCTCTCTTTTTTTTTTTTTTTTTTTTTTTTTTTTTTTAACGACAAGTTTGACATTCTTTGATGTATCAAAATCATGGGCATTAATTTGAAAAAAAAAAATATTATTTAAATCAATGATCATGAATTTGACACATTATTATGTATAAAATGAATATATATGTAGCAACTTTTATTCAATTTTAAGACTCGTTAAGAGCTTTGATCAACTTAGTAATTTTAATTCGATAAAGTGTGACAAAAATTTATACATACATTATTTCTTGAATTTATTGAAAATAGTGTTTTTTTATCCAAACATTAAATGCAAATTTTGATAAAACAAAACTAATATAATATTCGATAAAAGGTCGTAGCTCTGCTTTCTGGCAAGTTCTGAAAGATAATAACGAGAAATCAGATCAGAAAATAAAAATAAAAAACACTCTAACGGCTACTTTAGCAAGGAAAAAAACAGAGTAAACGGCTAGCAGAAAAAGAAGAAGAAATAAATATATTGTAGGGTCCATTCTTCAACGGTGCCCTTGAAGTTCCGGTGAAGTAAGCCAAAGCTCCCGTATAATTACGCTCCTCCACAATCATCGCCGTTAATCACACGTGTATTTGCCCGGTTAGTGTTATTTCCGTCGGTCCCACACGCATTTCCAGCTGTAAGAATTCCTCCCAGTCGAAAAAGACACCGTAATCACAACATATAAGAAAAGTAAAATGCTCTTGTGATTCGCTTCATAATTACAACTTTACTTAGCGTAGGTGTTACTATATATCATTGAGGTAAATAAATTCAAGCAAAAAAGTCTCCGTTTGATTAATTTATAATAATTTTGTTGGCGTCCGACTCAAGTGCGACCATGAACATACCAACTAGGGATGGACAGAATGACCAAATGAAATCTGACCAAACCAAAACCAAAACAAATCGAACGGTTAGGTTCGGTTCGGTTCAGTTCAGTTCGATTCTACAAAAAAAAAAATTAATGATTATGATTTTTAGAACTGAGAATCATTTGATTCTAAATTTGGTTCGGTTTTAGTTCTAGTTCTAGAACTGAGAACCAAACTCAATATTTAAATTTTATTATTTTATATATATATTTACAAATTAGTGAATCACAATTTACATAAAAAAAATTCAAAATTCAATTGAAAATCAAGACAAAAAGATCATGTACATTTGATTTCTCATTTCTCAATGTGGAAACTCTAATTCATTTGGAGACCCAAACCCTAATTTGTTTCTCATTTTCAATTTATACACTGATTCTCAAATGGAGATCAACAATTACCACCCGCCGTCTATCGTCGTGCTCAACTATCATCGTCACATGTATTTCTGAAATTGAAGCCAAACTCAACCTTCGATTCTTCTTCCTCAAATGCTATTTTTTTCTAAATCAGTAATGAAACTAGAACCGAATCAAACAAAACTAAAACTGAATTGTTTGATTCCGATTTGGGTCAATATCTTAAAAAAACCATTTGGTTCTATTATAAAATAAAAAATAAAAATCATTGATTCATGGTTTGATTCGATTTTTTTTTTTTTTTTTTAAATCAGAACCAAATGAAAATCATGTACATCCCTAGTACCAACTTTTCTTTCGAAATCACTTAAAGCATAAGGCTACAAAAACTTCGATGAATATCGGCCTCTAAAAACACATATCTAATCGACCAATCGATAAATGTTTTCCTAGAACATAATCATTACCAACTAAAAAGGCTTTCCCTTGATGATGTCATCACCTCCAAAACGATCAATTTTGAGTGGACAAGTGTCATTTAAGACGTCAACACTTTTCCACACACCAATCAAAAGATAGAAATGATCACCTAGGTAGCAAGTAATCATGATCTAAATAACAATTATGTTTTAGGTAAAATGATTGTCCATGTTGAACTCAACCGCCAGTCGATTCGATGACATACTATCGATGTTGGCATTATAGCTCGATATGACAAAGGACAACAAACTCTTAATTAAAGACTCATACGTAAGGGCAACAATCCCCTCTGAAGGCCGAACAAAGTCATTTTATGTAACACACTTCAAAAAAGCACTTCAACAAGAATGTCCCCTTTTCTTTTACAATTTAATTAATATAATAAATTCATCTAAAATTTTAAGACATCAACAAATATATTTCCAAATGGAGGATAAATCAGTTGATAACATTCGAAACAAACAAATGATTCTTAAATCTTACAGCAGGGCGTAACGCCGTCGTCACTGTAATGTGGCCAGCTCAAACGTCTCACATGCAAAATGGGCCCAATCCAGTCCACATTACACTGTCCTCTTTTGTTCATTTTTATGCTTGGGCCCACTCAAATGTTGAACCTTCATTACTCTTTTATATTATATTCCTAATACTAAAAACTTGACTCTATTTATGCAGCTGCTCGTCCTTTCACTCTCTCCAACAAAAATTGTCCTCTAATTTTCTCCAATTTCCTCTCTTGAATAGCCATGGAGTTCAAGGTGGGATTTATATTTGCATTGATCTGCATTGTTGTGGCTGGTGTTGGAGGCCAGTCTCCGGCGGCTGCACCAGCTAAAGCTCCGGCAGCGGCTAAGGTTTCTACCCCGCCTGCTGCTGCGCCTACAAAGCCTAAATCTTCAGCTCCAGTGGCGGCTCCTACTTCAACTCCGCCGGCTTCAGCTCCTGTAAGTTCTCCACCGACAGTTTCTACTCCAGCTCCTGTAAGTTCTCCACCGACAGCCTCCACCCCGGCTCCTGTAAGTTCCCCACCGACTGTTTCCAAACCGGCTCCAGTGAGCTCGCCTCCTGCTCCAGAGCCAGTCAGCTCACCACTACCGGCTGCTCCAGTCCAGTCTCCACCATCTCCGGCTCCCGAGGGGGCAACACCACCAGCTCCAGCCTCTGCGCCCCCCAGTGAGACCCCTGCTAAGGCTCCGGCTCACAGCAAGAAGAAGAGCAAGAAGCACACTTCACCTTCACCTGCTCCGGCACCGGAGATGATGAGCCCACCCGCACCTCCAACCGAAGCCCCCGGACCTAGCGCCGATTCCATGTCCCCAAGTCCTACTTCCCTTAACGATGAGGTACATATCTAAATTCTAATTCCTCCCCTAATTAAGTTTTGGCTGTCTTTAGTGCTGAATCGGTAATGTGCATCCGGATCTGGTAATACGTTCCATTATTTTCTCCTTTTCATTGGAGTATTACCTTGATCCATTAAACTCTTGCTAAAAACATAGATTCGAAGAAGACGATGCTTATCGAAAATTCCGTAAGGATTTCCTAGATCTGTAAAATGAGAAGGATCATAGTGTTTCGTGCCACGCCATTGATATTCATATATTAAAGCTTGTAGTTACATAGCTAATCAAAGAATGCCAGTGTTTTGTGGTGGTGCTCTCTGTTAATGTGCGCACGCATTGTGGCGTGAACAAATGTGTGGCAAAAGAAGCAAACTTACTTGACACAGTCTCCCGGCGCACGTTAGCATCTATTGATCTGAATTATTTCCTCCATCGGTAGAAAAATTTGAATCGTACTCCTTACAACACAAACATGGCGGATCTGTGAATACGAAAGTACCTTTTTTGTTTTTTTCATTTTTCTGGGTACCGTAACTACCGTTTGCTTTTTACAAGTATAATTTTAATTTTATTAAGCACATAAGAGTTGAGATTATGATAACATTATCTATTAGTTATACTCAAGAGTTGCATATCCCATTTTGGTGCAGAGTGGAGCAGAGAAATTGATGATGTTGCAGGGAAGTTTGGTGTTGGGAGGGGCCTTGTTTGGCTGGCTCCTCTTCTAGAAGACAAGATTATTTTGCAAATCTTTCGTCCCCCAAACCAGTCTTCATTTAATCGGATATTAAACATATTTATAGTTTGTCTGTCTATTTATATGTTTATGATTCGGATCCGAATGGGGATTTTGCCACATTGGCGGCTCTCTTTGTATTGTATTCTTTGGGGTATACAGTTGCACTTTTTGTATTGACTGTTTTCGACAATTATTGTACCTCTTCTATTATTATTATTTGATTATTCTTCTTGCTACTTCAATGCACTTTATAGAGATTTTTTGAAAATAAATATTGTAAAAAATGATTTTTTTTTTTTTTTTCAAAAAACGTGTGATTAAAAAAGTAAAAAAATGTTGATGTTAAATGCAAAATTATTTTATTGAAACGATGTTTGATAAAAATGAGGCACCAAATAAGGAATATAATAATCGAAGCAAAAATTTAACTATGACATAGAAAGAATGACTATCGTCCCGTCTCCGCTCCTATTCTCGATTAGACGGGTAATTCTCGTCTTTCAGGACGAAGTTCCATGGATATCGAGTTGAACGGATTTTTTTGTCATCCATAATTAATTGGTTTCTTGGTCCAACAATTTTTCAAAGTGTTTAATACAAAAAATAACTCTTTATTATTTCTTAATGTGCACAAATTGTAACTATGTATACAAATGCTATATATTTTTCATATAATTTCGTTACCATCACACTTAAATGTGAATGGGTATCTACAGACAAAATATCATGGCTAAAATTTGAAGAAGCATGAACATCAGCTATTTAGTTAAAAAATCAGACCACACAAAAATCTCCAATATTACAAATCAAAATTCGTCTTAGGAGGATCTTGACTGCAAATCTGTAATGTTGGGGAAAAGTTGGATTTTCCATTGCAATACAAACTGTAGCCTGTGTTCTCCACTACAAATCTGTAAAAAGGAAGAACAATTGCAAAAAGCATTTGAGGCACACTCATACACCTATGACAGAAAGACAGTGGCCTTTTGTGGTTTCTCACTTCAATGAACAAGGTTCATAGTACCATGATGAAGAGGAGTTTTAGTTGCTAGTGTGGGTGAGTGACAGAATCGAGTGTAATATTGGAGGAGAAGATGAATGTGGTGTACATATATTTTCTTTTGTTTCTCTTTTTAATAGACTGGGGGTATATTTGTAAAATAAATATCAAAAATAAAATAAAATTTAACTGGTGTGCATATATAATGTGGTGAACAAAACAAAAATAGTATATTTAAATTTAGAGAGTAATTTTTTTTTTTTTTTTTTGATACGCAGGTGTCCCACCTTCGACGACTAATCCTGGAGTCTACGCCTTGACCCCTCAAGACGCAGACAGGTAAACCGCGGGATGTGCCCCCAAACTGGCCAGGGTGAGAATAATTTTTTTAATACAATCAATCACTGCTCTCTATCTTGGCTCATTATTTTGTTTTTCTATAAACATTTATTGTTTTCTCATCATATTTTATAATCATGACGATGGAATATTGATAAGGATCATGCTATACGTACATAATCATTTACAAAAAGTTTTACATAAAGGCCAAGTGGCGGCCCCCTATTGGAGGGGCCGTTTAGGTAAATGATTAGGTAAAACATTAGGTACATTTAGATTTATCCTATTGATAATGCAACACACATTATGGCATTATTTATCACATTTCTCTCTCTCTCTCTCCCTCCCCCTCCCCCTCCCCCTCCTTTCTCTCATAAAAAATGAATAGTTCAATCCATTATTTCACGTAAACTGTCACATCATCGATATTCCATTATCATAATGATAAATAACATTATTCTTAATTATAAGATGTGAGGTTCACTATCACCTAAATTGGAGCCAACACGAGTATGTAGAATTACACTTTTGAGGAACCTTCTCGTTAGTTTACTACCTAATATGCATCTGTACCCATGCCCACTTGCCTCAATTGCCAACACGATTTCCCTTCTAAACAACCTTAAACAGGCTGTAAACAGCATAAATAACAACATGTTGAGTCAAAAGTAATAATAGAATTAGGTTTTGTTCATGTGGAGGTGATTATAAAATACATGCGCGTCTTGTAGCAAGACATGACAAACAACTTGCAGGGTTATTAAAATTCAAAAGCTTGGATAGAGAAACTTCATGTAACCTTCTTTACAACAAAGACCTCAATAGATTGCGTCCTGAAGAGTCAACAAGAGCAAGAGGGTCTCCATTTCTCACACTTACAGACTATGGGCTGTAAACATTTTATAATTCTAATGGATTCCCTCCCCCCCATACACCTGCTCCATACAGTTTTTAGGATCATTAAGGGTGAAATTACCTGGTTAATAAGTATATTTTGAATCCCAGATTGCCAATATAAATACTGCAATGCAGTCTCATTAGGCCATCACTTTCAGCTCACAAGTCAAAAAGCATATATTCTAATTGTTGTTAGCTTGTTGAAAATGAAGCTTTTTTTCTTCACTTTGTTTCTTCTTTCCTTGATTCTCAGCTCTTCTTTTACTACACTGACTGCAGCTACACCACCTCCAACCGAACCTGCCCCAACGCCAACCCCAGGTTAACCACTCTGAATCGTTTCTTCTGCTCCTTTTTTTTATTTTTTTTATTTGTGGGTATTATTGCTCTTATAAGAAGGGAAAAAGAGTTAATTTCATCAAAATGCATAGGAGGGTTCAACCTTTTTGTAATAATGATGCCTTTGTGATGGAAATGACAGGTTCTTGTGATGCACTGTGCAAGGCAAGGTGTGCAAAAGCAGGAATACAGAAGCGTTGCTTGAACTTCTGCGGCATATGCTGCAGCAAGTGCAACTGTGTTCCTTCAGGAACATATGGTAACAAGTCAGAGTGCCCCTGTTACAGAGACATGCTCAACTCCAAGGGCAAACCCAAGTGCCCTTAAAACCTCCTTAATTGTTGTTTCCATTAGAAAACATTCTATTATATGCACTTTGAATGATGTTTAAATATTCGTATTGAGCACACATTGTCCTGAAATAATTTGATTAGTTTTCAACTACTTCTCATGGAGCAACGGCTTCATATTTTGAGCTCTTCTGTGAAATTTCTCGGCCCACCAATTTATCAAATGTCTCTCTCTCACATAAGCTTATAAGGGGAACAAGAATAGAGTGATGTTAGGTGTACAAAAAATGGTTCTCAGAATTTTTACATACTCCCACTTGGCAATTTTTCATCGTCCTTAGCTAAAAGCGCGCACACAAAAAAAAGGGCACCATGCAGGTGCTGCCAACACAGACCTGTAAGGTGCTTGTGAACCAATTCCCCTGCACAAGGGGAATTGTTCGTGCATTTAACATGGAATGAGGGACAAAATAAGCCAGAAGCATTTTGATTAACTTGGGGTTTTTACCATTACATTTCTGGCCAAGGGTCACTACTGTTGGCTTATTGTATTGGCCCCTTGAACATGAAGAAGTTTAATGATACACACATGGCTTTAAAGCTTCTACAGGAATAATAAATACCATTATCAGGAATAAAGCTTGACCACCCTCCTTCTGTCTTCTGCGTGAGGACTTGAATATGTGGTACAGAAATGACTAGCCATATCAAACACCCAAAGGAATGCTCAAAAGGCTTATATTTATGCATTGTGAAGCAATCATTTGAAGTGGAACACAAAGATTAGTGGACTATTGCACATTTGAGAGGAGTGTTAGAAGTGTGATCGGTCAGTTTCCTGTAGTTGTCAACCTATTGGTTTTTCCAAGCCACTTGGAAAAGGTAATGCCCCGTGCTATGAGGTACACAATGAAACAGACATATGCAGCCGTGAAGATGAATACCACAGATATAAAAATAATTCCACTCCCTTCAGAAGAGAAAAAATCCACCAAAAGGTACCCGTTGATCACTATCACCAAAGCAGCCACAAGCCATGATATTATCTACATAGAAATGTGTTAAAAATCATATGGTACTTGTCTCAGTAAGAGTTTGGAATAAACAAGACGAGGCAACAAAACAAGCACACTTGAAACATGATAAACCATTTTCCTTCACTCTTAAGATCATGTAAATTGCAGAATTGATACGAAAAGTAGCATTTAGGTATGACATGCAAGGGAAGTGAATCATGATCTTCCACATTTATATAAATAACCACTGACTAAAAATGAAAGTAAAATCAAATGCCAATTTAAATGCAGGATATAATTTTCTTCGTCGATTTCATACACTTCAAATGAAACATGACAAGAACATCATGAAATTTGCATGGATATGCCCCACCTACAATGTAAAAGTTAAAATGGTAAAATTATCTAATTGTCAGCTAACTAGAAAACATAATAAACCAAGCGAATGCTCTTTCTCATGCATAAAAACGTATCAACCAAAATATTGGTCGGTTAAGGGCCAAAATCATTTATCTTGTTCTCGAGAAGTTGCTAAATTTATCGAGATTTTATCCTACGTCCGGGTGTAGGCACATATACCCCTCTAAGTTTAAGCAGAAAAGTGCAAAAGGTTTAAATTTATCTCTACTTTCTTTCCCTCTTGAAAAAACAAATCTTCTCCAACTATCATTTTCCATCTTTCCATTGTGCAAAGCGTTATGCTTTATCCTTCAAGGAAATAAACTCTTCAAAGGATGCATGAATTCATATTAATTAAATGAAAATCTCAAATAGCTTGAAACGCCATCAATTTTTTAACTTGGAGATCCACCCTTAGTCAAACCCCTAAGAATGCAATCAAAATTAATCGAGTGACGGATGCCAGCATGATATAATAAGTTTGGTAATGTAAAATAATACAGAAATGCAAAAATGAATGCACAGATATAATAATGCAATCAAATTTTATGGAGAAGAAAAAAACCTTGAGAGCGGTGCCGATTTTGAAAATGCCCATGACTTCCTCCTTGGCCACCAAGCAAAGGAGCGGAATAAGAGCAAATGGGATCTGAATTGACTGAAGTATATTAAGCCATTCATTTAGAACATCTAATGAGTCCTCGGATGTATCAAAAACAAGGGCAACTATAAGAGTCGGGATGATAGCACAGCTTCTTGTTATCAGTGCTCTCATCCACTTTTTCAAACGCAGGTTTAGAAATCCCCCCATTATAAATTGCCCTGCATAGGTGCCAGTTATAGTGCTACTCTGTCCGGCAGCTAGTAATCCGATAGCCCAGATGTATAATATTGGGAACAATCCTCCACCATACTTCTCTTGAAGATATTGCCCTGCATTTCCGAGGCCAATGTTATTGGCTTGTTCTGAACCATAAAATGCCTTCGCAAATACTGTTGTCACAAACAGATTTATAATGAAAGAGATTGTGAGAGCAGCGCCAGACTCTATCGAGTAATATGTGAGAGCTTCTCGAACTCTGCCTATCTTGCGGTTGTCAACTTCTCGAGATTGTACGAGAGCAGAGTGCAGAAATACGTTGTGAGGCATTATAATACATCCCACAACTCCTACTGCTTGCTTTATTGTCTTCGAGCTGAGTTTTGGGACCACGACACCTACAATATCAGTTAACATAAGTTGTATTTGAGAGCTTATGGTTTAATATTAAGTACATTTAATTTTGTATCAAAAATAGCATTCTCTAACCAATTAAAATTTTGGCCCCATTGGGTTTCGTTTCACCAAACAACCACGCAAATGAGAGTGCCATAATTGCTATAAGGACAGCAAAAAGGGCTTCTAATTTCCGCACACCATAGCTCTCCAGAAACAGAAAGATGAAGCTGCACAAAACGAAAATGGGACTCACAATTTAGTTACTGAATGTAATTCTGGATTAGCCTTCATAAGATTCCTGAATATAATTGGAAAGGAGAAAAGAAACTGGGTATAAAAAATTCCTACTCTTTGATTGGAAAATTTTCCATGGAAAATGGCCTTTTTCCACCCAAATTCCAACTTTTGGAGTGTCTGATTGCCATTTTTTTTCCATGTTCCTTGTTTTTGTTTTTGAGGAAAACGCTTTCTTTGGGGGAGGAAGGTTTTGTTCCTCAAAACAAGGAAAACATTTTCTTTTCTAGTAGACATTTACCATGTCAATCAAACACAACTAAGTTCACTATTAACTTCAACCTTCCAAGCATTAGGGAAATAAGCTAGTAAAATGAGCAAGTCTAAACTCAAACATAATTCTAGAAAAAATGAAACTTGGTTTACTCCAATTCCGACACAATCCATGCACTTAACACTCCAAGATTTATTTTTTATATTGCACAAAAAAAAATAAAAAAAAATTAAGTTAAATAAAACAAGAATAAGTAAAGACAAAATGTTGTTCAAGATTTTAATTATACCAGTCAAGAGCAGTGATGATGACACCAGCCCACAGAGGCAATAACCCATGGCTCAAAATCTTGATAGCTATTGCACTACCAATCACCTCCTGAATATCAGCCCCAATCAGGGCCAGCTCCGCCATGACCCAAAGTAGTAGACTGGCCCAATTAGGATACTCCTCTCTGCACCACTCGGCAAGGTGCCGTCCAGTAGCCACGCCAAGCCGGGCAGACAGCAGTTGGACCAAGAGGCCAATGACTGTGGCCCACAGTAGCAGCCAAAGCAAAGAGTAGCCTGCAATTGCGCCCGACTGGAGATCCCCCTCCAGGTTGCCCGGATCCAGGAAAGCTATACTCATCAAGAACCCGGGCCCCGTGAACAGCCAAAGCTTCCGCCACGAAAACGGCGGCGCTTTGGTGGAATACTCGTCTGCTCCGTTTCCTTCGTCGACTCCAGTTATGTGGACTTTCTCGGTGTAATCATCTGCCCTCTCTTCTTCATCTTCCTCGTACAATTCAACCGATCGTTCATCGAGTAACCGCTGGTGCTGTTCTTCCTCTTGTAGAGCCATTTTCCTCTTTCTTTTTTCCCTTAATGGAGAAGGAGAAATCAAGAGCTGAAGAAGGAAAATAGTGGAATAGGGTGACGTGGGAAAGAAAATAAGGTGGTTGCAATTTGGGGGCGTTATCGTTAAAGACCACGAACAGAGCAAACTGCCGTTCCCCATTTCTTTGTTACATGTAAGTCAGGATTACAACATGGTCCCATGTCAGTTTATCATTTATTAATTTAAAATACAGTCAATTTTTTCATCTAATCATTGTCTTCCACATCATATTATGTAACATTTTATGTACAATTTTTATTATGTGATTTGTTTTTTTTTTTCTTACAATTTTTGGGATGTAATCAAGGATTTTTCATTTTTGCTGAATTTAATTGCCACCTCACCAAAAAAATAAATAAATAGAAAAATACAATTCAACCCCACTTGGGTTATAATCCCGATTTATGTGATGTTGGTGATAAACTAAATGAAAGGTAGAATTAAGTAATTCATTTAATTATACTTGTCATTTAATGTTACATTAGCGTCACCTATACTAACATCTGTAAGGTTAAATTGTATTGCTCACATATTCATTTTAAACAACTCATTTACAAAATAAGATATTTTGTACCCACCAAAAAAAAAAAAAAAAAAAAAAAATTCCTAACTTTTAATCACGCGTTCTCCAAAAGCTAACTATTTAAAACTCCATTTTTTTTTTTTTTTTTCAAATTAATAGCTATCAAACATGGGCGAAGTGGGGATGCGTAGTTCTGGAAAAAGAGTGTTAATATTAAAATTAAATTTTCTTTCTAGAGAATTCCATGTTTGAAATTGCCATGTTTTCTTGATTTTTTTCCTTTTCTCTTTCCACGGTATTACTGTCCAAACCCGGGAAGTGACTTGTGATTTGGTAAGAACATTTTGTTACTATGATGAGTATATATATAAAATATTTTTTGGAGTAAAAAAAAATATTAAATTGTGAAATCTCATTATTGTTGTTACGTGAATCGATCTTCACCATAAGATCGTAGTGGAGGTTGGGGTTGCAAGAAGCCGCATCTTGGGGGTGCTGTGACAATGCCTTTGGACCAAAATCTCTTTTAGAATAATTTATGAATTTTACACTTTTAATTTCGATTTTGTCTTTATTTTTTTTATAATATGCGTCGTCATTAAAATTTATTTAATTATTATCAAAAAGTGAGAGAAAATTGGGTGTGTAGTTTTTCTATTATAATTTTTTTTTTTTCATCATAATGCAAACTACAACAATAGTGGACGATAACTTAGTTTCACATTGAGACGAATCTCAATAAATTTGCATGTTTGTTTTTTTTCTTTTCTGTGATTTTATTCTCTTTGTGATATAAAATTAGGATTTCTAATTCTCAACAATTTCTGCATTCAATTGGTTGTACTTTTCCTTTTTTACGATTTGATGAGCAAATGAAAACACACGTAAGTTGATACAGTTTGCTACATTTCAATTTTAGGATACATTGTATATGCCTTCATGTTAGTTATCTTCCTTTGTTTTTCCTATCCTGCATATCTTTCTTTCTTCGAGTTGAGGGATGGAATATTAGATTCAAAATCGGATGTAAACGAATCGGCTCCTTCTTCTCTTTTAATCCCCCACGATTAAAAAAGAAGAAGATAAGATCGGAAGGTTTGGTTCAATCATTACTCACAGAAGCATTCCACTTTAAAAATTTGGCTCACAAGTATGAAGACTAAGTTGGTGTTTGGTGGGGATTAAAATTAGATTTTTAGTAGATTATGATAGAAGTTTTTAAAATGTGTGGTTGAAAAGTTGTGAGACACATGAAAGATGTAGTTAATATTAATTGTTTGACTTTGACTTAGACTTAGATTAAAATCTAATTTTAATGTGAAACAAACATGACCTAAATATATGGTCATGTACATGTATCGTGCATAAATTAGAAATTCAGATTTTTAAATGTATTTATTATTTCTTATTGACTCTATTATGGTATTAAAAAAGAAAATTATATTTTTCTTACAAAAAATTAAAAAAAAAAAAAATCAAGTAGACATTAAACAATGTAACTTTATCCTAACACGATTATCAATAAGAATGGCTATTAAAATAATTTAAATATCCTAAGTATCATTTTGGCCCACAAAAGCAGGATACACGGAACTCTTGAGAGAGTGTGGTGTACGTTAGTGAGCAAATTAATCCGGTGTACCAAAATTAAACCGACACTAATGGTGACTGGACAGTGAAGAAATGTGGTGTAATTTGAGGGCCCAACGAGCAAGCGCGTGTCACTGACGCGCTAGGCATGTGGTTACACACGCGGTCCCTACTCCCATTTCACGACAAAGTCGTGTTCAAATAATGTCGCTAACGTAAAATTCCTTGCTAATTTGCCTCGTTCGTGCGTGCATTCACGCTCTTACTACGCACAAATGGGTGGTATAAATTCAGTATCCATATCAAGTGGGTCTTAGTTGAATTGTTTTTGATCCATAACTATTTCTGCGCAAATTTCAGCTCATGCGAATACGTACGGTTGTAAGTGGAATGGAGATTGGATTTGTCTGTTCAGGGATAAAATCTCACATTAAATAAAGATAAAAATATAGATTAATTTATAAGAGTTTAGGTTACTCATTTTAATAAAATTGATCTTTTAAGATAGAACCCCAAATTTTAACATGGTATTAGAGTCCGTTAACCTTCAACGAGCAATTGGATCTGATTAAAACTCAAAAAAATTGAGCACACGAATTTCAAAATGGCTTGCTCAAACGAGCCACCATCTTGAGGTGGCATGTTAAGAGATAATTTCTACATCGAATAAAAATAAAAATATAAGCCAATTTATAAGAGTTTGAGTTACTCATTTTAAGATAAAATCTCAAATCTTAACAATATCTTTGGAAAATATATATATTTTAGAAATTTCATGAGGTTAAAATTGACGATCAAATTATTGTTCAACATCAAACATCTCGGTTAAGAAAATGAAGTTCTAAAAATGAATAAATTGTTTGGGCAATGATCAAGAAAATCAAACACAATATAGAGATTTGTATTGCTTGACGAGTGTGTTCTATTACTGCATTGCTCCGTGCGAACACCACGTGTGAAGAAGAAAGCCACATAGTACACATTTGCTATATCACACGAGGCCATAGTAGCGTTTCATGAGAAACATGTACATCTTGTCAGTGTTAGACCTCCTTGACATTCAAGTGCCTTGATGATCGAATACTACACTAGGCATGCGAGGTTTCGTTTGCACGCCTGTATGGTAAGAGACTCGTAAAGGTGGTTCGCCCATTGACAAACTCCTTTACTAACGAAAGAGGATGATGTCGACCTCCTATGGCCCAGAGTACAAGGTAAAGGGCAAAACAATTTTCTATAAGATTTGCTAATTGTACATAAAAATGTACATGATGGATTACATAATATGATATAGAGGGAAAAAAATTGAATGACAAAGTTGATTGTATTTTAAACTAGCAAATGATAGAGTGTCATGCGACATTATGTAATCTATTATCTAAATTTTAATATACATGTAGCAAGATCAATTCCCCATAAGAGATCGTAAAACAAGTTAAATATTTTCAATCCTACGTGGTTGGGTGTCATTGCCACATGTGCAAAGACCATTAGAAAAAGGGACAGTATCAAGGGTTATGTTACTAGTACACAGGAGTTGACACTCTAGTGTACAGCCTCCTCACAAATTGAGGAGGGTCACACCCAATAAAAATCGTGGGCCCCCTTTGTGAGGATTCATGTACACTGGGGTGTCAACCCCCGTGTATAAGTAGCAAAATCCTACTATCAAACCCAATAAGTTTGGTGATGACGATCGAGCTAATGAACATTTAACACGTCATAAAGTTAAGAAATGCACCACATGCAAGTTGAAGAAAAGGGCATACAATATTCAAACTCTTTTCATTTTTCTCACCAGCACCAACATTATAGTTGTTTTGAGCGTGTACAAGCAGTGTTCTAAAAAGTGTAAAGTATGATTAGGCGTGGAGATCAAGTTTCAAGCTTTACGAGCCTAGGCAAAGTTTAGGCGTAAAAAATATTTTTTTATTTTAAATTTTTTATCATTGTAAAAAAATTCAACAATTCAAATAATACATATCAAACATCTAAAATTATTAAATATTGTATTTACTTAATAATTCATACATAAAGATAAGTTTCAAAATCATAATTACATAACGTAGATAACTTGTACCTTAAATATTATTTAATCTAACTTTTTATCTGACTCCAATTCAATATCTTCTTCTTCATCTAATTCGTCATCCGTATCGTCCGATACAAAATCATCATTATCGGGCTCCCTTATTTCACTTTGATCATTTCTTGTACCTCTTGTAGGTTGTAAGATATCATTCTCCGCCTCACCCTCATCATCACAACCCTCTACAATTCAGGATTGTGCATTAGTAACATCACTTGCTAGTAAAGTCTCTATTTTGGCATTCTTCTTCTTCTTGTTCATCAACATTGCATTAAATTGGACATAAACAAGATTATTCATTCTCGTAGTGTCAAGTCTATTCCTTTTCTTGATGTGTATATGCAAAAAAACAAAAAGAAAGGTACATTTAATGGAGCATATCATATTCAAGTAATTATTCATTGGCCAAAAGAAATGAGTTGTGTATAGCATAATTTGTAATTACCCCTTCAAAAGCACTCCACTTTCTTTCATAGCATGATGAACTAGTAGTCAAACCAACTATCCTTTTTGCCATTATCTTTAAATATGGTGTTTCATTGCCATAGAAATCCCACCAACTCACTAATAAATATAAATGAAAGAGAAACATGTTACACGGTATAATTCAAATTCCAGTGTAATAGGGTATAATTCATTGAACAAGTTATACTCCAAGATGCAAAAAAGCAATGAAGAGATAAAGTTAGATATAGAACTTACTAGGATTGTAGTTTGCATCATTGTTCTCACATCCACTTATTGCTAGCTTTTTTCCAAATAAACCTTCTTTTTGAACATATCTTTGCAACTTAATATTTTTCACATGATGTTGCATTTGATCATCGGGAATTAATTTCTCAACACAAGCAATCAAATTATTTATAATCAGTTGATCATCTTTGATACATGGATTCTTGAAAAAATAGAACGGATTCAAAAAAATAAGGTGTTGTATGAAGTGGACTATCAAGACGACCCTTTTAGCATCAATAATGTCTAAGAATGGCCTGTAATCACTTTTCCTCTTCAATGTCCTTTTAATGTCATCATTTGCCTTTAGTAGCTCTCCATAAACAAAGCCCATTGAAGGCTTTTCTTCCCCGCCAACAAGTCTAAGTACTTTCACTAGTGGAGTGAACACTCTCAAACACAACTCTATCATGTTCTAAAAATCATTCGAAACAACAATATCAAAAGCCTATTTTCATTTTTTTACTCCTAGACCATTTTGTGTTATCCCATTCATTGCTAGTCATCGTACTTATCAAGTCTTATTTTTTATCAAGCAAACTTTGCAATGTCAAGAAAAGAGGTTGCAAATCTAGTAACTCCCGGCCTAACTATCTTTTTTTTTTTTTAGGTGAACTTTCTCACTAAAGCCAAAGTCTTGTGATGTGCATAAATGAAAATAGTGAAGGATTTTACCTTGTCAATCGCACCCTTGAAGCTAGGAAGTTTAGAGATTCCTTCAAGCATAAGGTTTAAAGTGTGAGTGGCACATGATGTCCAAACATGTTAGGCCCTTCTAATTCCAACAATTTTGCGGCGACCATATTATTGGAAGCATTGTCGGTTACAATTTGAACCACATTTTCAACCCTAAATCTTTAATACATTCATTGACATAGTCAAATATGTATTGACCGGTATGAGCATCATGTGAAGGTTCCTTTGATGAAATAAATGTGGTCCCCAATTTATAATTCACACACAAATTCATGATGCTTCTTCTTTTTCTGTCACTCCAAGCATCAGTCATGATTGAACACCAATTATTTTTCCACTCTTCTTCTTGCTTCTTTAAAGTTTCCTTTGTCATCTTCACGCCCTTCAAAAGTGGCTCCCTTAGTTGGTATTGGGAAGGATGATTGTAACCCGAGCCATATTGACCAAGAGCTTCCACAAATAATTTAAAACTATCATATGGCATTGAAAGGAATTTCGGCTTCATAAACCCATCTTGCTAAATATCGATGAACCTCTAATAACTTTTTCTTATAAATTGCATCATTCATATTTTGTTGTCTCAATTTCTTAATTGCACTCATAGAAGTATCATTGACATTGACAGACCTTGCAAATCGATCTATGGGTCCCACATTAATAGGTCTTTTCCTAGTCCTCCTTTCAATAATCGAAATTTCATTATCTTCTTCCTCCTATAGCTCCTCATCTATTGTAGGCAAAGATATACCTACATCTACCCTTAACCTAGCATCATTCACTAGCTTCTCAATTTTTTAGACTCGTTCCCTTGAATCGCCTTTGCACACTTGACTTTATGTTCTTCACTTGCTCTAGGACATGATGCTACACATTTTCCCTTGATTCCCGCTACGTGAAGTTTATGTCTATAAATTCCTCCCTTAATAAACTTATCACATAACATGCATTTCACATTATTAAGATTTTTAGGATCTACCAAAATCGCGATTTCCCAACCAACATCTCCGAAATCTCTTTTTAGTTGACTAGCATGGAATTTAGATGTTGTTGAGGACTCATCTTCTTCCATTGGTTCCTACAAAAAAATATTCATCCATGAGAAGAAACAACCAAATTGCAACCAATTTTATTTTTTTGGAAGAAATAAGTTTGAATATAAGCTCAATTCATACCTTTTTAAAACATATTTATAGTCAGCAGTTACTTTACATGAACACCCATAGTTACTTTTTGTCAACAACCACCCACATCAATTGATAGTGGAAGTAGTGATCCAGACTTTCTTTTTATGTTTGATTATATAATATTCGGGGAGAAAGAGAAAATGGGAGTTATCCTGAAAAACAGCTGCTCTCTTCTTCTGTCATAAAATAGCCTTCAGCTTTAAATAAATAACATGTTTGCTAAGTATAAATATCATTACACAAAAGGTAGGGACATTGATCCAAAGAAGATAGAAGCACAAACTGGAACTTCACTTTAGAACAAGTACTCAATACGTGAAGAAGTGGTGTAAATGAGAGTTCTTAAACATAGTCCGTTTGCCCATTTTCACCATTGATAAATGCAAAACACTTCTCTTCTGAGTTGTATAACTTCACTCCTTGATAATAATCTTAATTGTAGCATATAGGAACCCTTTTACAGTTTCAGATGAGATTCAAACTCAGTATAAAAAAGAAACAAGAATAAGTAGCTTATCCGTGAGGTGTGTGAAATTGCGATGTTGATTCGAATTTTTTTTCTCCATGTCCGTCTTCTCAATTCTTGCCCTTGTCTTCTCAGTTCTGGAGGGGAGTTTTTTGAACTTTGAAGTTAAGGCCAAATTCTTGTTGGGTTGTGGGTTATATTTAAGGTCGTATTCTGGTTTGGGCTGTGCGCTACTGAGTCTGGGCCTCTGGTTTGGGCTACGGATTATATTTAAAAAAAAGGTGGGGAAAATTGGGCCTCCTAAAAATATAGGCCTGAGGTGAAGGCACGCCTAGGCATTAAGCAGCCAACATTGTCGTTGACCGCTTAATTTTCACTTAGACTTAAAGCGAAGCATTTTCATCAAGTTTCGAGCATAGGCGATGCCTAAACGAGCTTTTTAGAACACCGTGTACAAGTAATTTTCCAAGGTCTTTGCGCGCTGACAATGTTAAACTATGTAGGTAACATATATGTGGATATCGACCTTGCTACATGTACACTTAGTTTTACATCATAGTTTACACTCTATGATAAAAAGACACAAATGTCCTTCTTCTTATTCTTTAGTCAAGTCAAGGTTTTCTATTCCTAATATAGGATTAGTTTGGTTTATCTCTCCTAATAAATGAAAAAGTCAATTATGCTCGTATTTATCTATATATTTTTTATCAAAACAATCTTTTAGTGTTCTAATTTTATTTTCTAGTTCATTAATTTCTCTATTAATTTTCAAAAAATAATCTAGCACATTATAATATGGTTTAATTTTTTCTCTTTCTCTTTCTCTTTCACAATTAATTTCTAATTTTTGAATACAATTAACTAAAACATAATAAATAGCAGGAGTGCAAATATTAATATGAGTAATTAACATAAATAAGAAAGATCTTACAGTAATGAAGCTGAAGGTAAATGCAGAATAATATCAATGAGATTTCCCTCGAGCTTGCTCCCATATGTTTGTATACTCAGATATAAGTGATCGGTGTTATTTGAATTTAAGAATGTGGGTTATGGTCCAACACGACTTCCGCACTCTTATTGGTTTTCTCTCTAACTCTTTTGCATATCTCACAATGGATCACACGGAATCACAGTTTTCCTTTCAACTCCTAGTTAAAACATCACCTTGAATGGTAACAAGGTTCTCATGGCTTTTTCTAACAATGTCTAAAACGCCTACATATGGCAACACGGCAACAAGATACTTGCACTAACCCTCAAGGTTTTCACCGTTGGAGTATAAGTAAGATAAGAGCTTTTGAGAATATAATAAGGATAAGAAAACAGTGTTTTCAAACAACTTTGATTTCATAAACACATCACACTAATATCTCTTATAAAAAAGTATACATACATATCTTGGCTACACTCTTGGTACTCTCTCTAAAGAGTTTAGAACTCCATAGAGATTACCTTATTACAAGTTTCAATTGAAAAAGAGAAACTGAAAATGGTTACAAGAGAGAAATAATTTTTTGCTTAAGGATGGGATCTTCTGAGAATTAGTCTTCCTTTTATAGACTCGAAAAAGCTCTATGGCTGTCCTTCATTATTGTTGTGTTACTGTGTAAGATAATGAGAATCTTACTGTGGCCTAAAGTTGTTTGTCTTAACATGAAAAATAATGTGAGTGAAACCCCACAGTTTTTCTTTATCAAAGTGACTTTGATAAAGTAGTGATAAAGAGGGTCCATTACTTTTCCATATGAGACTCAAACCACTCATCCGAAAATTCCTCTGGATCTAGTGAGATTGGTGAGTCATCTTGTTCATTGCTACATCATTCATACTTATGGTTTGGATAACGCCAAAACTGTTTACACATCTTATTTTTTGTCTTCTGTGTTCCACTAGCGTCTCTTCCAAAAATATGATCACACCATGTATCAAGATAATGCTAATCTTCTTGCTTAGTGGGTGCTACAGCCTTGCTGTAAATCAAATGATCTTGTGACTCATATACCCAAATTTTTTGATTTTCTTCAATAATTTTTTGGAGATGCTCAAATTGTTCTTTATATCCTTTTGCTCTACGAAAAGCTGTCATATTGATGACATCTTCTGGTGTAGTTTCGTGAATTTCACTCTTCTCAGGCTGGAGATGCTTAGAAATAGTGGCAATCCTTATGACATGGTTGACTGGCAGCAGCTTATCTTCTTCATTATCTCATTCAGGACTAACAGAGAAAAATATGATGTATATGTTCTTATGTTTAAGAACTTGACAATATCTTTCAATAGCTCGGACTACCTCTTTTGGTAGCATAGAAATTTCTCTTAAAGATTCTGATGGGTAAATACAAATTATATTTCCCATTTCAAATAGAGTACGAACCCAATAGGTTGGGGCTCATGGATATAAATTCACTTTGTTATAGGTTCCATATGTTAAGGTTTTCTTTCAACCTCCAATACTGGTAAACCAGCAACAGGCTAGATTGAACAGTACATATGCTAAAATAAAATCATTTTTACTTTTGATATCCATAACACTGGGAGTGTTACAGGCCTTGATGATATTTGAGCGATCTAGCTCTGGTATGGAAATACTTTCCTTTGTTAATTTTTTCTCATGTGAGGGAGACAAAGTAGTATTCTCTTGGACTGTTAGTTTATGAAGCTTTAATGCTTCTTGTTCAATATTGGCACTGAGGCCTTCGGATTTATTGGCACTAGGGCCTTCAGATAATATAGCCTTATTGGCTTTCTCAGATATCGACTTGACAGCAGCCATTTTTATTAATGTAATCTTAGACTCCATAGCAGCAATCTTCATATTCATTTCGAACTTCAATGTCTCTAATTCCTTCCTGATTTGCTCCATTCCTGGTTAAAAAATCTGGAATAAAATTGTCTTTCCCTTTAATATGACAATATCAAATTTAAATGATGCAAACCACATTTGCATTCTAATAAGTGGCCTTTCAGCTGCACTTGTTCCAAGTTTATTTGTTAATAATAGTTTCACTTGAGTATTATCTGTTCTAATAAGAAATTTCTTAGGTAGCAAATAATGTTCAAATTTTGCTACTCCTTTTTTAACGGCTAAACATTCTTTACGATTGATATCATACCTTATCTCGACATCTTTGAATGTACCTGAAGTATAAGCAACAAGCTCTTCTGGGCATTTACATAATAGATTCCAAAGATTTTCTTTTCTTTTTAGAATTGCTCCCCAATGTAATAAGGATGCGTCAGTTTCTAAAATAAAGAAATCATCATCATTGGAATATTTAATTCTGGTAGATTTTCACATATTCTTTTAATTTTATTTACCAATATCCAGATTTACAATCAAATTTAGAGTATATTTTACTTCCTTGTATTTGTTTTATTAACAATTCTTTTATTGGTAATTTATAACTATTTGGTACAGTTTTAGAGTTTAAATCTCTATAATTAATTACCATTCTAGTTTTTCCTCTTTTAATTTCACTATGGTTTCTAACCATAAAAGCTGGATTATTATATGGACTGTTTGATTCTTTTATAACTCCTAATTGTAAGAATTCTTTAATTTGTATTTCAAATTCTCTTTTATCTTCTTCGCTATAAGGAAATTGTTTTCCTGATATTTTTGCATTTGAGTCTTTTAATTCAATGGTTGCCATAGGTTTATCTTTATCCCATTTAGCTAAGGGATGTTCATGATAACATTCTTTTAGTTCTAATTTAATATTTTCTAATTCTTCTTCTAAATTGCTAATTCCTAATACTTGAATTTTTTGTTTTTGAATAATTTCTGTATAACATCCAACACGATTACCTGCAGAACTCTGATGTTTGGGTTTATGATGATTTTGTTGATGTGCAATTCCAATGGCTTTATAGGTTTTTGGTGTTGTAATTTTGTGATTACAAGGTATTGTAAATTCAAAACTATCTTTATATTGTGTAAAAGGGCTATATGTGTAGATAAAATTTTCTCCTAAAAGGATATCACATTCGATTTTATCTATTGCATATATTCGAGGTATAAAACATTCTCTATTTCCTATAATTATAGGAACATTTTCTACAAAACCTCTATAGATTTCTACAATATCACTAGTTGTTTGTCCATAAGTTGTCTTCTTATAGTCTCTTTTATAGTAATGTTCTGGGAACACATATCTTTTGCATAGGTAAATACCTGATCCAGTATCAAGTATAGCATGAAATTTTATCATACAGTAATCTGGTAAATTGAGAGTTATCTCAATATATGGACTAAGTAAGCTAGTTTTGATTGATCTAATTCCTTGTATCATATAGATTGGTTCTTTGTTTTTATTAATTCTAGAAATCATTTTTTGTTTTCCTTCTATAGTTATTTGTAATGTATTCTTCTGAATATAGAATGGTGAGACTTTCTCAAGAAAGTTCATTCCCAATAATATTGGACTAGTATATTTTCCCTTCCTATAATCTTTATGAATTTTAAGATTTAGTTTAAATTGTTCTCATTCTATATCTGTAAAATTTAGTTCTAGATTAACAAAAGTTTTAATTTCATATTTAATTCCATGATAATCTGTAAAAGTTATTCCTTGTGGTAAATTTTCTTCTAATAAATGATTAACTAAGTCTGCTCTTATATGACTAGTACTTGCTCCTGTATTAACAAGGGTTATAATTTTTTCGTAGTTATTTTGATTATTAATATATTTTGTTAAGATAAGGAAATTATCTTTCTCACTTTTTCTAAGGTCAATATCAATGCTATTTCTAGGCATTGTTGGGTAATTTCTACTTGTAGATGTTCTACTAGAACTTGAGAGTTCTCTAGTACTAATACTTCTTTCTATTCTTCTACTAGGCATTCTAGCTATAAGTTGTCCAGAGGTATTCAAGGTAACTAATTCTTGATTTCCTACATTATTATCTATTCTTCTAGATTGCTGATGAAAATCAAGCAATATGTCTTGTGGTAATGAAATGTTATTATTACTTAACATTCTTGGTGGTGTAAATTGTGTTAAGTCTCTAAAATCTTCATGTATTTGTATAAAGTCCCCTGAGACTTTATTGATTTCCTTTTGGTGTGTAGTAGTAAAGGCATATAAAGCTTTACAATGTAATGTTACAGCTTTACTTCTTGATGGCATAATTAATCTATCAATTCTATGATATAGATTTAATCCCATACTTAAATTTTCATCTAATAAAGACATGGCAAATCCATGTCTTATAGTGAATATAATTTTCTTATATACTAGATTTCCAGAGACAACTCATAATAGAGCATCCATAGCCCATAGGATCATGAAGTATTCTGTTATCCATTAAGTACATTTGTATAGGAATATCCATTCATTTTCTAAAGTATCCTTTGATCATTATTTGGATTCCTCCAATTACTATGTTCTTTAATCTTTCTCTAGTAGATCTATTTATTTTTGCTAATTCTCTATTAACTCATTCTTTAGTTATTAGGGGTATAGTAGTGTTTCCTTTAACATTTTCGATGTTAATAAGTACTTCATCATATTTAGCAATATATATTGTTTTATTAAACCAAGGTAATATTGGTCTTATAAAAACATCTTTATCTCTTAAAGATATTTGTTTTTCTTTTATAGCTCCATATCTTTTTTCATCAAACACAACTGTTTATGAAGTTCCTTCTTCGTTATCTAAATTGGTTTCAATAGTATCTATAATTTCTTGATTCATATAAATCTGTTCAAATTCTGGTTCTTCAATTTCTTCTATATCTAATTCATATATTGAGTCTGTTTCAGATAATTCGTCTAAATCTTCGATTATCTCATAGTCTGAGTCTGATTCTATTTCTTCCATTATCCTAATGACTTTAACATTTTCTCTTTTATTCTTATTAGGACAATTGGGAGATATATGTCCTATTTCATTACATGTAAAACATTTACATTTTTTTATAGAATTTTTCTTTAAATTTTTTCCGAGGTTTCTTATGTTGGTTATATTCCTTTTTCCAAGGTTTTTTCTTCTTAAAATATTTCTTGTGGCTCTTAAATCCTTTATTTCTCTTCCAATGTTTAATATACTTCTTAAATTTCCTTTTATAATATGGTTTTCTAGGTGGTTGGTGACAACCAAATTGTGGTACTACTGCTATTTCTCCATAACAGCATAAACTTGCTTTCTTACCATGTTTTCTAAATAGGTGTTGGTACATAGAATTTCTACACCATTCAGATATTTTTCTCTTAGCGAATGAAGTTCTCATTCCTAAGGTATCAGCTTTACGGTTAGGATCTTCCCATTCTATTTTATTCCAATATATTTGGTAATCTTCAAATAATTTCTGACTCCATGACCAAGGTAATTTAAGAAAATATCTATTTAGTAATTTCACATCTTCTTCTGATAAATTCCATTCATTTATGGATTTAGAAGTTTTGATATATATCTTTTCGAATTTCTTAGTATATTCATTTAATTCACACATATCACAGATTTTTAATAATTTCATTTCTCTTTCAGCTTGTAAGGCTTCTTGAGTGATCATGTCTATTTTCGTTTCTGGTATAACTTCTCCTAAGAGTAAATGTCTAAAGAAATTTTCCATTCGTTTTAAAACTTCTTTAAAATTTTCAGCATCTAAACTTTCATTACTATCTATAGTAGTTATAGATTTTTCTCCATATTTAATTTTATTTTTAGTTTCTTCAAAAGTTCTCCTCCAGATATCTGAAGTAATTCCTCTAAAGGTGTTGATTAAAAAGTTATAAGTTTGAGTTGTATTCCATTTATGAAAAGCAACAGCTAAATCAGTAGCTTTTGCCCACGAGTCAATAATTTCACTTTTATTATTGCTATCATCAACATCTAACCAGATTCCTATTGTAGGAATTGGTTCAGTGAATAATTTAACTGGATTATTATCCCTAATATGTATATGCTTAGTTGACATAATCTTGGGTCCTTTTCTAAAATTATAACATTCTCGTTCTTCAGTCATTCCATGTTCTTTTATCCATTCTAGATTCCAGTCATCAGATTCGACTTGTGTCCAATCCGTAGTAATATTAGTTCTACTGGTCTCTCCAACTAACGGTTGAGTTTCAACTTGTTGATTTAAAAGTGGAGTATTAATTTCAGTAGTTTCCTCTTTGGGTGGAGGATCATTCATATAAATATTCTCGGTTTGAATAGCTAATTGTTCTAAACTTTGTTTATAGATTTCTAATTCTTCTCAAGTGGCTTCAAAGAATTTTGTTTCTAATTCTTCTATAAAATAAGCCGGTAAAGGTGGTTCAATTGATATACAAAAATCTCTTTTTAATTTTAATTCTTTTAATTTTGATTCAATTTGTTTATATAAGATTTTTGGTCCTATTTTAATATTGTCATTAACAATTTCTAAATTGGATTCGATATTTATTATATGAGTTAAAACATCTTGATTTATAATATCCATTTTTTCTAAAGGTTGAGCATAATTATCATATTGTTCTAAAAATTGATTTATTATAACGTCTTCTTCTTCATGTTCGAAAAATTCATCTACTAAAATTTGTAATCCTTTATTTTTTATTTCAGATAATTGTTGAGAACTATTTATTTGTTGTATTTCTTCACTTAGAGTTTTATATTTAGTACTTAAATTTATCGCTAAATCCTGTAATTTAAGTCGATTAGTATTAGTTAAAATATTAGTATTTTGTAATTCTTCTAAAATCAATTTATCTTTTCTATTCATTTTAAAAATTTATTATTTAATTTAAAATTTTCTTCAGTTTCGTTACTAGGCTCTGATACCAATTATGGGGGTTAAAAGCGGAAAATAGATAGAATATAGGATTAAGTATAAAATGGACAATTCAAAAGATAATGCTTACAAAATGACAAAATAGTGTGAAACTTACTGTGAAAAGAAGTGTAAGAGAAGCATTATTCATGTGGATATAACATTGGAGCCAGATTTATTGGCAGCGTAGTCCCGTTGAACTTTGAGTTCAATACTTTTGTCAAACTTTATTAAACTGTCAATTGAGGTACTAACTAAATGCGTGCCAATAGTAATTATCTTATAGATATATTGAGTACTATTTCTTCACTAAAAAAAAACAAAAAACAAAAAACAAGCACTTTCCAAATGTACTTCGTGATCATATTTGTTTTCTAAAATATTGTGTTTATAACTTTAATATTCAAATATGTAAAATCTATGGTCTGATAAATAATTAATAATAAAATAATGTTATGTGGGTCCACTGAAGCTACAACCTCAATTATGAAAAATGAAATGAAATTAATCATTTTACTCTACTTATCATTTAATGTCATATTAATGCCACCTAAACTGAGATTATGATCCTAGTAGGGTTAAATAACATTACTCTTAAGAATAATATAGCAACGGACTCTCGATTGTACCAGTATTACGTTGCAATTACCAAGTGATATCACCAATTTTTGTATCCCCGAGCTACAACCTCGACGAATGAGCTTTCAGACCTTATAGTTCATCTATTTTTTTCATCTTCGTGGACTTTAAGCATCGAGGTTGCCACCCTATTTGTCAACTCCTACCACCTCGTACCCCGACCACTATAACAGAGATCAGCTCTCCATGAAGATCTCATCGGGGTTGAGGCTCCTCGTAGTTGGTGCACTATAAGGAGGCATTTCGATCCTTCACCAAATCTCCAATGTTGTTAACCTAATAGAACTCTACCACCAGAGTTTCATCCTCATCTAAGTACTCTATTTCACAATCAAATTACAATTCCTAGACATAGTAAGACTCTCGAACATCCCATGACTCTTAAAAGCAGATAAGGATGCTCAACTAACTAATCATAATAGAAGTGTACTACATATCTCTATAAATGTAGGACGTCAAATCATTATTCGAATACGTTTTTACATAATTTTCAGTTTATAGCATCATGCATAAATTCTCTCTCTAACTTAAGTATCAGGGGGGACAAGGACACACATTGACGCCTTTGTTTCAAGTATCAATATTCTGTTCGTGATCATCTTTAGTCGTTGAGCTCGGGAATCAATAGATGTAGATTTTTGGTAGCATCACCATTCTATTATTAAACTAACGAGTAATAATATTTAATCAATAATAAGGGTGTTGACGCCAAAAACCTGCCTAACTTGTACATGATCGAGGTCCCACATTGGGTGACTTGACATTAATTAATTATATCAAAGAGATTAGATCAATTGAAGTAATTAGACTCATTTTGACTTGGGCTAGATCCATTAGCCCCACGGCCCACTGGCCCATTTCATCTTCTATAAATAGACAAGGTAACTGAATACAATGACATCGTCGATGATGGTGGCAAAGCGGATTTAACCATAACTTCTAAATTCAGTTGAGATGCATTCCTTAAAGAAGACCCCAAATTATACTCAAACGATACATAATCCAACTCTAGATTCACTTGAGTTCATAAAATATGTTGATTGTTCAAAGATTCTGTATAACATTGCACGACATATAAATGTGATTTTTTATGTGCTTTTAACTAAACACATGCTAATTTACTAACTTTCAGGACTTCGTCTTCAACAGTATACATGTACCCTTTTGAATCAAGAGCAATTAAGGAAATAAGATTTCTCTTCAGATCTAGAACGTGCTTCACTAAATCAAGTGTTCTATCAGCCACATCAAACATCTTTATTCTAACCTGACCAATATCAGCTATCCGACATGGTATATTATTATCGGTCATAAAAACACATTGTGAAACATCTTTATATGTTGAAAATAAATCCCGATTAGGAGTCATATGAAAAGTGCATGTTGTATCAAAAATCGAAACCTCGTCAGATTTGGAGTTGTAGTTAAACATAAGTAAAAACTATTCACCATTGTTAGGCTTTTCTACATACTTGTTTCCCCTTATGTTTCTGATTGTTGATTTGCAGTCAATTTTGATTTATTTTGCAACTTATAATAATCGTTTATCAAGTACTCATTTTTCTTGTAATAATTACAAAATTCGAAGTAAGACTTTGACTCACCCCTTGAACGACAACCATCAACAATGAGACCATCTCAATGACTCACAGATGATTCATCTTCTCTTTTGGATATAGAGTATCATAGACTTCTTCGATGGTGAGAGTATCACGATTATATAAAACCATATATCTAAAAGACACGTATGATGCAGGTAATGAACACAATAAAATTAATCCCAAATATTGTGCACCATATTTGACTTCCAAGGTTTCTAAATTAGCAACGATTTCCTTAAAAATAGCTAGATGATCTTCAAGGGATACACAATTTGTCGTACGATGAGAATATAGACGTTGCTTCAAATGTAATTTGCTAATAAGACTCTTCGTCATGCATAATTACTTCAATTTTAACCATATTACGGTGGGTGACTTCTCCTTCAAAACGTCAAAAATGATATTATTTGAAATACGAAGATGTATTTAATGAGATAGAGCCTTTCGATTCCTCTGTTGCTTCTCCGCCAAAGTCCAACTTGTGGGTATCTTGTCAAGCCCCAACAACACGTCATCCAGATCCATCTAAATAAGTATTGCTCGCATCTTTACCTGCCACAAAGAGAATTTGAGGTATTAACTTGATTTTCTCAAGAATTTCAACACCAAAAGCTCTGATACCAGTTTGTTGTGAAAAGTGGAGATGATACCGAAATAATCCAACACCAAATTTTTGGAGAAAATAAGATATTATAGCTACAATATAAAGTAATTGATCACAAGAACACATGAACAAAATAATTTCCAGAAAATAGAGATTTTATTATAATATGAAAAAAGAATATAAAGATTTTGTGTATATGATTTGTCTAACTTAGTCTAAAATACAATGAAAAATTAAATATGGGGGGCATCCAAACTTTAATAGTAGAGTTGTAGTTAAAGTAGAATGGAAGAAAACTCGTCAAAATGCGAAAAGGGGGCCTAGGCCGAATAGCATCGCCGTCGCTAGAGTGGTAAGCCAGCGCCCGCCTTCTATAATTTCAACTAAAATTTGCCAAACAAACTTGAATAGATCTCCACAATAGCATTCTAATTAAAATTCATTTTAACATGCACTTTAATTAGAGTTCTCAATTATTATCAACAAAGAATTCAGATCACACACAATTTCTAACATTATTCAACATGAGCCGTTTGAAATTTCTTAAAATGTGTTGTTTCTACATTTTGAGAATTGTAATTGTAAAAAGAAAAGTTCACCAAATTTTTTCAAATGGCATAACTAATAAGATGGAAGAGATAAGATTGTGTTGAGGTACATTACTCGATTTGGAGGATACATGGAAGAAATCTTATTTAGAGACCTCAGACGATTAAAAGTCAAGATGCAGATTGTTTGGATTGTGACTTAAATTTTTTTTTAATTACACCACGATTGTGTTTGTGAATCCTAAATAAAATAGGGGTTTTTTTTTTTTTTAAATTTCTTATTTGTAATGTGATTATTATGAATTCCACATCAAATTGAAGTCAAAAGGCTTCCTTTTTGTGTCCCAGTAAATAGATGCTTCTACTTAGTATTTTATTTAGCCAAGTTTTTAAGATAGTTGTGGACTATCATGGATTGAGACTTGGGGACTCTTTATAGCCACGACCAATCAGATTTTGGGGTATACTTGAAATTTTGGATGTGTGAGAGATTTCATACGAATCTACAAAATTTTCATAGTGAAATATCTCTCTCGTTGCATTCCATGATTTTTTATTTTTTTCGGTTAAGAGAGTTTTTCAACATAAATTTTTGTATTGTTATTTTTCTCTGTATATTTTATATTTTTATAACTTCCAAATAAATTCTTTAAACAAAAATCCTATGGAGAAATAGAGAAATGTGACTTTTAATTAAAATGCCTAGTCAAACACTAACATCATTTAAAGAACCTCCTCTCAATATATGTTTGCTAAAATACCTCTCTAACATAATAAATATTAGGATGGTTATATTAGCACCACGATTTTTATTTGTTGTACCATATTTTAAATGCATTTAGTTTCATCAATCTTTGTTTAATGTAACATTTATTTTTCTGACTGTTTTCCATCATATTCTTATCTTCAACTTCCCATTAATTAACATATCTCGTCATTGCTGATGATTTATATCAAATTATCCCACTTTTGTAATATTTATTTATTTTTTTTGGGAAAATTTGATCAAAATACAAGATATTTAATTAATGCAATATTGAGGATAAGAAGGTCATGAAAAAATATTAGAATATAAATGCTATAATGAATAGAGATTGAGAACTTTAAGTGCAATTAAAATGTAGTATAATATAATTACCATAAATATTTACAAAACCTATCATGAAAAGGTCTAAGGGTATTACTACCACAAAATTTATTTACTGCACCATATTATAATTACATCATAATTAAAATTTAATTTCAATAAATACACCACAACAAATTTACCAATGTACTCCAAATCCAATAAAAACTAAAATGAAAAATAAAATATATTATTGTGGTATACTCACCATCCCAGTATTACTCCCTATTTTTCTCATCTTTTCTACCCATTTGAATTTTTTGAAAGACACAAACTTGATAGAAAGCCTCACACCAAACGTGGGCTTCCTTTTATCAACAAGCCAAGAACACTTTTTTGTATTCCATATAGACATACACTTATTTTAGAATTGGAATCATCTCTGTTACAAATGGTTGCAATTTTTCATTTTTATTTTGATTGTTTCTCAGTTCGCTGAATTATAGTTTGTCGCCTTTGAGTTACTGGATAATTAATGGCATAAGAACACTTCTTTTTCGTGTGTCATTGCTCAGCTATACTTGTTGAGCTTCGTCGCCAAGGTTCTAATCAAGAGACCATGTCATAGTCCATGTAAAGATGTCAGTTGAACCTGGTCAATCAACGAAGACTTATTTGGTCAAAATAAAGAGGCCGAAGAGCGAAACACTCCCCCTTTTTTCTTCTTTGGCCGAGGTCCTCAAAGAAGAACCCGAAGTTCCTCTTACCAAAGACTTCCAATACGAAGTTTCCCAAGGCTGAAGCTTTGTCGTCCTGTAGAGATTCCGTATGTAATTTTTAGGAATGATTGATGTAGCATTTTGTAATGATGAAAGTCAAAATTGTCAGCCTAATGTATATGATGGTTGATCTGTTGTCAATGTATTAATGCATAGCAGATTGACTCATGCAAGACTTCGACCTGAGAGATGAGGCCATGTGATTGTAATTCAACGGCTACTACTCCGGCCAGACCCTATAAAAGCTCACAATTTATACCATTTAAAGAATAATGAAACCTTTAACACTTGAAACTACATTCAATCTTCTCTTGCTTACTCCATATTTATTTGCTTGAGTTTAGATTACTTCTACTTTGGTTGAGTTGTTTATTATTGTTTGTTATATGCAATCATCTTTGATTATATTACCAGCACTTGAACATTTTTGTCTCGCGTTATAAACTATCTCCCATGTCCATAAACGTCATCATTTCCCGTCCGAATATCTAGTCAAAATGCAGGAATTTGCTTGCAAATGTGTGAGTGGGTCCAACATCTGTTGTTCACGTAATCGTTACAAAAAATGGGGTCAACAATACTTAATTATGTTTTGGTTACATATAGTCGAGCAAGTTGTTACTGTTGATAAAGATTTCCTTGATCGGGTGTTTAAAAATGCAAAAGAGATTGGGTCAACAAAGTCATCCAAGCCTCTCGATCCTATAGAGGAGTACAAAAGCCGTCGACAAAAAAGCTACGGCATAGCTGTTAAGGGAAAAGAAAGAAAATAATTAGATTTATGATTGTGGTGGAACAATAAATTATTTTATGTGATAAAAATATTAAAATTTCATTCAAGTAATTTTACTTAAGGCTATTTAAGTAAAACAAATGCTTAAAATTGTGGTATAACACTATAACTAAGACAAAAAAATTATACAAAATTCGTAGTGGTATACTTTAAATTTATTTGACAAAATGCTTAAGGAACTACTATGATCGAATGAATCAAGACCATTTGTCGTTCACCGTTTGAAGAGTGTGAATCGATTTTTTTTCAACTCCGTTAGTGATTTTACAAGTTTTCTAGACCACTAAATTAAGAAAGATAAGAAAATTAAGCTCTACATAAATAAGTAGTTAAAAGACACTATAAATATAAAAGGAAAACCCTCGTTTGTCTTTTGTAACAAGATAATTCAGAAATTATATATGAGATAAGTTTTCTTTCACTTTTCAGAGATTCTCATGGAGTACTATTTGTTCTGGATTTTGTCTTCCGTGGGTTGGGTGGAGATGGGGATGGGCATCGGCATGGGCACGGGAGAAGAGATAATTGATAATAGTAGCCATTTATATATATATTTTTTCTTTTTTTAAAAAAATATTAAGATTATAAAGTTACAATTTTGCTCTTACTAAATTTGGTCAAAATTGATTTTTGGTATCAAATCATTTATTTGGACTCCAACTGCATTATTCTAAAAGGTTAGAGACTTTCGTTGCCATAAATTGAAGATTAGTATAAAGTCTGTAAAAATTAAAAAGGTTAGCGATTACTGTTGCAATTTTCCTCAATTAATAATTATTGAGTTACCCAATTTTTGAAATTGGACCCCATATATTCCATAGTAGTGTAATTGTTAATGGGAAAATTAGGACCACGACCCCAAAGAAATCAAATATTAGATTAATTCACTTAAAACTACTTAAAATTTTAATTTCCGTATTAATTACTTCAAAAACTTCAACCCCATTCTCCCACAATAACACAGAAAAACTTCCATTCTTGACTTCAAATTCGACTCCAAGTGATGAGTGGTAGTAAGCATGAGAGAATGAATGTCATCAGTATCAGAACAGAAAACCAAGTTTCAGTGCTGAGGACAAATGAGCGTCAACAATGTTTAACCAGAGGAAAAAGTCCAGTGTGACCAGAAGGTCATGGCTGATTTGCAGCACCATATTGGACAGCATATCGATCCTTCTGGTGGGAGGGCTGGTGAAGACGATGATGCTTGATTCTAGGTTATAATCATTGTTATGTCTATATTTTGTTTGTCCATGTCTTTTGTTCTTATTTTGATTATGTAAGGATATAATATGCTGGTGTTGAGAATCTAGAAGAACAAATCTTATGCTAAAATTACTTTTGAAGTCTTTTAGTACTAAAAAAACAAAAGAAGAGAAGGAAAAGGGGGATGGGGCAGTGCAGAGGAAAGATCAACTCTACGTTTCCAATTTTAAGCAGTTTAACCTTTTCTTGTGACATAACTCAAGTCATAATTGTATGACACATCCTTATATTGACTTCATACAGACGTTTCAGCATTGGAAAAGGGATGCCCAAGAGTTCTGTGATGATTTTTCCCAAAACTATTAATGCAAGATATGAACTTATTAATGTCTTCATGAGCTTTCACGTGAAATTTACATTTACTAAGATACCATCCAAAGGGACATGAATTAATAATACTTATTGCTTTTGAAAGCAGAATTACGAAAATGTGAATTGCTATAAGAATCACTAGCTTCTTGCATGCAGGCTCAAAAGCCACCATGCATTTTGAAGACTTCTCTATGTAGGAAATGGATGATTAACACACATTCAACAAATTAGCAACTATACGGTTATGGTTATTTGTGAAACAATGTAGTTTCTGTAGTGTTGTCATTTTTTTCATTCCTTAGCAATCATTTGGATAGTGGAGCCATTTTAGTTGTTGTTTTCCTTCAATCTGTAGTGGATTAGTGATTTAGCTGTGTTGTTTTCTTGCATTTGTGTGGTATTGTGATATAAAGGAAAAATTGTGTATTTATTCTGAGCTTATTTTCTGTCACTTTGGGTGGGCATATGTCTACTTACTTCTTCACGGCTTTCTATCGATCAATTAGTACTAGAATTCAACTTAAATCTTTCATTAGGTAGATGTCTTAGATTTGAATCCTGTGCGATGCGATAGAAATTCGTGAGGGGCTAAGTTGACAGATGTTCATCCAAAGCGGACAGTACGTATGCTATAACATTTTGGACATAGAGGTCGGGTCGTTATAAAAAACACTGATTTTTGTAATGATACGGGTCTCTGTACCCAATCCGTTAGCTTATGTATTATCCTCTTTGGGTGAGCATATGCCCACTTGCCCCCCTCAAGGCTTTCTATCGAATCCAATTGGTATCAGGATTTAACTTAAGTCTCTCATTAAGCAAAAGTCTTGAATTGAAATTTTGGGGGGACTTGGTAGAAAGTCGTGAGGGGGTAAGTGGACATATGTCCACCCAAAACAGACAGTACGTAAGCTAACGATTTGGGTATAGAGACTCGAGTCGTTATAGAGCCCTTGCTTGGTTACATTTTTTGAGTGTTTGCCAAAATTGATTCATGCACATACATACGTTCACAGTGACTAATATCTGCATATAGAATAGAGTTTTATGTTGCAATGTCATAAGTGGTAAACTTCTAGTCAACTTGTCTTTACTAATGTTTGTTCCTTTTTCTAGATATTGGCTCTTTTTTAATTCCATGTCACTTTCCTGAAGCATTTATTTGTGAGTCTATACATGCATACATTGTTTTTCATTTTACCAATTTGAATGATCATGACTTGGATGTTGTTTTGTTGTCCCATTACCTATTGAAAATTGTTCTTCCTTTTTCTATATTCTTTTTTTTTTCCTTAAAGACCATGTACTTAAACACTTTTTGTCACGGGTTGGGTAAACAAGGTTGCAAAGGCTGGTGACACTGCTGTAGAAATGGCAGGAAATAGCAAGACAGTTGCTAGTGATACAGTTGTTGCATTAGTGCCTTTTAGTAAACAAAATTGATAATGAGAAACTCTTCATTGGACAGGTTGCTAGATACAGCTCGTGAAATCCTCTTTTAACGCTTATTCATTCTCTCTTGTATATTGATCACCAATTATAAGTGATTCCCAGAAGAATCGTAAAAGAAGACGCAATCAGTTACTTCTTTTTATAGTTTCTTAGGTTGGCTGTAGTTAGATGTTAGTAGTTTTAGTTGCTAGGAAGGAAGAATGTGATCATTAGTCATTTGATACTACTTAATGCCCCATAATCTCTAGATCTTGAGCATCATTATTCGAGTTAAACGTTATGTAATGATCAATTTCTGAATGAAATAAAGCATTCTTATTTTCAATACTCGTCATCCCTTTGTTTTGAATGATGATAGATTCATATTTATTATTCTTCACATATAACACTTGTTCGTCTATTTCATGACGAACAGTGTCACTTTTTAACAAAAAAAAAATAACACAATATTGGGACTTCCTAAAATATCAAGCATTCAAAAATAATAAGACTTTTTTGGTGAAGAAAACTTGCCAAGAGCATTTCACATCTCCAAGGCATGGTTTAGAAACAAGAAAAAAAATAAGAAACAAGCATTTTGTATATTCTGCTACTTGATTATACATGTGTTTATTATCGATTCCATACATGCTATGAATATGAAAATATCGTGTTATTCTTAAGAAACTGCTTGAGTTTTAGCAAAAGCATCTCTTTGGGGTCAGATTGATTGGTTGAAAGGCCGAAAAAATAACAAAAAGTGACACAATGTCCCTCTTTTACATCACCATTTTCTCAGCACGTTGTGTTCTTCAATTGAATTGATTCAAAGTTAAATTTTTCATATGTATTAATCTAATTCTTTTGCTCTTAAGATCAACAATATTAATTTCAAATATTTTCCAGTCACAATAACAAAAACATAAAATAAGAAACATCGTAAATGTAAATTATTTACATTACAAGGCTCAAACTAAAGCTAATCACAAAACCCACGTAAAAGTGACATAGACAATGCACCAAGATTATTAGACTTTTTGAGTGGGAGTTTATTCAACTTGAAATTGCTAATTTTGACTGTTGCTTTCAAAATCTATGCAAAAGGGGCATTAAACTATCTTAATATTGAAGAAGAAATAAAATTTATTATAATACCTGAAAGTAGATAAGAAACGTCTGATTTTTTTGTCAAAATTGAAGAACTTACATGAATTGAATTAATTTTGAATTTAATGAAAGATTTAAAGAAGATGGAGAGTTGGTAGATTAGGCTTCGATAATTGACTTAAAACCCGTAATTATTACGGGTTTTAAACATTTTAACCGTATTTATGCTGTAAGCCCACTTTTAGAATGATATTTCAAAGGGAACAATACATGGTTCTTACATTTCAAAATTACATTTCAAAATTACCAAACTTGTCAAATTATTTCAAAAATCAGGTGTTAATTTTAATTAATAATTTATTACTTTGTTTAGAGTAAAAAATGAGAAAACTAGGGCCCAACATGTGAAGCAAGGTTAAAAATGACGGCTGGACTTTAAACTAATTGTAGAATATTTCATATTTTTGCAAGAATAATATATAATTAATTGTCGCCACCCCACCCCACCCAAAAAATGTCCAGAAATTAAAAACAGAAAATCAAACCCCCCATCCACCCTCACCCCCATGGACCCCACCACACCTACCCACCTACACACAAAAAATGTCCAGAAATTAAAAACAGAATATCAACCCCCCGACCACCCCCACCCCACACCACACCACCTTACAAAAAAATTTCAAAAAATTAAAAATTGCAAATCACACCCCGACCCCATGGATTCACATACCCCACCCTTCACCCCTACCTTTACCTCCCAATTTTTTTTTTTTCAAAAATTAAAAATTGGAAATTACACCCCCCCCATCCCCAGTTCAGAAAATTTTCAACTGTGGGCAAATTTGTATTTAATGTGACTAATTGTAACCAAAATTGTATTCAATGTAACTAATTGTAACCAATCGAATCTTAACCGTAACCATATGTGATCAAGTCACAATCGGTCACAATTAACACAGTTAACAAGTCACAATAGGTCACAATTAACAAAGAATTGTTCAAAGATTATGTATAACATTGCACGACATATAAATGTGGTTTTTTATGTCCTTTTAACTAAACACATGCTCATTTACTAACTTTCAAGACTTCGTCTTCAACAGTATACATATACCCTTTTGAATCAAGAGCAATTAAGGAGATAAAATTTCTCTTAAAATCTGGAAGATGCTTCGCTACATCAAGTGTTCTAACAGCCACATTAAACATCTTTATTCTAACCTGACCAATATCAGCTATCTGACATGGTATATTATTATCGATCATAAAAACACATTTTGAAACATCTTTACATGTTGAAAATAAATCCCGATTAGGAGTCATACGAAAAGTGCATGTTGTATCAAAAATTCAAACCTCGTCAGATTTGGAGTTGTAGTCAAACATAAGTAAAAGCTCTTCACCATTGTTAGGCTTTTCTACAATACTTGTTTCCCCTTATATTTCTGATTGTTGATTTGCAGTCAATTTTAATTTATTTTGCAACTTATAACAATCGTTTATCAAGTACACGTTTTTCTTGTAATAATTACAAAATTCAAAGACAGACTTTGACTTATCCCTTGAACGACAACCATCAACAATGAGGTCATCTCAATGACCCACAGATGCTTCATCTTCTCTTTTGGATATAGAGTATCATAGACTTCTTCGATAATGAAAGTATCACGATTATATAAAATCATATATCTAAAAGACACGTATGAAGCAGGTAATGAACACAATAAAATCAATCCCAAATCTTTTTCACCATATTTGACCTCCAAGGTTTCTAAATCAGTAACGATTTCCTTAAAAATAGCTAGATGATCCTCAAGGGATATACAATTTTTCATACGATGAGAATATAGATGTTACTTCAAATATAATTTGCTAATAAGACTCTTCGTCATGCATAATTACTTCAATTTTAACCATAATGCGGCGGGTGACTTCTCCTTCAAAACGTCCTAAAGAATATTATTTGAAATACAAAGATGTGTTTAATGAGATAGGGCCTTTCGATTCCTCTGTAGCTTCTCCGCCAAAGTCCAACTTGTGGGTATCTTGTCAAGCCCCAACAACGCATCATCCAAATTCATCTAAGCAAATATTGCTCGCATCTTTACTTGCCACAAAGAGAATCTGAGATATTAACTTGATTTTCTCAAGAATTTCAACACCAAAAGCTTTGGTACTAGTTTGTTTTGAAAAGTGGAGATGATGCCGAAATAATCCAACACCAAGTTTTTGGAGAAAATGAGATATTATAGCTACAATTTAAAGTAATTGATCACAAGAACACGGGAACAAAATAATTTCCAGAAAATGGAGATTTTATTATAATATGAAAAAAGAATATAAAAATTTTGTGTATATGATTTGTCTAACTTAATCTAAAATACAATGAAAAATTAAATATGGGGGGCGTCTAAACTTTAATAATAGAATTGTAGTTAAAGTAGAATAGAAGAAAACTTGTAAAAATGCGAAAAGGGGGCCTGGGCCGAATAACATCGCCATCGCTAGAGCGGTGAGCCAGCGCCCGCCTTCTATAATTTCAACTAAAATTTGCCAAACAAAGTTGAATAGATCTCCACAATAGCATTCTAATTAAAATTCATTTTAACGTGCACTTTAATTAGAGTTCTCAATTATTATCAACAAAGAATTCGGATCACACACAATTTCTAACATTATTCAACATGAGCCGTTTGAAATTTCTTAAAATGTGTTGTTTCTACATTTTGAGAATTGTAATTGTAAAAAGAAAAGCACCAATTTTTTTCAAATGGCATAACTAATAAGATGGAAGAGATAAGATTGTGTTGATGTACATTACTCGATTTGGAGGATACATGGAAGAAATCTTATTTAGAGACCTCAGACGATTAAAAGTCAAGATGCAGATTGTTTGGATTGTGACTTAATTTTTTTTTAATTACACCATGATTGTGTTTGTGAATCCTAAATAAAATAGGGTTTTTTTTTTTATTTCTTATTTGTAATGTGATTATTATGAATTCCACATCAAATTGAAGTCAAAAGGCTTCCTTTTTGTGTCCCAGTAAATAGATGCTTCTACTTAGTATTTTGTTTAGCCCAGTTTTTAAGATAGTTGTGGACTATCTTGGATTGAGACTTGGGGACTCTTTATAGCCTCGACTAATCAGATTTTGGGGTATACATGAAATTTTGGATGTGTGAGAGATTTCATACGAATCTACAAAATTTTCATAGTGAAATATCTCTCTCGTTGACATTCCATGATTTTTTATTTTTTTTGGTTAGAGAGTTTTCAACATAAATTTTTGTATTGCTATTTTTCTCTGTATATTTTATATTTTTATAACTTCCAAATAAATTCTTTAAACAAAAATCCTATGGAGAAATAGAGAAATGTGACTTTTAATTAAAATGCCTAGTCAAACACTAACATCATTTAAAGAACCTCCTCTCAATATATGTTTGCTAAAATACCTCTCTAACATAATAAATATTAGGATGGTTATATTAGCACCACGATTTTTATTTGTTGTACCATATTTTAAATGCATTTAGTTTCATCAATCTTTGTTTAATGTAACATTTATTTTTCTGACTGTTTTCCATCATATTCTTATCTTCAACTTCCCATTAATTAACATATCTCGTCATTGCTGATGATTTATATCAAATTATCCCACTTTTGTAATATTTATTTATTTTTTTTGGGAAAATTTGATCAAAATACAAGATATTTAATTAATGCAATATTGAGGATAAGAAGGTCATGAAAAAATATTAGAATATAAATGCTATAATGAATAGAGATTGAGAACTTTAAATGCAATTAAAATGTGGTATAATATAATTATCATAAATATTTACAAAACCTATCATGAAAAGGTCTAAGGGTAATTATATTACTACCACAAAATTTATTTACTACACCATATTATAATTACATCATAATTAAAATTTAATTTCAAAAAATACACCACAACAAATTTACCAATGTACTCCAAATCCAATAAAAACTAAAATGAAAAATAAAATATATTATTGTGGTATACTCACCATCCCAATATTACTCCCTATTTTTCTCATCTTTTCTACCCATTTGAATTTTTTGAAAGACACAAACTTGATAGAAAGCCTCACACCAAACGTGGCCTTCCTTTTATCAACAAGTCAAGAACACTTTTTTGTATTCCATATGGACATATACTTATTTTAGAATTGGAATCATCTCTGTTACAAATGGTTGCAATTTTTCTTTTTATTTTTTATTTTGATTTTTTCTCAGTTCGCTGAATTATAGTTTGTCGCCTTTGAGTTACTGGATAATTAATGGCATAAGAACACTTCTTTTTCGTGTGTCATTGCTCAGCTATACTTGTTGAGCCTCGTCGCCAAGGTTCTAATCAAGAGACCATGTCATGGTCCATGTGAAGATGTCAGTTGAACCTGGTCAATCAACGAAGACTTATTTGGTCAAAATAAAGAGGCCGAAGAGCGAAACACTCCCCCTTTTTTCTTCTTTGGCCGAGGTCCTCAAAGAAGAACCCGAAGTTCCTCTTACCAAAGACTTCCAATACGAAGTTTCCCAAGGCCGAACCTTTGTCATCTTGTAGAGGATTCGTATGTAATCTTTAGGAATGATTGATGTAACATTTTGTAATGATGAAAGTCAAAATTGTCAGCCTAATGTATAGGATGGTTAATCTGTTGTCAATGTATTAAATGCATGGCAGATTGACTGATGTAAAACTTCGACCTGAGAGATGAGGCCATGTGATTGTAATTCAACGGCTATTACTTCGGCCGGACCCTATAAAAGCTCACAATTTATACTATTTAAAGAATAATGAAACCTTTAACACTTGAATCTACACTCAATCTTCTCTTGCTTACTCCATATTTATTTGCTTGAGTTTAGATTACTTCTACTTTGGTTGAGTTGTTTATTATTGTTTGTTTATATGCAATCATCTTTGATTATATTACCAGCACTTGAACATTTTTGTCTCGCGTCATAAACTATTTCCCATGTTTATAAACGTCATCATTTTCCGTCCGAATATCCAGTCAAAATTTTGGAATTTCTTGCAAATGTGTGAGTGGGTCCAACATCTGTTGTTCACGTAATCGTTACAAAAAATGGGGTCAACAATACTTAATTATGTTTTGGTTATGTATAGTCAAGCAAGTCATTACTGTTGATAAAGATTTCCTTGTTCGGGTGTTTAAAAATGCACAAGAGATTGGGTCAACAAAGTCATCCAAGCCTCTCGATCCTATAGAGGAGTACAAAAACCGTCGATGGAAAAGCTATGGCATAGCTGTTAAGGGAAAAGAACGAAAAAAATTAGATTTATGATTGTGGTGGAACAATAAATTATTTTATGTGATAAAAATATTAAAATTCCATTTAAGTAATTTTACTTAAGGCTCTTTAAGTAAAACAAATGCTTAAAATTGTGGTATAACTAAGAAAAAAAATTATACAAAATTCGTAGCGGTATACCGTATACTTTAAATTTATTTGACAAAATGCTCAAGGAACTACTATGATCGAATGAATCAAGACCATTTGTCGTTCACCGTTTGAAGAGTATGAATCGATTTATTTTATTTTTTTTAACTCAGTTAGTGATTTTACAAGTTTTCCACTAAATTAAGAAAGATAAGATAGGGTCCCTCAAATTAAGCTCTACATAAATATTGGCTTAAACCAGAGGGAAAAGTCCAGTGTGACCAGAAGGTCATGGCTGATTTGCAGCACCATATTGGACAGCATATCGATCCTTCTGGTGGGAGGGCTGGTGAAGACGATGATGCTTGATTCTAGGTTATAATCATTGTTATGTCTATATTTTGTTTGTCCATGTCTTTTGTTCTTATTTTGATTATGTAAGGATATAATATGCTGGTGTTGAGAATCTAGAAGAACCAATCTTATGCTAAAATTACTTTTTAAGTCTTTTAGTACTAAAAAAGCAATAGAAGAGAAGGAAAAGGGGGATGGGGCAGTGCAGAGGAAAGATCAACTCTACGTTTCCAATTTTAAGCAGTTTAACCTTTTCTTGTGACTTATAACTCAAGTCATAATTGTATGACACATCCTTTTATTGACTTCATGCAGACGTTTCAGCATTGGAAAAGGGATGCCCAAGAGTTCTGTGATGATTTTTCCCAAAACTATTAATGCAAGATATGAACTTATTAATGTCTTCATGAGCTTTCACGTGAAATTTACATTTACTAAGATACCATCCAAAGGGACATGAATTAATAATCCTTATTGCTTTTGAAAGCAGAATTACGAAAATGTGAATTGCTATAAGAATCACTAGCTTCTTGCATGCAGGCTCAAAAGCCACCATGCATTTTGAAGACTTCTCTATGTAGGAAATGGATGATTAACACGCATTCAACAAATTAGCGACTATACGGTTATGGTTATTTGTGAAACAATGTAGTTTCTGTAGTGTTGTCATTTTCTTCATTCATTAGCAATCATTTGGATAGTGGAGCCATTTCAATTGTTGTTTTCCTTCGATCTGTAGTGGATTAGTGATTTAGCTGTGTTGTTTTCTTGCATTTGTGTGGTACTGTGATATAAAGGAAAAATTATGTATTTATTCTGAGCTTATTTTCTGTCCACTTTGGGTGGGCATATGCCTACTTACCTCTTCACGGCTTTCTATCGGTCAATTAGTACTAGAATTCAACTTAAGTCTCTCATTAGGTAAATGTCTTAGATTCGAATCCTGTGCGATGCGATAGAAATTCGTGAGGAGCTAAGTGGACATATGTTCATCCAAAGCGGACAGTACGTATGCTATAACATTTTAGACATAGAGGTCGGGTCGTTATAAAAAACACTGATTTTTGTAATGATCCGGGTCTCTGTACCCAATTCGTTAGCTTATGTATTATCCTCTTTGGGTAAGCATATGCCCACTTGCCCCCATCAAGGCTTTCTATCGAATCCAATTGATATCAGGATTTAACTTAAGTCTCTCATTAAGCAGAAGTCTTGAATTGAAATTTTGGGGGGACTTGGTAGAAAATCGTGAGGGGTAAGTGAACATATGCCCACCCAAAAGAGACCGTACGTAAGCTAACGATTTGAGTATAGAGACTCGAGTCGTTATAGAGCCATTGTTTGGTTACATTTTTTGAGGGTTTGCCAAAATTGATTCATGCACATACATACGTTCACAATGACTGATATCTGCATATAGAATAGAGGTTTATGTTGCAATGTCATAAGCGGTAAACTTCTAGTCAACTTGTCTTTACTAATGTTTGTTACTTTTTCTAGATATTGGCTCTGTTTTTATTCCATGTCACTTTCCTGAAGCATTTATTTGTGAGTCTATACATGCGTACATTGTTTTTCATTTTACCAATTTGAATGATCATGACTTGGATGTTGTTTTGTTGTCCCATCACCTACTGAAAATTGTTCTTCCTTTTTCTATATTCTTTCTTTTTTTTCCTTAAAGACCATGTACATAACACTTTTTGTCACGGGTTGGGTAAACAAGGTTGCAAAGGCTGGTGACACTGCTGTAGAAATGGCAGGAAATAGCAAGACAGTTGCTAGTGATACTGTTGTTGCATTAAAAAAACAAAATTGATAATGAGAAACTCTCCATTGGACAGGTTGCTAGAGACACCTCGTGAAATCCTCTTTTAACGTTTATTCATTCTCTCTTGTATATTGATCACCAATTATAAGTGATACCCAGAAGCATCGTAAAAGAAGACGCAATCGGTTACTTCTTTTTATAGTTTCTTAGGTTGGCTATAGTTAGATGTAAGTAGTTTTAGTTGCTAGGAAGGAAGAATGTGATCATTAGTCATTTAATACTACTTAATGCCCCATAATCTCTAGATCTTGAGCATCATTCTTCGAGTTAAACGTTATGTAACGATCAATTTCTGAATGAAATAAAGCATTCTTATTTTCAATACTCGTCATCCCTTTGTCCTGAATGACGATAGATTCATATTTATTATTTTTCAGATGTAACACTTGTTCGTCTATTTCATGACGAACAGTGTCACTTTTTAACAAAAAAATTAACACAATATTGGGACTTCCTAAAATATCAAGCATTCAAAAATAATAAGACTTTTTTGGTGAAGAAAACTTGCCAAGAGCATTTCACATCTCCAAGGCATGGTTTAGAAACAAGAAAAAAAAATAAGAAACAAGCATTTTGTATATTCTGCTACTTGATTATACATGTGTTTTTTATCGAGTCTGTACATGCTATGAATATGAAAATATCGTGTTACTCTTAAGAAACTGTTTGAGTTTTAGCAAAAGCATCTCTTTGGGGTCAAATTGATTGGTTGAAAGGCCGAAAAAATAACAAAAAGTGACACAATGTCCCTCTTTTACGTCACCATTTTCTCAACACGTCATGTTCTTCAATTGAATTGATTCGAAGTTAAATTTTTCATATGTATTAACCTAATTCTTTTGCTCTTTAAGATCAACAGTATTAATTTCAAATATTTTCCAGTCACAATAACAAAAACATAAAATAAGAAACATCGTAAATGTAAATTATTTACATTACAAGGCTCAAACTAAACCTAATCACAAAATCCACGTAAAAGTGACATAGACAATGCACCAAGATTATTAGACTTTTTGAGTGGGAGTTTATTCAACTTGAAATTGCTAATTTTGAGTGTTGCTTTCAAAATCTATGCAAAAGGGGCATTAAACTATCTTAATATTGAAGAAGAAATAAAATTTATTATAATACCTGAAAGTAGATAAGAAACGTCTGATTTTTTGTCAAAATTGAAGAACTTACATGAATTGAATTAATTTTGAATTTAATGAAAGATTTAAAGAAGATGAAGAGTTGGTAGATTAGGCTTCGATAATTGACTTAAAACCCGTAATTATTACGGTTTTTAAACATTTCAACCGTATTTATGTTGTAAGCCCACTTTTAGAATGATATTTCAAAACCGTCCAAATTGCCCCATTATTAGTTTAACCATTTATTGGTTGTGTGATTTGAAATTTCGTTTTGGTCTCGATACAACTTGGGCCTTTGTTTGTTCTTGTTCCTTAGTTTATTGGGCTTTCAAGCAGATCTGATTTTCCTCAGCTCTTGGACTTGGCTCAAAGCCCTTGGAATTGTACTTTCTTCTCTTACTCTATCTTCCGCTATGAAACAAGGGGACACGGTTCAGGCATTTTAAAGTTCACATTGCAAATGTCAGGTGCTAAAATTTTTTAATCATAATTCAGGTATTAGGTAAATAAATTTAAAACCCTAATTTTTCTTTTTTCCCTTCTCACGTCTCTCTCTCTCCCTCGCCGTCTCCCTTCTTCCTCTCCCTCTCCCTCGCTGTCTCCCTTCTTCCTCTCCCTCGCCGTCTCCCTTCTTCAACCAGCGTCGTCGAAGACCAATACAACGGCGATGGAGCTCCCTACAACACCAGCGGCACACTCCCTGAGCAGCGGTGGCGATTTGTTCGGTGCTCTATTCGGCGATTTGTTCTGTGGCAGGAGATTGGGTGGAGGTGGTGGCGGGTTTGTGGTGGGTGGTGGTGTGGTGGCGGTTGTGTTTGTGTTGTTGAGGGGACAAGGACGGTGGTGGATCTGGTTGTGGGTTTGGGTTTGGGGATCTCTTCTCTCTCTTCGACATTGTCGTGTTGTGGTGGTGGTGGTAGTGTTGTAGCAGCGGCGGCAATGGGTTTTGTTGGTAGTGTGTTTGGCATCGACGGGTGGTTGCTGTTATGTGGTGGTGTTTTGGAATCGATGGGGGTGGCGGGTTTGTGGTGGGTGGCGGTGACGGCGGTGTGGTGGCGGTTGTGTTTGTGTTGTTGAGGGGACAAGGACGGTGGTGGATCTGGTTGTGGGTTTGGGATTTTTTTTTGGATCTCGTGGTGATAGTTTTGTTGATGGTGGCGCCATGGAGTACCAGCTTTCATTGGTGGTGGTGTGGCGTTGGTGCTGTTGTGGTGGTGCCGATGTGAGGGTGGTCGAAAGTAGTAGTGGTATGTGACCCACTATTTGGCCTATGTGACCAAAATTCAATAATCTGTGACCAACCATTTTGTTACATGTGACCTAAAAATTATATAATCTGTGATCGTAAAAAAATCTGTGACCAATTAATTTGAAAATCTGTGACCGTGTGACCTATAAATTTTGATATGTGACCAACTAATTTTGAAATATGTGACATGTGACCAATAAATTTTGATATGTGACCAATTAATTTTGAAATATGTGACCTGTGACCAATAAATTTTTGAACTGTGACCGCTGGAATAATTGTCGGAATCGGAGCGGTCGCCGGAACGGTCGTCGGAATAGTCACCGGAACGATCGTCGGAAAAGAGTGGTGGTCGGAACGGTGACCGGAATAGTCCCCGGAACAGTAGGGGGTGGTGGAGGTGGGGATGTGTTAGTTATTTTATATTATAGTAGAAAAAAAAAAAAAAAAAACCTGATTTTTGAATTTTCAAACTATTTACCTTACTTTTGAATTGAGGTAAAGAAAACACCTTAAATATGAATTCTTCTCATGAAACAATTTCAACTGCCCGAGAAAAACGAAGTTAGGTCCCTAGCCTAGGATCAATTATAAAATTAATTTGGAGTCAATAATTATGAAATTTTATTATATTGTGATTCTCATTCCCATCCCAAAATCTAGTATGAACGTCGAACGTACTTGTTAGATATAATTAAGATAAATAAATTTATTCATTTTTAAAAGATTATAGAAATTTAGTTGAGTTTGAGCTTCTACTGCTATTTATTCTTGAAAATTAAATAATATGGATTGCACGTGAAAGAGTTTGTTTCGAAATTATTATAATGCATTGATTCAAGTGTCAAAAAGAGTATATTTTTTAAGAATAATGTGTCAAAAAGAGTAATAATACTCGTACATAAAGAGTTACATAATGGTTTATATACAGATAATATGTCAAAAAGAGTAGATTTTTTTTTTTTAAATTTGGTTGAAAAAATTCTGTATATACAGATAATCATATCTCACAATATCGTGTCTATGTAAACATTATATAAAGAGTAATATTATTCAAGTGAGAAAGTCACTGTATGGGCATGCATGTAACAGTTTGTTATTTGATGCATGAGACAATAAAAAAAGATCACATTAATGCATCAAAAGTAGGCAAAAATTTTGAGTTTACGCATAAATTATTTTATCGTATAAATGGATGGTTGAAAATGATCCTATAACAAATGTAAAATAATGGCTTATGAGTAACAATGCCTGTAACTTTTAATTTGGATCAATTTAATCTTCAACATTTTATGTTACACCAATAGTTTTACTATACGGTTTTTTTCGAAAAATGTAGACAAAATAAATTTTAGAAAGTCATAATAGGGCAAGAAGCTAACATAGCCACCTACGTCGAACCCCTGGGTTGCTAATTTTCCTGATAAGCCCTTTAGTTGTTGTGAAACCCATGCTAAGAGTATTTTAAGCTCGGCTTGGTTTTGATGAGAAAATAGTTTTTTAATAAATTTTGATGAAATTTTATTAAATATATGGTTAAAAAGTTGATGAAAATTGTGGACACTATAAAATATATCACTAAAATTAATAATTTACTTTGATTTAAATTTTTAACTAAACCACACACTTTGACTAACATTAATAGCAATTTAATCATTTCCATACTTGTCTCTCGCCGGCCTTCTTGACCGATCGCGCTATGTGTACATAATCATTTATCGAATTGACAAGTAGCGGCCCCCTATTGGGGGGCGTCAGGGCCCAATAGGGTGGCTGCCCGGACGCCCCCCCAATAGGGGGCCGCCACTTGTCAATTCGGTAAAAAAATTCAATAAATAATTATATATGAATAGAATTATTCTTGACATTTTTATGTTTGAAGGCATTATTGTAGCTAATTTTTTTTTATTCCAACTTCCATTCGAAAGATACTTTTATTAATTTATCATCCCACTCATTGTTTGATTCCTTCCTTGAGATGCCAAATTTGCCAGCCCAAAGAGTCCACGAGTCACATTTTGATTTATCCCTTTTATTATGCATGGACACCTTTAGTCTCCCTCGAAAACTTGTACCAACAATGTGATTTTAGTATAGTTTAGATCCAAGAATTTGGGACCCCACGTGTTTGGTTAATAAGTATATTAGGAAGGAAAAGTAATTAATTTAAAATTTGGAAAATTACTTTATAGAGAACCTCAAAAGTGATGGAATATTAAGAGGTATATATGATAACGAGTTATGAATAGGAATAGTAATGGGTCGAGTCGAGCTCGTGCTCGTTTGTAACAAGTTGAGTTTCGGCTTGGCTCGTTACTCGTGGGTTGAAATCGGCTCGTGAGCTCAACTTTTTAATTTAATTTTTTTTCCTATATTAGTTTTCATGAGGACGAATTCCCAGTAAAATACTTAGCCAAATTTCGACCTATGATGACACTAAATCACATTTAGCCCCTGTTTGGCACTCATTCTCATTCTCATTTTTTTTTCTTTCTTCATTTTAACCACGCATTCTCTTAATAAAATAATATTACACATAAATCTAAAAAATTTCATAACTTTTCCACCACACATTCTTCCATCAATCACTATTCCAAAAATTTTATTCTCCAAAAAATTTAGTCAGCCAACCCAAATTCACACAATGCCCACACACAAAGTAAAAGACAACAGTATATAAAGAACACAATCTTTACGGGAGAACCCAACTTTTTTATTACTCAACAATAATACAAGACACGAGGGAAGACACTGAAAGATCACAACACTCTTGTGTGTCAACAGGTTTGACCTTCAGTATTTATAGACCAAAATCGTATGCAGTTGACATTTCCAATTGCTAAAGGAATAAACCAACGCAGTTGGCCCGAAACTGTTAGAAAATGCATCCCTCAACTAGTCCTAGCAACGTCCGTACTTCCCACTAGTTTGGACTCCAAAAACCGCCCAACACACGTGTTAAATATGTGCTCTAATTTGACTCCCGATTTTGTGGACTTCAGCCCACTAACAGCAAGTTGGATCAGCCCATGCCTTGTCTGTCTGCAACTCTTTGCCCATGAACAACAAGCTGGATCAGCCAATGCTTTACTAAGCTACAACAATCTGACACCACCAAACTAAAGCACATTTCCCACGTTTTCCTTATTCCGAATCCAAAGTGTGCACCATCAACACACCATTCCTGCAATATCCCAGCATGAGTGCAATGTGTTCTCATACCATCGCACATGTCAACCTCTAAGGGACTGACAAACCTTCCTATCAGAAGAGTCCGACATCCCCTTCAGAAGAGAATCAAAATACTCCTTCACATTGTCCTCAAATTGCCATAGATCAACGTCATAAGTTGCATCAATCCCAGTTCTACTGTTCCAAAAAATAAGATAATCCGTCCTTAGATTCTTCTTACTCGCACCCATAGTTCGATGCCCAATAATCTTTGCCACTTCATTTTCATACTATTTTTGGATCATAGGAGGAGCCCTCTTAGCCTACAAACGATCTCCCCCCCCCAATCAAACTCTCATTAAAGGCTTTCAGATAGCTAACATGGAATGCAGGATGAACTTTCAAACGATCAGGCAGCTTTAACCTATAAGCTACCTTTCCAACCCGTCTGATCACTTCAAAAGGACCATCGTATTTCTGAACTAACCCACGATGCACTGTTTTACTACTGATCTTCTTCCAAATCTGAGCAATCGGCTTCAGTAACACTTTATCCCCGACCTAGATCATCATACTTTTTCATCCGATGGGCAACCGTCGCAAAACTGTCATTTGGCTGCTCCACCATCTCTTGTTTGTCTAGAGCAAATCGAAAAGCAACTGGACATACGCTGCGTCCATCTTCCTTTACAATTTCAAGAGGCGACTTGGGCATATGCCGCATAGTTAACTCTGCTAGACACATCCATGTTGTAGATGATTGATGGAGATTGTAGCAAAACTGAGCCGTATCTAATAAGGCAACCCAATTTTTCTGACTTGCTGTCACATAGTGTATGAGATATTCCTCCAGCAATGAATTGATCCGTTCCGTCTGACCATCTATCTGCAGATGATTTGTTGTTGAAAATTTCAACTCAGAACCTATCATGGTGAACAATGTAGTCCAGCACTTGGCTGTGAACCGCGAATTTCGATCGCTCACAATATCTTTGGGCATTCCGAAGTACTTCACCACATTTTTTGAAAAACAATCCAACAGCAGCGTTCGATGTAAACTCTTGCGGAGCTGGAATGAAAATTGAGTATTTGAGAATCTATCCACCACTACCATAATGGACTTGTACCTATCAACCTTTGGAAACCCCGCAATGAAATCCATGAAAATCAACTGCCAAGGCCGTCTGGAACCAGCAAAGGCAGGAGCAAACCTGCATCATTCCTCATTTCTGTTTTATCCAGCTGTCACACCAAGAAAAACTTAACATACGCCTCTACCTCGTTACCATCTTCAGCCAGTAATGCGATTTTGAGAGCAAATCCAACATCCTCTCAATGCCCGAATGTTCTGCCCATAGTGGATCATGTGTTTCCTTCAACAAGATCTGCCTCAGTCCCCCGCCTGAAGGTATATACAATTTACCACCTTAACATAGATCAAGCCATACTCGATCAAATACCGATTTACCAAGCCTTCTCTGATTTCTTACAGCAGTTTAGTATAAGCAGCATCCTTTTCAGCCCACTGTCTGATTCTGTCAAGGAAATCCGATTCGACCGTCATCAAAGCCGAAACATATGCTTCCACGGACTTTCGACTGAGTGCATCTGTAACCTGATTCTATTTGTCTGGCTTATAAACCCACGTAAAATCAAATACAACCAAAAATTCCTGCCTTCTCGTCTGTTTTGTCGACAGCTTCTTTTGAGACCGAAAATATGTATTGGCTACATTATCCGTGAGAACAGTGAATTTTGTTCCCAACAAATAATGTCGCCATGTTTCCAAGCAATGAACAGCTGCGTCATCTCATTCTCATGAGTTGAGTATCAATGTTCTGCATCCTTCAAGTTCCGACTTTCAAAGCGACCGGATGGCACGATCAAATGCATTAGTGTGTACTTCAAATGGTTTCTCAAAGTCCGGCAATTGCAACACCGGTTCAGTTGAAACATCCCGTTTGAGCTTCTCAAATGCTTGTTGACACTCATCTAACCATTCCCATTTTCGATCTTTCTTCAGTAAATTCGCCAAGGCATTTACTTTCTTGGAATAGCTTTGAATAAACCGTCGATAGTAATTAGCTAATCCTAGAAATGAATGGAGTTCAGCAATCTTGGTTGGACTCGGCCACTCTATGATAGCTTTCACCTTCTTTCCATCCATTTTGATCCTCCATTAACCGACCGAGTATCCCAAAAACATTACCTCCAACTGATATAAAACTCATATTTTTCCTTCTTGACATATAATTGGTGTTCTCTAATCCGTGAGAACACCTTCCTCAAGTTATTAATATGATCACCCAGTGATCTACTGTAAATCACGATATCATCCAGATACCCGACCATAAATTTATCCAAGAACTCATATAATACATCGTTCATCAAATTGCAGAATGTGGCAGTTGCATTTGTAAGACCGAAGGGCATCACCAAAAATTCAAAAGAACCATACATTGTCAAGTAGGCAGTCTTTGATTTATCCCCTTTCGCTATTCTTCATTTCCAATAACCTGACCGCAGATCCAACTTTGTGAAGAATGAAGCCTTCGCCAATCTATCAAACAGATCAGCTACATTCGGCATTAGATACTTGTTCTTCACTTTTTATCTTCGCAACTCTGCTTATGCCCAACCTTGTAATATCAACATAAAGCTGAAGAGTTTGTCCTCCTTGGACATGTTCGAGACATCTGCATTAGACTACTAAATTCCTTTACGTATTCCCTCACACTTCCCAACTGCCTCAGCTTCTTGAGAGATTTCATTGCAACCCATGTCGTATTGCAAGGCAGGAACTAGTCCTTCAATTCCTTATGTAATGTTTCCCAAGTAACAACAGACGACCTACCTGTAGCTTTGTCATCGCCACCACAACTTTGCATCTCCCGACAGATACATCGAAGTGATATTTACCTGTGCCTCCTCTGGAATACGAGTAGCCTTGAAGTACTGCTCCATATCCCATAGAAATTTCTCCAACTCCTTGGCATTGCGAGCACCATTGAACTACTTCGGTTCAGGAACACAAATTTTCAAAGCTCCGACTGCATCCACAATAGTAGTGTTGTTTAAAGCCAACTTTAGCATGGAAATTTCACTCTCAAAGGCATCAAAACGAGCCTTTGAGTTATCCGCGAGTTCTAGCAAATCCTTCATGATTAAAGATCGCCTTTCATCTACTCTGCTTGCAAACTCCTCAAATTGAGCCCGCAATTCCGTGTGTACATCATTATGTGCATGTACTTGTGCAGCCACATTGACTGCACTGTCAGTTATAGGAGCACCGACGAAATCCTCCAACGCATAAACAATCCTTGAGATTCTGATTTGCAACCATTTTAGTTAACGAAATCCAACAACTGTAACCTGGCTCTGATACCAATTATCACATGGACGAATTCCAAGTAAAATACTTAAGCCAAATTTCGACCTATGATGGCACTAAGTCACACTTAGTCAGCCAACTCAAATTCACACAATGCACACACACTAAGTAAAAGGCAACATTATATAAAGAACACAATCTTTACGGGAGAACCCAACTTGTTTCTTACTCAACAATAATACAAGACACGAGGAAAGACGCTGAAAGATCACAACACTCTTGTGTCTCAACAGGTCTAGCCTTCAGTATTTATAGACTAAAATCGTATGCAGTTGACATCTCCAACTGCCAAAGGAATAAACCAACCAAGTTGACCCGAAACTACTAGAAACTGTATCCATCAACTAGTCCTAGCAACTATCCACACTTCCTATTAGTCTAGACTCTGAAAACCACCCAACAAATGCTAAACATGTGCTCCAATTGGACACCCGAATTTGTGGACTTCAGCCTACTAACAGCAAGCTGGATCAGCTCATGCCTTGTCTGTTTGCAAATCTTTGCCCATGAACAGCAAGCTGGATCAGCACATGCCTTACTAAATTGCAACAATCTGACACCACCAATCTGAATCACATTTCCCACGTTTTCCCTATTCCGAATCCGAAGTGTGCACCATCAACACACCATTCCCACAATATCCCCCGGCATAAGTGCAAAGTGTTCTCATGTCATCGCGCATGTCAATATTTAAGGGGCTGACACTGGTTCTAAACCTTTATTTAAAAAAAAATGAGTCGCTCGTAAAAAACGAGTCGAGTGGACTCGGGCTCGTATTTTGACAAGCCGACGAGCCGCTCGGTTCAATTGACACCATTAGTTACGAACAAACTAATTCAACAAAAACACATTCCAATTATTTTAAATGAGAACTCTTTCAAGTTGAGCTCGCACGTTAAGTCGACACCACTAGTTACAAACAAACTAAATCAACAAAAACACATTCCAATTATTTTAAATGAGAACTCTTTCAAGTTGAGATCGCACGTTAGTTCAATAGCTCTATGTGCTAATTCGATTAATGATCTGCACATAGAATCTCTATGCTATACAAAATTGCACAATTGTAGACTCGTCATTGTCTTTTCATTTTTTTCCATACGTGACAAGCTACAATTTGGATTTTTCTCCAACACCTAACCACTTGTAATAGGTACACTTTGCCTTCAATTTTTCATTTACTTGAATATTATTTTGATTTAATAATATATAATTTTAATGTTCTTATGAAGGAGAATGTAAATTTACTTCGATCTTTCAAAAACAAGAAAAGAATCTCACTCAAAACTATATCAAAATACAACCATTTTCCAATCGCTACTAATTTGATTGGTTTTTTTAAGCATAGATCATATGTGAACATCGAGTTCATTCATGTGACTCTCTCATCGTGGAATGTACCTTTAAGCACCACTTGTAAATGCAATATGAGTGATAATAATAATAATAACTCTATAAAATTGGTAAAATGTGCCACGTGTTGTAGTTAATGGTTCTCTAGCACATTCTAAACTTATTAGAGATTCACTTATCACTATTATAAATATATATTTTGACAGAGAAAAAAAAAAAGAGTAATTTAAATGTAGTAGAGCCACTTTTGGTGGTTTCTAGATTTGCTGGCTGCCTCTAGGAGGTGAGAACATGTGTACCCTCCTCCGCTCACGGCGCAAATACTAGTGCCAGTCTTAATTGCCCTAAAGTCAACCTTATCGTCCACTAACTTTAACTAAATTATTTGTCAATTTTTAAAACTGGCTGATCAAATATCTCTTTAATCTGAATAATTTTTGGATTGAAAAATTTAGGCGTGATTGCGTGAACATTTCAACGAAGTAAACAAAATACAAGATTTTCGTGTTGGCTCATTAAACGAGATTTATTTTATTTGATAAATACGATTAAAGATTCTTTATTTCGCAACCATCGTTTTGACAAACGGCTATACATGTATTGGAATGGCTGCATATGCCTTTCTCTCTAAATAGCTGAATGCTCCGGCTACTGGTCCTATTGCTCTCTTTTTCTCTCTACTGGTTCGCTCATGTTCACACACACAAACAGACAATAAATTTGATCCTTTCAAGTTCCAATGGTGGAACACTCATTATTTGAATCTCAATCCCCCAAAAAATCCAGGAATTTTTTGCTGAAAAACACATTAAATTCAGTTAAAGTTTCCTTGTACCGCTGTCTATGCCTCTCAATTGTTCTCCTTTTCCAGATTCTAATACTGAATTTTTTTCTTGGTACTCCATCAAAATCTGTATCCATTCATACTCAGATTGTACAAGAAAAACCCATGCTATTGCCATTGACATCTCTTCAAAACGAAGAATGCCAGTCAGGAAAGGTATATGTTTATGATCTTCCAGTTATGTTTAACAAAGAACTAATAGACAATTGCCAGGATTTAGACCCATGGCATTCACGTTGTAATGCAGTTTCCAATTATGGGTTTGGCCCGATTACAGCCGGGTTCTCTGCTGGCATGCCGGATAATCTAGCTCCGGCATGGTACTGGACAGACATGTTTGCCGGCGAGATCATTTACCACGTAAGAATGATGAAGCACAAGTGTAGAACTACAGAGCCAGAATTGGCTACAGCCTTCTATATACCATTTTATGCTGGACTTGCAGTTGCAAAATATTTGTTCACAAATTATACTGCAAAAGAACGGGATTGGCACAGTGAAATGTTACTCAAATGGCTCCAGGATCAACCCTATTGGCAAAGATCCAATGGTTCAGATCACTTCATCATGCTTGGTAGAATGACGTGGGATTTCCGACGGTCCAAGAATCAAGATTGGGGATCCAGTTTCATCAACATGCCTTTGATGAAACAAATCCTAAGGCTCTGCGTTGAAAGAAATCCGTGGGATCATCTTGAGATCAGTGTGCCTTACCCCACTGGATTCCACCCGAAGTCGAAGTCAGACCTCGATCAATGGCTGAATTTTGTGCAAACTAGAAACAGGACGAATTTATTCACATTTGTTGGTGGGAAACGCAAGGTGAAGAGTGATTTCAGAAGTTTGTTATCGAGCCACTGTTACAACGAGTCCGACTCGTGTCATATCGTGGATTGCTCCGGGACTCGGTGCTACGACGGGACATGGGAAATTCTTGAAGCTTTTTTGGACTCGGATTTTTGTTTGCAGCCTAGGGGCGATTCGCATACAAGAAAATCCACGTTTGATTGCATGTTGGCTGGTTCGATCCCGGTTTTTTTCTGGAAAAGAAGTATATACAATCAATATCAATGGTTCTTGACCGACGAACCGGAGAATTTCTCGGTTTTTATAGACCGAAAAGATGTGAGAAGTGGAGTGTCTATAAAGAATGTGTTGCAAGGTTATAATAGAGAACAAATACGAAGGATGAGACAGAAGGTGGTCGAATTTATACCAAGATTTGTATATAATTATGTAGGCAGTGATGAAATGGGGAATACTGAAGATGCTTTTGATCTTGCTATTGATGGAGTATTAAAGAGGTTTAAGGAGGAAAAAGGGTACAAAAATGCAGAATTACAGGAGGAATGAAATGAAGGGATCACATTCTTGCTTGGGTGTGGTAAAAGGTGTGTATGTACATCCATTTTTTTTAACGATATGACCTAAAGGTGCATTCTTGAGTAGGCCACTTGCTACGATTTATTTTATTTTATATTTTTTTCATTTATCGAGTAGGGTGAATAAAGATTAAAGAGACTTAAAGTTGGTTACCTATTTTCATTTTGCAAGTGAACACAATAAAGAAAATTTGGATTTAAATAGGAAAAAGAGCAATATTTATATGCGTTCGATTGTTCCGTAAAAGATAACGGAAATGTGACTGAAGTTGGATGAATCGTTGAAGGTATTATTTTCAACCGTTCTCATGATTCTTTCCAATCTTTCCCAAAATTGTTTTGCTTCATACTCGGAAAAATACTCTCATCATAAATAATTCAAAAGTTTTCTCACATTTCTTCCCAATTTTTCCCAAGATTGTTGCGATTCATTCTATTATACTTAGGGTTTGAGAATGAAAAAGTGAATGGGTAATTCATCTGGTGATGGAATCTTGACTTGGAGGAAACAAGTGGGGGACAGTAAAAATCAATATTATTTTAAAAGTGGATGTAGCTATCAATGATATTCAAAAGAGTAATGATGTTTATAAGCACGATTAGCATTGTTGATTAACAGCATTGTTCTATTTCAAACAATCCATACATGGTATAAATAACTCAATACAAAGAAGAAAAAAATAACATAAATCTACTATCAAAAAAGAGAAAAAAGAAAAGAAAAACAATGATATGATGGATTTAAGCAGGGCCATGAATCATTTCACGCGGTTTGAAATTTTTCAAATCAAATCAAACCAAACTATTATTTACTGTTTAGTTCTGTTTTAATTCGCGATTTACATATCGATATTATAGTAATATATTTAAAATAAATTAACATATAAATTTAATAAGAACAAATAGTTAGAGAACTTTAACATTTACACATAGTTCATGCGCTCTGTCCGTCGTTCTTTCTAAATCACAAACAAGTTCATTAATCATCTAAGCATACAAACAATCATTTTTCTATCCAAACCATAACTCACAAATGTATAATAAGTTCAAAAACAATAAATATTTCAACCAATGGAGACAAAAAGGTAATGAATATCACCAAGAGTAAAAGAAAATAATGAACATTTAATGAAGAAAAATTAATGAACATTTAATAAAGAATGTACAAATAATGAAAACTTTAATGAACAATGGAATAAATAATGAACTCTTAATGAAGAAAACAAGGAAAGAACAATGGAGAAAATGACTTGAATGTGAATCTAAGACTGATTGGGATAGGAGAAAAAGCAGCCACTTGGGTAGAAATTAGCAACTAACAGACAAAAAGAGCTTGACAATTGGTGTCGACGATTGGGAATCAATTTCGTTCAGCAATAACGGGGTAGACTTCAAATGTTTGAGAAATGAAAGTTCAAGCTAGGGCTTCTAAAGGTTTGGGTGTGATTTGCTCTTGTATTTTGTTAAATTAAGATTTGGATTGTCAAAAAGATATACTTTTTTGTTCATTTCATATGATTTGGGGGTAATTTTAGTTTAGCTTAGATATCAGGTTAGGACATGTGTAATGAACTAGTAAAATCGTGAATCAATAATGATGAACCTATTTACTTTATATAATTATTTCGAAGGTAGTTTATAATTAAAATGATATTTTTTTCTAAAAAGTAAAAACTGTAAACTTTATAATTTAGTGAGATTAATTTTTTAATCAAAAAATAAAAAAAAAAGTTTCGTTCGATTTTGTACAGCTTTTTAAAATCGAAATATAAATCAAACTATTTTGAAACGATTTAGTTCGATTCAGTTTCAAAGAAAAAATACGGATTCACGTGAATCTAAACCAGTGGTTTCAAACCACGGGGTTTGATTCTATTTGCATTTCTGGGATTTTTTTGTGCGCCCTAAATTTAAGTGAACCCAATTAAATAGACCTAAAACTATTATACTGAATTACACTAGACAATATTCTGGGGGTCTCAAGTTGAAAAATCAAGTGAATTTATAAAAATTATAACATTAAAAAGATCAGTTGAAATTAGTTATAAAACTAGATGCACTTTTAAATTTGTTATTTTTATTTTATGACGTGTAACTTTTTACATTTACTAAGGGTCCGTTTGATAGCCTAGAAAATGGGTGGAAAATGAAAATATTTTCTAACTTTAACCAATTAAGGATGTTTGATAGCACAAATTTTCCTCGCAAAATGTTTTCAACTTTTTTCTAGGTACAATCCTTTGATGCACAAAAGATTGATTTTGTTTTTCCACCTATTTGGTGGGAAAACGTTTTCCACCTTTTTTTTTCGTGCAATGGGAACAAATTCTAGATACAATGGTAAAAAAATTTCACTTTTATTGACAACTTCCATGCAAAACAAAGTCAAACGAATGATATTCGGTATGGTAAATTTTTTTTATTATAATTGGAACAAATTTTAGACTCAATGGTAGAAAAAATTATCACTTTAATGGACAAATTCCATAAAAAACGAAGCCAAATGGACACCATACTTTCAACATTTTCCATGGAAAATTATATTAATCAAACACGATTAATTATAATTTCCAATAAAACATTTTCTAGGAAAATCAATTTCCTGTAAAACATTTTCTTTCCACCCATTTTCCACATTTGCAATCAAACGGACCCTAAGTTTCAAAGATTGTAACTAATCCTCTATATTAATTTACATTTAAATCGTGTTACAATGTATGTAATTTTTTATTTTTATTTTGAAATGGTAACATATACAACGTATTATTGATGTTATAATATATTTAATTTTTTGAAAATATAACTTATTTAACCTATTCACCACCACCACCACTGTTAAAGCTGCACAAAAAAATCGTGGAATTGCTAACTGAATCAAATCCGTTGAATTGAAACTGTTGGTTCAGGTCCACATGGACCTGTAATTTCTGAACCAAACCGTTTCAAAATGGTTTGGTGTAGGTTTCGATTTTTAAATACTACACAAAACTAAATTGAGCCAATTTTATTTTATTTTTTTAGCTCCCTCAACTTCCCCTTAAAAGTCACATGAAAATACCTGCTCCAGTTCAGAACAAGGTCAACTTGCACCATAGTGTCTAATTTTAAGAAGATATACTATATTTTGTACTGAAAATGATATAAATTTTATTCAGATAATATTGTGGATGAAGCAATCACATTATTTCGTGCGAATGTTTTCTTTAGAAACTTCGACATCAAGAGCTCAACTGATAAGTTTCTTATTTATTTAAAACTCTACATAAGTATTGCATTAAAGAGGCTAGAAGGCTGTAGAACTTTGGCTGAAGTAACCAAAGCAATTATTAATCTTGGTCTGGAAGATGTTCTTGCTGAATTGTGTCCTAAACTCCATTAGGAATTGGTGTTTTAGTTGAAGATTCCTTGAAGAATTCATTTATATGAATGTCACATGTTTTGGAAAGAGACGGAGCGTTCAAGCGCCGCATGCGGCCAAGCTCCTAAGCACCATTCGGAGTGATTTGGAGCTTTTGTCCCGAGATGAAGTGCCTAAGTGCTAAGGACGCAAAGCTAGAGCACTGCCTTGGCAGCTCGCTAACCGCGAGCTATGGCGTCAGCAGCGTTGTTATCCGCCCAAAAATAGTTTTGTGATTCTAATGAATATCTTGATTCTTATTTTATCTGAAATACTAGAATTGGGGTCCTATATATACTCCACATCTTATCGCATCTTCGTAACATTAGAACCACATTACATTTGGTTGAGAATGCATCAAATCTTGTAACATCAGTCATTAATCTTGATTTTGATACAGCGAGTTCTCCTCTTATGCTCGTGGTTTTTTTTTTCCATCTTGGATTTTCAGGTAAAATCTTGGTGTTCTTGTTTGTAATTGATTTATTTCTTCATGCAATTCTCTTGCTTCATTCACAAAAGGTCCTATACTTGGGGAGTCTGGATTCCCTTTTCCAAGACTATTTGTTCTTCCACAATCTAAAAACGAAGCATGTAAAGCTTCCAATTTTCTTTTTAGTTTTGTCTTGTCTTACATCATCGTATTGAGGGATGGACAATGTTTGAAATGTGAATTAGTGAAATATTTATCCAGCTGAAAACAATAATTAGCCTAAAGCCATTTGATGTTTACTGCAATTATGGCTGCCAACATAGAACTTATATACCAATTGCGGTTGCATGAACCACCACAACTAAAAAAAGATCTGTGCAGTATATTCTGTGCTATAAACCGCAGATTAAAACTTAACCAAACCGCAAATAATAGTTTGTTTTGATTTGGAAAATTTTCAAACCGCATGAAATGGTTTGAGTTGAAAATATGAGACAAATCGCCTAAATCAAACCGTGTTCACCCTTAACCACCGTAGATGTCTTCGTTTCCGCCACCTTCCCAAACAACCATACCTGCACCATTTGCCACCGTCTTGCCACAATCTCCCAACCATCAACACCATCACCACCACCACCATACACCACCACAAACTTACAATCAAATTCAATCACAAAATCACCATAAAACTCAAAAACTGACCACCATCATCTCGTGCATCCCTACTGGCTACACAAAGCTACAACTCGCTCAGCTGGGGTTGAATTTGGAAAATTGCTATTGAACTTGGAGCTCGGAGTTGGTCGTTGATGGCTTTCAATCCAAAATATAAAAATTCTGAATTCTAAACTTGAATCAGAATGAACGGGGTTCGAGCCAATAGGGCTAGGAACTTGATTGGGTTTGGGTTATTTTGGGCCTAGGTTATATATTCATTTTGTTTGGGCCAGTTGGGTTATTTTATAAAGGGGAAATTAGGTCAAATACTCTATTAAAATAACTAATTTGAAAAATACACTTAAATTAGTTAAATCTTTTAAACAAGTAATTAATACGTTCTAAAATACAGGAACCCAAACCTAAGTCAATAACCTCCATTTTCATACAGACCTTCCTTGTTGAGACTCCATTCCAGAAGACTCCAAAGAAAAACCCTCCTCATACACGATTTTTCTCGTCGTCTCATCCGACTCCTCTACGAGAAACTCTGAACCACCAAACTTCTAAAAGCCCCAAATCATAACCTACAAAATCAGAATCTTCTCAATGTTGGTGAAGAAGGAAGTTCAAAGAAGATGAAGAAAATTTCTTTAAAAGTTTATAAACCTAAGGTTAGCTAAAATTGTTCATTATTTAAAACTTTTTTATGGTTTTTATTCAATTTTATGTTGAAATGTTTAGTTTTTTGTATACCATAACTGGTATTTTTATTATTTTTTTTTGTGTTTTTAAGTGCTTTAAATATATTTGAAATGTTTATTGTCCTAAAATCAAATTGTATGATTAAACTTTTAGGATAATCATTTTCCTAAAATCAAGAATACTGGTGTTGGCCACTTTGTAGAGGTCTCCTACTTATGTCCGAGTCCGCACTGCAATTTTTCGCAACCTTGCTGGGGAGAAAGAAGGACGTCTTGGATAAAATGATCAAAGCAGTTAATGAAGATATGGAGCTGTTTTTAGGAAGAGTTAGACAAAGATTTGATGCGTAAGCCTTACCAAAAATTGAGTTTTTTCTTTACAATCAGCAAAATGGTAAGTTGTACAAGCAGAGCAAAAACCTCACCCACCAATTTAATGCAATTTCAGCTTTGTAGTTTTATCGAGAGTTTTCCATTTGAGATCTCCTAATTGTGTCTTGGAAACTTGTTTTTGAGGATTTGTTGTTGTATGGAGATGTGATTGTTTATATGAATTTTTTGTGGGCATGGAAGGCAAAGTTTATTGAAGTCAAGACTCAGATGGAGTATTTAGTTGCTCTTATGATCAGTACCTTCAACATTTTGCTGAAGTAGTTGAATCCTTTGATGCCTCTATTCTGCCTTTTTTATTTGAATTGCTAGTTGAAGATTCTATAAGGATGTCATTATATTTTTGAGAATCAAGTAGTAATTTTTTGAGAATCAGGCATATATTCAAAAAAATCATATTTTCTCATAAAAACCAAAATAGATGTGCTCTTTGGTCTTTAGCAGAGGCAACATGGGAGTATTATTGACACCGATCTGCCATTTGGATTTCTCGAATTATCCGAATTGTATCGGAGACATTAAAATTGGGAATGGAGAAATCCTCCACCCTGAAATCATCTGCTCCAACCATTGAGAAGCAGGAGGTGTTGGTGGACTTGGTGGAGGACTGGTAGGTGGAGTTGGTGGTGGACTTGGTGGAGGAGCGGGAGGTGGTAGACTCGGTGGATGTTTAGGTGGTGTAATGTTAGTTTTTCTATAGTTTTATGGAGAAGAGAAGAGATGGTGTATTGCACAAGGATGAATTGCTCTTTTCATGATTTTCCATCAATTTTATGCTCATGTAAATACATATAATGCAAGTGATCGATTACATTATTAAAAATAAAAAATGTAACAATTTCAAAAATGTGTCTTCCTTCACATTTCACTGTCTTTGGAAAAACAATGAGTTTAGTGCAAGCAATAACATTGTTTTTGAATTTCGTCACTTTTGAGCGTTTTGTCACTTAAAAAAAAAATAAAAAAATTCGTGTCAATTTTTTAAATAATTTCTTCACTTTTTATAGTTTGTCACTTTTTTTATTGTCCGTCACTTTTGTAATCTGTATAACTTTTAATTTTTGCCACTTTTTTGAGTTTGTCACTTTTATTAAAATTTGTCACTTTTTTGAATTGTCACTTTTTATAGTGTTTATCACTTTTTTCAGGTCACTTTCTTAATTTCTATCACTTTTTTTTAGCGTTTGTCATTTTTTTGAATTTGTATCACTTTTTTAGAGTCACTTTTTTTTTTTAGTTTTGTCACATTTTTTTGAATGTGTCACATTTTTTAAAGAAAGTGACAATTTTTATTAAAAAAATGATATTGTGTTACTTTTTCATTTTACACAGTATTTTTTACTTTCTAAAAATCTTTCATATGATTTTTCAAAACATTCCTAATTTTAAGGGTATTTTTGTAAGTACCCATTTTTATAAATTGAACACTTCAAATTTTATTGACACAACATTTTAAATTAACATATCTAACTACTCCTTATACTTAAAATTATGTGACATTTTTAATGTAAAATGATGGTCAATAATTAATAGGAGGACAACAAATTTGACACTATATTTCAACTCCTCGCCCCATCCCCTATCAAGATGAAATTCCACGATTCGTCCCTATCACAAATACCCAATAAGTGGGAAATCCCCGTTCCATTCAGGACGGGTCTCCACGAGTATCGAGTTTGATGAATTTTTTTCGTCATTCCTACGCTCCACATACACCTAATCTGCAAGCCAAACCTAGCACCAACGTCGACTTACGCCACCCTAATAGTGTCATATTCCATGGTTATAGGATCATTGCAACAGTTGTTGATATCGATATAGTTTTCCTCATATCGCAGTCAACCACGATCGAAGCAATGAAATTGATGGTTGTGGTCAACCAACAATCACACGAAACAGGGGTTTTTTACTCTTCTTTCATGCCTACTTATGCACTAAACACCACCGTGTTAGGTTTTTAGTGTTGGCAATTTTGTAGATAAAATGGCTAATTTATAACGTATTGTAAAATTCAAGGACATATGGTGCAATTTGTACAAGTTGGGTTATGAGGTCTAGGGTTCGAGTATGAAAAGAAGGGAAACACGGCACCGCATTTTTGCTAGCGTCTCGCCCAGTTAGCGCTCGAGCGACAAAACAGAGACACTGTCGTCGAGCTCTAGCTCGAGCGATAGTGTCTCGCTCGCCTATCGCTCGAGCAACAGGTTGATCCGAAAAATCCTAATTTGCTGTTTTGAAGTATTTTTTCGGCACGTTCAACCTAATTACCCTATCCTATAAATCCCAAGTCTATGCACGAAATTTGGTGTGATTGTTTATTGTGCTTCTTCTTTATAACACTTCCATATTATTCTTTGAAGACTCGAGAGCTTGTTTATGTATTGATACAACCACAGAAAGGCGAAAAAATATTGAATCCAAAACGCCTACTTCTTAAACACACTTAGGAAGGTACTTTTTCAGTTAAACTTCAGAGGTTATTGGAGGTTGAAAAAAGTTGGATTGCAAGCGCAGGAAAAGCACAAGAACGAGGAGTTCTTGAAATTCCACTTGGAAGAGACAATTGCAGAAGATCGGAAGTTGGTGGGTTCAGCTGATCTTGGAGGTTACAGGAATTAGATCGGGAAGTCTAGTGGAGTTGGCTAAGCAGCATCTTACTGTAAATCTATATTATCTATAGTGGAAGTAACTGGTTTGATCCCGAAGTTTTTACCCAATTGGGTTTCTCTGCCATCAATATTGGTATTATTTATTGCTTTCTTATTACAAACTGCGACAATTCATTGAACTTTTTGTTTAACAATATAGAAACAATTAAAAGTGACTAGTTGCTTTTTAATTGTATAATTCCGCACGTAAAATCAAACTTAGTTGATAAACTACGTAATTTCACATTGAAAAGGATTTCCCTCAACCACCACCGAAGCAATAATGAAGATGGTGGTGATCAACCAGTAGTAACGAACTAAGCAACATGGGGGCGATTATGGATATGGTTGTGTTGCGTACAGTTATGGATGGTGGTGGTGGTAATTGATAAATAGAGAGAGAATGGGGGGTTTTGATTTTAGATTTTTAAAAATATGCCTTGTTTTTAAAATTATATTACAATTGTCTGATTTTGTATCTATTTTGATATAATTATAAGACTGGGCCTAATTTCCTCAAATTCTTTTCACAGTTGGGCCTTCATTCTCAAGTACAAAGTTCAGGGCCCAACTAGTTTGATTACTTTACGAAGGCAAAAAATAAATAAATTTATATTTGGGAAAAATGAAAAGAGGCAGACACAAAAGTGATGTTATTCACTTTATGAACAATTGATGCTATAATATTTACCTCTTGGTCATTGGCTTCTAAACATGTTCTTATTTATCCCACTGAAAATTAATTGAATAGAATTTTGGTGCAGCATTAGTGTTCGAGACGTGAAAAAAATATTGATTAATACTATTCATTATTAGTAGTGATCCCCCCCCCGCTAATTTAAGTAATCGTAGATTCCTAAATTCATTGTCCAATAAATTAATACTATTCATTATTAATAGTGATCCCCACTAATTTAAGTAATAGTAGATTCCTAAATTCATTATACAATGATTTATTGGACAATGAATTATGGGGCTCGTCGCCACCAATCTGGTTATGATCATCCCTAATATTAATACTATTATTCGACAAACTATAGAAAAATACACACACACTATTGAACAATGTTATATAGGCTCAATAAACCCACTTACCTCCGAAATTTAAGTCCCTGTTTGGTTTAGATAAATGCAAAACTTTTAGTAGATTAAGATAAACGTTATTGAAATATCTACAGGAATAAATAATTTTGAAGAAAAATGAGTTTTAAAATGTAAATGCCAAACATGGACTAATATCTACAGGAATAAAAATAATTGTTTATAGAATAATGCTATATATACAACTCGGCAGACATTCCTCTTATGTAGAAGGAATATGTGCGATAATGTGATGAATGAGTTCAAAATCAATAGTGTAAATATTATCACGTAAAATAAGGTAAAGAAAATGTAAACGTAGCAACGTTGTTTTTTATAATTATTTTTGGAAAGTGAAAACATAAAAACAAAATAAGAGCCGACACCTTTGGTTTGGAAGGCAGGCAGGCATAGGTCATTTAAGAGGCTGTCTTCCCATTTATTGAGTTATCAGTTATCAAGTGTAACCCAATAATAAGGTGACGCGTATGCACTAAAATCTACGCTTAACTCTTTCTCCCGTGATTCTCGTTATGGCCCATCACCCCTAATCTCGGCTAATGAACCCCCTTAATCACTGAACCTACTTGGTCAACTTTGCGTCTTCTTGTTTTATGAAATGTTAAAATTCTTCAATTATTGTCCTCTCATTGCTCCGTGTTTCACTCATTCATCAAGAATATTGACACTTTTTTTTTATTTTTTTTTTGACTCAGTGAGTCTCGCCTTTAATCTCTCCCTCTTTTTTTGACCTTTGTAAAGCAAACAGCATTAACCCAGAAGAAGATAATATAATTATTCAAAGTGATTAACCTTAAATTTTTTTTAGTTACTCATTGTCGGTGCTACTGTGTACTCATAACTCTCGTGCTCTTCGAATCTCTTTCTACATTGTTATGCTGCTTACTTTTCGGATTCTTCATTCCACACCTCTACATCTCCCCCAGTTTCAATAATGCTTTCTGCAAATTCACATAATTTCTCATCAGAAATCCAGAAATCAAACAAACCCAAAACCCTCAATTTCTTAAAGACCAATTTGAATTCAATACAGACCTACTTTTATTCGCACCCTCGTTTCTGGCTTTTCATTACTTTCCTCTTGTTTCAAGCCCTCGTCATTTTCATTGTTCGCACTCCGCCACCGTCTCTGCCGGCTGAATACCCCACCATCGCCGCCTCCGACAGCTATTTACCCCCTCCAATTACCATCACCTGCAACAACACTCGAAGTGAGCCTGATACGCCCCCTTCCGATTCCGAAGAATGTGGGACCGGGAAAATTTACGTGTACGACCTTCCTTCCATGATGAACAAAGACTTGGTGCTAGCCAATTGCACTGACCTTAACCCATGGAACTGGCAGTGTGGCATAGCTCCAAACCACGGCTACGGCAACGCAGCGACGGATTTCGCCGGAATCTTACCGGGGACTCTTTCTTCATCTTGGTACCGTACCAATCAATTCTCCCTAGAACTAATATTTCACCACCGTATGTTGCATCATAAATGCAGAACACTGGAGCCAAAATCTGCTACGGCATTCTACATACCATTTTACGCTGGATTAGCTGTCGGGAAATTCTTGTGGGGTAATGACACTTCTAAAAGGGACTGGCATTGCCGTATGATGCTTCAATGGGTCAAGAAACAAAAGTCCTGGCAAAGATTCAACGGCTCAGATCATTTCATGGCGGTAGGTAGAATTACATGGGATTTTCGCCGGTTGACGGATCCCGGCAAGCTCTGGGGTTCCAGCTTTCTGAACATGCCGGAGATGCAACAAGTTACCCGCTTCACAATAGAGAAAGCTCCAGGGGACTACTACGATGTGAGTGTACCCTATCCCACCGGATTCCACCCCAAAACAAAGAAACATCTCCAAGAATGGCAAAACTTCGTGCGTTACTACAATCGGACCAGTCTCTTCACCTTCATCGGGGCAAAACGCGACGAGATAAAGAACGATTTTAGAGGGCTTTTACTAAGTTACTGTTACAACGAGTCGGACTCGTGCCGAGTGGTAGACTGTGGAGTGACTCAGTGTTCCACCGATTCATCCGTGATTCATAAAGCATTACTCGGGTCACATTTCTGTCTGCAGCCGAGGGGGGATAGTTTTACTCGGAGGTCGGTTTTTGATTGCATGGTGGCTGGTTCGGTTCCTGTTTTTTTCTGGAAGAGGACAGCTTATGATCAATACGAGTGGTTCTTACCGACTGACCCGAAAAGTTACTCGGTGTTCATAGACCACGAGGATGTGAGGAATGGGACATCGATAAAAGAAGTTTTAATGAGGTACAGTGAACAGGAGATCCGGAGGAAGAGAGAAAATTTGATAGAGGCAATTCCCAGGATAATTTATGCAAAGCCTAATAAGGGATTGGGAAGTTTTAGGGATGCATTTGATATAGCTGTTAATGAGGTTTTGAGGAGGATCAAGCTGGAAAAAGAATGGGCTGATTTTGTGGGATGACGAGAATTAGGAAAATGAACCAATTCTTTGGTTCTTTTATATACATTTATATAATATATAGATGGTGAGTTTAATTTTACATTGTAATCGTTCACAAAAATTAGTTCAAACTTTATTGAATGCGATTTCCTCAAACTAAAACATTGTTCCCGATGTGAAGGTTACTTCTCCACTAATAATATGTAATCTGGTCAAGATAGAACTTGCTTATTGCTCTTTCATTTCATACCTGTCAAAGTTAACGAGAGAGAGAGAGAAGCCGAATGCCAATAGAACATGACAATATGGAAGAATGAAAATCAACAGGTGCAAATAAGTACCCAATTTAATCCAGCTAAGCTAATCTGTGCATTAAACATCTACATGATGAATGCGTTTTCAATCGCAGTATGACTGCCTTTCGGGTAAAAATCAAACTAAGGGATTGCCAAATGAATAAAATAAATCGTTGCTCTTCTACTTGTTCATCCTACATCCTGAAATCTAAAACACAAACTGTGTTGTTGGCATAACAAGCAGCAATTTTATCACCTTCCTTGTTCCAGCAGACTTCGAAAATGCTACCATTACCGGTGTATGTTCTGATGATCTTGCCTTCTTTCAGCGACCAAATGTGCAGCGATCTATCAAGAGACCCACTGGCCAAGTACTCGCCATTTGGACTAAAAGCAAGAGCGTAAACAGGATCCCTGAAAAATGCAAATTGGATTATATTGCCAATGAGTGCATCCATTGCACGAACTGTTGTGTAGACAGCTATATATCAAGCATCAGGTCATTGATTTAAACCATCAAAAACACACGATGGTTTAAAAAGAACTGAAATTATAGAAATCATAATTAAAAAAAAAAAAAAAAAACCCAGCTAGAGTTTCTTTATTTATTTATTTTTAATCAAAATGCTGGCTTCCATTAGATCTGCCAATATCCTTTGGCAGTGCAGATAGTTGGAGAATCGTTGGGGTGGGAGGGGCTTGTGCAGTTGTAAATGCCAGTACTGAAACTGAATAGTTCTGTTCTTACAGAACTAACTATTCAACAATCAGCCGAACTCAATTAGTTCTCTCCTCTGAATTCTATTTGCAGTTGGTTCATTTCAAACAAAGTGTCTTCGATAGAGGAATGTTCAAAAAAAAAAAAAAAAGGAAAGAAAGAAAGAAAGAAAAAGACACCAGTCTCAATGTGATCTAGCGCCTAATAAAGGTAATGATTTCACTTTCAGAAGATCACTTGTTTTCAAATTAGTTATCCAGTGCTATCATAATTCAGATATAAATTATAATATTCAATTTAATCAAGACGTCAGTCAATTTTTCTGATGGTCCTAGTTCCACATTCCAGTAAATTGAGCAACGGAAATTAAATATCAAAATGAGTATTGCACCTGTGTCCATTAAGGCTGCTGCGAAGTTTTCCTTGCTCAATGTCCCATAGCTTCACTGTTGAGTCAAATGAGGCACTGAAAAAGGACATATTGATACAAAGACACAGATGCAGTGTGTTACTGGAAATGTTTGCAAAGAATCTTCTACAAGATCAAAATCTGCTTTTCTATGTAGTTCTTAAGTTTGATATTTTTATGTATTTGATCAATCACCAAACAACATGACTTGGATCGAGAACTCAAATAAGAAACAACAATGCAGTGTGTTATTGGAAGGGTAACATTTGCAAAGAATCTTCTACGAGTTCAAAACCTGCTTTACCAAGTAAAAGGATCATTTTGTACAGACGCTTAACATTATATTGAGAAAAGTTGCAATCAAATAACTGCCAGATGCTATATGCTTGTATCATTGTTAAAGACAAGGAAAAAGATCAGAGAATTAATGTCACAAACGATTAAGGAGCAACCTGGCCAAGATTAATGCTTGATTTGGGTTGTTTGTGCCAGGTCCAGTGGGACTCCACCGGATTGTATATATCTCCTGTTAAAAAGTAATAAGCAAACAAACAAAAAGGAAGAAAGAAAAAAGAATAAAAAGGTAAAATTCAGGGTCTACCTTCACATGGTCCCTCAAATCATGAACACACTTATCCTGCCTCACACTCCATATCTGCATCCCCAACAAGAAAAGAGACATTGGAGAACATAAACAACTAAGCACAGTTGTTGCCCCAAAAGAAGAAAAAAAGAAGCTAACTTTTAAGTTGGGAAACTTCAGAAAGCTACATACATCAACAACATGGTAAACAAATAACTTGAGAACGTAAATCAAAGAGAATATAATTGAAGAGGGAATTGGCAATACTTCACAGTGCTTAAAGACGAAGACAACATCTGTCAGTGTCATGGAAAAGAAAGAAATAAACCTTTGCGGTAATGTCATCAGAGCATGAGGCCAATAGTGTACCCATAGGATCCCATTTCACACAATTAACTTCACCCTGAAAGCAGAATAGAAAGTTCAGGAAATTAATTGAAGTTTGCAAATAGTTCCATAGTGCATAATAACAGACAGCACACTTTGAAACCAGTTCCATTACTCCTGAAGCAACCCCGAACGCTAACTGTTCTTAGCCATGGATTTACACCAAAAACACTCAGTAGTAACTCAGAATCAACAGAATTTATGCCTAATGAAGTCGCGTCTACTTATTAACTGCATATTGGTCACAAACTTATTTACGAACTATTGTCACACAACTCATGACACTGGAGCACTAAAGCTCATCCATTAAGCACTTGTAGCATGGACTGTATGACGTTTTGATGACTTCAAAAATCATGACCAAATATTAAGCCAAACCTGATGACCAGAAAAAGTTTTGATAGGATTAGTCTCCCCGATTTTGCAAACATGGATCATGTGATCACTTGAGCTTGTTGCAAATGAAACCTTGTTTCTCCAATCAATGTCGAGCACTGGACCTATCGACCAGAAATATTGTGATGTCAACGCTAACTTCTTAGCATTGGGTGGAGACCACAGGAGGGATTTGGTAATTAAATTTACAATACAGCACCTGAATGGAATTCAAATTGTTGTTTCAGTTCTTCGTTTCTCACGTCCCATATAATGGCTGTTCTATCACAGCTTCCAGTAAGAATATAATCACCATTCTTGTTCCATTTCAGACAAAAAATGGGTCCCTTGTGCTTGCTTAAAGTACTCTTTAATTCACCTGAAAGATGCTTCCCATAAGACAGGCCAAAAAGAATAAAACAACAAAAGTGTCCCAAAACAAAATCAAGCTCAACGTGGATAATTGTTAAATACATTTGAGTACTTAATAAAAACAACAAAAACAAAATCATATGTACTCTTAGTGCCCACAGCTCTAAGAATCACATGCTTATTCTGGCTACATGGATCGTTTCTTCCATTTCGTTTGATCAACCAAAGTTAAACTGCACCTGATTCTAGGTAATATTAGGCTTACCTCTTCTTGTAGGTTTAATATTAATCCCCTGTTTGACAACAATTATTTGGAAAAAAAACAATGTTTTGAATACTGATTTTTAAGAGAATGTGTAGTTAGGAAAAATTTTGGGTTTACGTACAGAATATTTTATTGTGTGAATATATGATTGAAAATAAGCATGTAGAAAAAAGAGTTTTCAAATAATGGTTATCAAACAGGAGCTAATATCAATCCCATCACTTCAAAACCTAATTGGTACCTCCAACAGAATTGTGATTGCAACTAAACTTCGATCATGTTGCTTTGAATCGGGTGTGGATGTCCGATACGGATACATATCTAGGAGTAGGATTCTTTTTTACTAAAATATAGGATGTAGGGATACAGCCAAAAAGAATACAAACTTTAGATATGGATAGATGGTTAAAATTACTTTCAAGAAGCAAACTTCTTGATGCGGACATCCATCGAGATTTATTCTCTATTGTGAACTCTTATTTATGTTTCAATCATTGGGCTTATATTATGAGTTTGCCCAAGCCCCTTTATTTTAGGGTGGTTTATTTGATTATTTTTACGGTTTTGGATTGGAAGGACGGACGATGAATGAATGAAATGAATTGTGGTTTGTTGCCAAAGTTTTCTCCCCTCCCCGATTCTTCTTCTCCTTCTTCTGTTGTTTTTTTCTTCTGTCATTTCTGCCTCTAATTTCCCCTTCTTTGTAAACTTGTTTCTCATTCACCATTAGTTGTTTCAATAGGTGATGCATCAAATTTGGTATCAAAGCAAAAACTTGGGAAATACATCAAATTTGCTTCAATTATTTTTCCAGAAATTTCCCCCGTCATCTTCAAAAAATCACACAAATCCGCCATTCGCGAATCATTAACCAGTTTCTCCAAAATCTTGGAATAGCATAAAAGAGAATTTGGTGTGGCAGCAATTTTTTGTTCTTTTTTCAGATTTTTGTTCCTTGAACCAAAAAAAAAAAGTGTGAAAAAATAAATAAAATATAGTATTAAGAGTCCTATTGTTACACGCTGCTACTCAAATCTTGTAATATGCTGATATTCAATATTTATCTAGATAACATCCCAATGCACTCTTCAAGTACATCTCATAATCATAATTCAACCAAAATACCTACAGAGCTAAGCAACCCATTTAACCCAAATTTCACTCAGCCCACTTATTTTCCAGCCTAAACACTTACCCATTAGTCCATTCCTTGTCTGACCCAAACTGTATGCCCACTCCAATACAATAACCTACTAACCATAAACACTAGCCCATTACACAGATATCATCCAAACCTATTCAACCCACTACCATTTCATCTTCTTCCTGTCGACTTCACCATCTCTCACATCCGCCACCACGAACCCATAAGCCGCCGATTTTGCCAACAACCACACCTCGCCAAAACCATACTCAAAACCGCTACCTATAGATTACCAAGCATCCTCCCAAATCTGGTTCTATCGATTACAGTTCGTCGCATCCTCTTAAAATCTACTGCAATCGCCACTAAACCCACTCAACAAATAACCATGGTCAGGCAACACTGTCCACCTTGAATTGCTTTCACTCGCCGGCTGCCATTCAGTTGACGATAGCTACGTTGTCTTTTCCCAAGTAACCACCGCCTCCCGCCGACATCTCCTCACTCGTTGACAACCGCAGCCTCACACCGGCATGCTTAACAATAGTTCACTGCATTCCGAATTTCATAGTGCACCCCAATACCTGGAATTACAGAACCATGCACGATCAAGCCACCCATTCGGTTACTCCACAAGTTTCTATTTCAGCACCTGTTCCGAGTTTATTGAAGCCAGCAATTTACAAGATGCAATGGGAGTGAATTCAAGAGTTGGAGACATTTGACACAAGCATACTTGAGACCCACGCATTAACAATTCAGGCAACTAAACAACAGGGAGTCATTGTTCTCTATTTATTGTGTGTTTATACTACCGTTTCATTTTAAAAGTGCATCATTTAGATTCTCTGTTGTTGTTGTTACCCTAATAACTTTAGCCTTGAACCCCACTTGACTGGAATCATTGACCAATGTTATTAGCTTGCCATATTTGGACTTGCGTAATCCCAAATTTTAATTAGAAAAAAAAAAATTGACAAAAAAATTATAAAATTTCAAATTGCTATTTTTAATTATTGGCACTTGTTGTTTATTGATCTCTCCATTGCACTTCATTTAGCTATGTTGCTTTGCATGCAATTGCATAGTGGTCACATTATCACCTCTAGTTCTCGTACCCTGACCATGGACCATCCCAATTTGATGCTCTCACCCTACAATTAGCACAACTTGCCACTAATCAACAATAGTTACAGACTCAATTAGCGGCTGTCCAAACTGAGATGGATGTTACTCGTGAAGATAATAGAGTCCTAGCTGTTGGGTTGAACATCTTTGAGTCGTGCAGTAATAGACTATCGTCGTCTACAAAGCGGTTGACAACATGTTAGACGTGACCATAGAGACGGAAATCCAGTTCGTGAGCATCACCGTCACAATACTCAAGTCTCTCCCTCGCCACGACGAGGGATGAAAGACGCCGTGCTCCTCCTGTTGGAAGTTGAGATAAAATGAAACATCGCCTTCAAGAGAAGTACTTACCCCAATCTTATAGGGGTAATTTGTTAAATCAATGGAATGCTCTTATGCAAGGCAATCGACCAGTGACTAAGTGCGTCACTCAGTTTGATGAATTCCGAATGAGATGTTAGTTCATTGAGGATGAAGCCATGACTTTAAGTAGATTTAGGCCAGGCCTAAGAAATGATCGATCTTAAATGTGTGTTTGTCTTTCGGGGTGTTACTACTCTTGACCATGCTTATTCTTTCGTCTAAGATTATGAGTTAGTTACTAAGATTCCGTATAGAAATCGTGGTTACAACGTGCTTCCATCTCTTCAACGTCCACTCCTTCCCTTAAATCTATCCTAGGTCTTCCTATCTAATGTTCCTCCTGTAGGGGAAAATAAAGGTAAAGCCCCTAAAGTTCCAAGGACGTCCTCCCACTTGCAATGCTTTTACTATAAGGGTTTTGGTCACATTTTTTTCTAAATGTCCTAGTCGAGCCCCGATTATGGAGGAACGTGGAAGTGTAGTGGATGAACCGTTAGAGGATCAAATTTATGAACCTAAGCTTGAATCTAGGTTAGGACCCCTTATCACACGTCTCGATTAAGTGTTGTACGTTGTACCCTTACTCAAAACCCAAAATGCTAATGATTGGCGTCGTCATGCCATTTTTCACACTTACATCAAGATCAATAATAAGAGTTGTTAAATCATTGTGGATAGTGGTAGTTGCATTAATGTGGTTTCGATGGCTACTATATCACGTTTTGGGCTGAAACCAATTCCTCACTCTCAGTCGTACAGCGTGTCCTAGGTTGATACTTCTTCTGTAAAAGAGCATTGTTTAGTACCTATCCAATTCCTCAAGTATAGGGATCATATATAGTGTGACGTCATTTCCATGGATGTCCGTTCACGTCATTCTTGGCCGAACTTGGTTGTTCGATTTAGATGTAATCATCTATGGTCGCTCCAATTCATGTTCTTTTGTATTTAATGGAAAGAAAATTCACCTTAACCAACTACCCCCAAAACTTAATGGCTCGCAGGAAGCAAAGAAAAGTGTGGAACAAAAAGGGTTATATAACATTAAACCTATAGAGTTTTGAGTGCAAACTTTTGGGCGATTCTGTTGTGCTTGCCGTAGTTGTTATGGAGGTTCTATTAAACTCCCCAATAGCAGCCCCTGCTAAAACGAGTTTCGGGATGTCTTTCCTGAGGGCATACCTGACCAATTACCTCTTTACGGACATTCAACGTGCCATAGATTTTGTCCCAGGGAGCCTCTCTTCCAAATTTGCCTCATTATAGGATGAATCCTACTGAGTGTGCTGAACTTCAAAGACAGGTAGATAAACTCTTTCACAAAGGATTCATCTGTAAGATTTTAGTCATTGTGCAGTTCCCGCCCTATTGACTCCTAAGAAAGATGGCTCTTGGAGGATGTGTATACATAGTCGTGCTATCAATAGGATCACGGTGAAATATCACTTTCTCATCCCTAGTGTCACGGGCTGCAACTTTGCTTAAGCCTCGTAATCCTATCGCAGCCATAGTTTGCCCAACTTCGACCGCACATTGTAAATAATTTATTTAAATAGATAGAAATTAGAAAATTTTAGTATGATTCTTCGGCCAAAAGACGTCTACTCCCTTCAGTTGGGTTTTTGTTCCGAAATCTATTATAAGGGGTATTAGTCTTTCAAACATTTTTAAACTTTCTAGTGTTCGCCCCCTACATTAGCCATTGTAATTTTCTGCTTTCTTCTATTGTAATGTTCAGCTTTCTAGCAATCAATAATCAAGTTTATTTCAATGCATTTCAATTTCATGTTGCAAGCTTTCTTTATATTGTGATCAAATTTACTTTCGTCCCGAAACGATCGAGAGAATGCGAAAGGTAGTCTAGTGGAACAGACTACTGCCGCACGGTGTTCCTTTTCTATGCTAAGAAAAGGTAACCCGTGAAAGTTAGTATCAGAATTGCGGCTCAAGATCTCGTTAAAAAAGCTATGAAAATTGATCAAAATTCCTCGAACACTACGAAGGTGGTAGATGTTCAAAAGAGGAACACCAAACAACGTTTGGAAGCGCTTGAGATGACAAACACTAAGTTGTGTTTTGCCATGGAGAACCACGGAGAAAAGGTCGAGGTGGCAGAGACGGAAATTCGAGAATTATGCATCCAACTGGATGAAAGCTAAAAGGCTTGCGCAGCTATGACAGAAGTTGTTGGTACCATACCTGATCTGCAAGATGAGATAGGAGCGTTGAGAGCTCAGTTACTAGTGCTTCAACGCGCGGTTGGCAATTAGCAAGCCATCGCACAAGAGCCGGTGCAGAGGCTCAGAATTCCAGAATCATGTACCTACGGAGGGGCACGCAATGCTAAAGAAGTTGAGAACTTCTTGTTCGATATGGAACAATACTTTCTTGCGGCTTTAATAAAAAAGAAGCGAGAAAGATCACAACAGCTACCATGTATCTAGGTGGAGATGCAAAACTATGGTGGCGGACGAAGTATGTTGATATTTGGTGACCTTCCCAAGATTCAAACAATTATTGATTGGCCTGAACCTAAAACTATACATCACATCTGGAGCTTTTATGGCCTAGCTACCTTTTACCATCGCTTCATCGAGGGGTTTAGCATAATCATGGCTCCTATTACGGAGTGCGTGAAGAGATAGGAGTTTCATTGGACACAAGAAGCGACTAAAGCTTTTAAGTTAAGTCAAGAAAAGAATGATGGAAGCTCATGTCGTGCGCCTTCCCGACTTCTCCAAATTTTTTGAGGGCGAGCGTGATGCCTCCAGGGTAGGAATAGGTGGAGTCCTTAGTCAGGAACACCACCATGTAGCTTATTTCAATGAGAAGTTAAATGATGTCAAACAACGGTAGTCGACTTGTGATAAGGAATTGTATGCAATTGTACAGGTTTTGCGCTATTGGCGCCATTATTTGTTGCCCCAAGAGTTTTTTATTCGGACCATGAGGCCGTCCATCATCTCAACTCCCAGAAAATGTTGAATTCTAGGTATGGTCGTTAGATTGAATATTTGTAGGCATATTCTTTTATTTTGAAACATAAGGATGTTGAGAACCAAGCAACTGATACATTAAGTCATCATATCTCCCTTTTATCGGTCATGAGCGTCAAGGACGGTCAGATACTGCAGATGAATTTCGCCTTAAGGGTTACCTTTTTAGAGCCAATCAAATAAATTGTGCATCTCTCGAACTTCAGTGCGAGACTTCATAGTGTGGAAAATTCATGCGGGGGTTTAGCCGATCACTTTGGACGTGATAAGACCATAGAGGAGATTGAACGTCAATTATATTGGCCTAGTTTGAAGAAAGATGTAGCTAAAATAGTTAGTACATATGACACATGTCAGTTGGCCAAATAGAAGAGGCAAAACACTGGTCTATACGCATCTCTTGCCGTCCCTAATTGGCATTGGCAAGATGAGAGTATGAATTTTGTGTTAGGACCTCCACGCACCTCGAAGAAGCATGATTTTCTTTTTGTGGTAGTCAATCGTTTCTCGAAAATGGTTTATTTTATCCTTTATAGCAAGACTTACGTCCAAGGTTGCCACATTGTACTTTAATGAAATTATCAAATTGTATGATCTTCCTACGACCATTGTGTCATATAGCGATGTTCATTTCACCAATCACTTTTTAAGAAGCTTGTGGCAAAAGGTTGGTACTAAATTGAAATTTTCTTTTGCTTAACACCCTCAACAGTCAAACGAAAGTGGTTAATCGTAGTTTTGGTAATTTATTAAGATGCCTCATCTATGAAAATCTTAGAAATTGGGATTTGATTCTTTCTAAAGCTCAAATTGCATATAACAGTTTCATGAATCGATCGTTAGGTATGAGCCCATTTCAAGTTGTTCATGGGTACAAGCCTAGGAAGCCTTTAGATCTCATTTTCCCATGTCCCCACTTGCTAGTGTCTGTCAGCTGAGTCATGTGCACATCATCATAACTTGCACATTGAGATCAATAAACAACTTGAAGTCTGTAATGCATCATATAAACTTCAAGCTGGTTTGCAAAAACGAAATGTTAATATTGGGGATTATGTTATGATCCGAATTAGACTGAAGCGACGTCTATCTAGATCCGCCTCCAAATTGCAATCCCGTATTGCTGGTCCTTTTAAAATTTTAAAGCAAGTTGACCTAATTGCATACGTTATTGATCTTCCGCTACATCTTGGATACCACTCTAGTTCCAATGTTGAGGACTTAATTGCTTATAAAGACAATTTCAATCCCTCCGATGATCTTCTACCTCCATCTGTGGACCTTGACCCTGAATCTCTTACCACTTCTAACCCAAAACCACCTCTCACAGCACACATATAAAATTGATGCTATTTTAGATGAACAAATTGTGTTGAATAGTGATGGAGAGGTTCAACACTTGTTCGTTGGGTTAATTAACCTGATTCTGACTGTAAATGGATTCCCAGAGAGACTTCAGAAGCTTGACCTATATTTATTGAAGCTCTATCGGAGTGAGCAGGGAGTGAGCAGGATCTTCCTTTGCCCAGATCTCCTCCTACCCATTCAGGGGAATTGGTAGAGACACCAGATTCAAACCTCCACTAATACGCTTTTATGGGCGTCGAAAGAAGCTTGTTTAACCACTTAGTTTATGGTTAGAAGATTGACTACAACCTCTTGTGATTTATACACTCGACATGATTGAGTTTTTCTTCCACCGCGGGAAAGTTGATGCGGATATCTATCGAGATTTATTTTATATTGTGAACTCTTATTTATGTTTCTATCATTGGGCTTGTATTTAAGGTTGTTTATTTGATTATTTATATGGTTTTGGATTGGAAGAAATGACAGACTATGAATGAATGAAATAAATTGTGGTTTGTTGCCAAAGTTTTCTCATTTCCCCAATTCTTCTCCTCCTCCTTCCATTGTTTTCTTCCTGTCATATCTGCCTCTAATTTCCCCTTCTTGTAGACTTGTTTCTCAATCTCCATTAGTTGTTTCAATTGATGCTGCCATGGTATGAAAAAACTGTCAAGAAACCCGCCTTGAGGCCCGCCTCACTGTGAAACTCATGTCGTACGCCTCGAGGCGGTATTTTTGAGGCTAAAAATATGAGGCTTACACCTCAAGGCGTGCGCCTCATTTAAAATTTAATTTTTCAATTGTATGAAAAGAAATCAGAAATTGCACTTCTTAAAAAAGAAAATGGCCTATTTAAAAAAGCATTTTAGGCCCAAACAAAACAATAAAATGAGGTCACATTGCAATTGGTGGATGAAGAAAATGATTTTCTAGAAATTTAGAGTAGTGAATAGAAAGAAAATGGGGAAATTAAATTTGATGATGATTCCATTAACGATACTAGTAATATTGATGATAGTGTAGACCTATGTTGCTCGGGCTCTTCAAAAATGGAGAAGTACCCGTGTCGACACGACATGACACGGATACTGACACGGGATATGGGTCGGATACTTGGTCTTGCATGGGATATGGGTCGGATACTTTTGGTTCTAGATCATTTTAGTTTTAAAAAAATATCATGATTAATGTTGTTACAAATTTTTTTTTAAAATGTTTGTGGTGAGGCTTACGCCTCAAAACGTTTTGAAGCTTACGCCTCGCCTCGTGATAAAAAAAGGCCTCAGTACCCGTTTACGTTTTTTCAAACTATGGATGCTGCATCACCTTTGCTTAACCCAATCAACCTATTAGTCTTTATGCAATGAAGACAAGATCTACCATTGGGATACATGATTTACGTTAGGGTAAATAGCAATGTGCAGTCCTCAACCTTGACCACCTTTGCACTTTGTCCCCAACTTTATTTCTCTTGGCATCAAACTTCTCAATCTTCCTTTTCCGTCCAAGAAAAACAGATGCGTTGGCTAAAAAGATAAAATTTCCTCAAATTTAAATAAGGGGAAATAAATATAAAAATAATAAAAGAGAGAAAAAAAATACTCCCAAACCACTTTCCTTATTAATAGTATAGTTGATTTCTTAGTTTTCTAATATACCCCTATTTAACGTGCCTCGCTATCAATAAATATAAACTACTCCTATTTAAACCATTATTTAATGTAGGGGTAAATTACGAAAAATGTACGAAAAATTATATTTCCAATTAATTACGTTTTCTTAATCTGAGTGAAAATGAAAACAAACCTATCTATATGGAACGGAGGGAGTATAATCTTTCAAGACCCACCCCACCCCAAATTCACACACGTGATACTAGAAAATTTTCTATCTATTATCAATGTAGACTGTTAGTTCTATTTAGACCCCAGGAAAATTCAAGAATTTTAAGCATCAAAATAGTATCAAAGCAAGAATACTTAGCCCTCTTAATAATGTTTGTTGCAACTGAAGATAAACTTTTATCTATTTACAATCAAACCCCACTTCAGCAGAAACTAAGAAAGTAAATTACTTTCAAATATGCTTTACTACAGCTTACCATTTTTACTCCAAATTCTAGCTTGGCCATCAAATGAACCTGTTGCAAGCAGTGTCCCATCCCCCTACATAAAACAAAGAGTGCATTTTTATCACTATATACTCGTAAAATAAAAAGATACAATCTGAAGAAGATAGATCCAGAGAGACAGAGCTATGTTGAACAAGTTTCTAGAAAAAAAGGCACATGCATCCTTAAATCCTTTACGTTCAAACAATTCCCTCACAACCAATTTAATGTGTTATCTTCAGACTGCTAACATCTACCCAACGTGCAATGTGAATTATCAATATTGACTACAAAATTCCAATATAATGTGCTTATCTTCCAGACAGCCAATATTCACCAACATGATAATTAACAATGGCCAAAAAGTTCCATTTATTATTACCGCTGTCCCAATCTTCTACTATTTATATGAAGCAGAAGCACACCAAATTAACGGTCCAATTTTCAATAGATATCAGCCCAATCAAACTGAAAACTGGTAGTGAATCAACTGAAAGATGGTTAGATAATTTAGCATTAAACCATAATTGTTTTTGGTTTATGGTGAGTATGAAACAATCCACCAAAAATGATTATAAAGGGAAAAAAATGAAAAAAGAATTTTAGCTTTTTTCTGTTCAGTGACAAAATACAATGAAAGCATTCAACCCTTTTCTCTTCACAAGGAACAGTAAACATCAACTAATTGCAATCCAAATGGTTAACTGCATGTTAGAAACAATCAGAAGGAACTTAAGAGGAAAGAAAAGTATTTCAGCACTTAGGCTATAAAGGAACTGTCCTCGAAAGAAAAGTACTTCAGCATTTAAAGCTATAAAGGAACTGTACTCACATTCCAGTCAAGGGTTGTCACATCTTTACTTTTCTCATTTGTTTTAGGTTTGACATGCTTAAGTACCAAAACGCTCGAACGGCAACTTTGTAAACTTGATCTACTGGTCCCGTCAGTGATTGTCCAAATTCGAGCAGTTGAGTCTCCAGATCTAGGTAAAAGAAAAAGTAAAAAAAAAAAATTAAAAAGGTAGCCCATCAACCTCACGTGAACACAAAACTACTGTTAAAAATGGCAAAAAGAACATCATGATCACTTTCATATGGCCTCACTGAAATGGGAATAACTAGTGAACTTTTTCTATCAAAATGCATTACTAATTATCAAATTAAAGCTGCTACAGCTTGCTTGGATTAAATATATGCATACAAATCCAAGGAATAAAAATAAATCAGGAACCACATTAGATTATAATTAAAAGCTCTTGCGCAAACTTCATGCTTAGCAATGCCAAATCTAAGACTTTTTAGCAAGTAAAACTGGGCAATCAATACTATCAACTTTCTCACCGTATCACATCACGGAATTCCTTTTTTTTTTTTTTTTTAATAGATAACTTTCTCACATGTATCATTCTTACAAATATTGTGTTCTATTTGCAATAGAAATAGAAAATTATAATTATAGTAAAGTTACAAAGGCAGATTTTTAATTCCCTAAAACAAAATGTAGAAGTACTAACCTAGCTTGTTTCTTTCTATAAATGACTTAATTGATGTTATAATTGTCGGATAAATTTTAACCTTATATATATGAGTAGATAAAAAATGTTGTAAACTATATCATTTCATCTACAAGAAGTTAGCATTTGGCTCCAGAAGCCACAAGTTCAGTGTCAGCATGAATACCTCCCCTCTATTTAGCATGACGGTGATTATGTCAGAATATCATTTTCCCAACACCAAACCCATCTTGTAGGAATTCAAATTGCTAATTCACATTAGGAACTTATCAGCACCCTTAAAGTTACAAATAGTTTTCATTCATGATTGTGTAAATGCCATTCCCAGATAATTATGCTACTAAGGAATAACTACTTAGATTAGCACAAAACAACAGTTCATGGTCCATAATTAATTCATACTAGACAATCAACGGTACTTAGTATCTCATCTGAGACAGGAGAAAATACCCACACAGAAGCAAGAAGGGATTCTGATGGACTCCATGCACAAGCACAAACCTGCAACAGAAGAAAATGTGCAGATTGGTATATGTAGTTAAGCCTAAAAACGAAATGGGTTGCATGCCATACAGGTATTCAGACCTCAGAAGTATGTCCTTCCAAAATTAACACATCAGAACTAGGGATCTCACGATTAGGAGATTGTGAGCAGACAGAGACATCCATGGGTTCAGGTCCTATTAACATGATAAGAAGATTAGAATAGTTAATTAATTGATACACTGCTGACATGGAGCATGCAGCCTTAATCAATGACATTACAAATGATTTAGCACTTCTATTTCTTATTCATATAAGAAAAGAAAATACAGTTGATGGCACGTGAAGAATGAAGGCAAACAAATTTTCTTTTTCTGTTATAAGAAGTAACAGTGCCAGCAATCCAAACTGTATCTAAGAAAGCCAAGATGAATTGTAATTCACATTTTTGTACATCACAATGGCATTGTCAAACACCCATAGTGAAGAACAGGTAACCTAACAGAGGACAAAAGAACTTAATGCCAACCCAAATAAAGACTCAAAAAATAGGAGAAAAACAAAATGCACTTGAGTATTAATTCAAGGTTACCAAAGGTGGTTTTATCCCCACAACACCCATTTTCTTCTTGTCTGACGCCTTCCCTGTTATCTTGATCAGTAATAATTTCTCTGTCGGTTCGATCCTCTTGCAGCCTTTTGATTCGCTTATTATCCTTTTCAACTCTATCTTTGCCATTTTCATAATCTCTTTCCCTACCATCCCGTTTCTCCTTATCTTTTTTCCCCTTCACCTTTTCTTCCTTGTCTTTCACATGCCTACTTGCTCCTTCGTGCTCTTTGTCCAATTCCTTATCTTTTTTATCCTTTTCTTTTTCTTCATTAACTTTTATACACCCACTAGCACCTTCAGCTTCTTTGTCTAATTCCTTTCCCCTAGCCTCCTCTCGGTTCTTTTTCTTGTCCTTTATTATTTTCTGCAGTTCATTGACATCCTTTGTAATGAGATCCAAAGGTTGCAGAAATGAGAAGTCTTCATCCACGTCAGTCTCCACCTGATTAGGGTAAAACAAACATCAATCGACATAAAGATGTCCCTTTTGTTATATTAGAAGAAAATTAAATGAATATAAACTGCAACCACAGCCGAGCTGGGACAAAATGTAAAGAAGAATCATGCATTTCTAACATTACTCAAATTTGCTTCCATCTCCAAGTATTGAAATCCCTTCTGTACAAATCTGATCAGAGCTCCAGGTGGAACTAAATTGCCATCAATAGGGGACTTGTTGATACCAGCCTCATAGCCAAAAACAAATGCTGTGTGGGTAAAACCTACCAGGCAGTTTGTTACATCACAGGTTAGAGAGAGGGGTGGAGAGAAAGACCTTCCTTTGTCCAATAAAGCTTTTCTCTTTGTAAATGAAAAAATAATAATAATAATAATAATAATAATAAGCAACTGCCCTTCACAATCCTAGGATTGTATGCATTAACGAAGTAGCACCCAAATGCATCTAGGTTAAATATGTGAACTCAGGTTATTTAAGCACACCCCATGGAAAAATTTTAAGCCTAAGCTTATTGAATCAAAATTATGTATCTTATGCCCATACAAGGACTAGGGCAAAAGTTGGATGGACTAGGCCAACGCATGGATAATTTTTGCCCAAAACAATAAATCAATATTACAGGTTCTGCTAAAACCCCAAGGCAATTCAGTAAGAACGATTACAAATCTGAAGGACATCCCCAAGAATCATAACCGAGGGCACCAAAATCATTCTCACTGGTAAATTCCCTGCGAGGAAGATCATTTTTTTTAAAATCTTGAAATGTCTATAGTGCGAAAAACGAAACCCTAATTAAGAATTAAAAAAACCGTGTGACAACGATACCTGAATCAATTCCCGCTTAAACATAAATTCTAAAACATTGCAAACATGCATAAGCAATTCAGACATATTATATATATAAGAGCATGGATATACACACACACGTGCATATCTACATATTCATATGTACAGAGTGACAGAGAGAACCTGATTCTTGTAGATAACGAAAGAGGATGTAATTCAACTCCACGGAAGTAATGGAGGCCATTTATAATGAGCGTAAAAATAAAGAAAAATTAGTACATCATTTTTACTGAATTTTGGAGCGGCACCGGAGGCTTGTTTATCAGAAAACTGACGTGTTTATGTGGAAGTGTTTTAAAATAAAGAGGATGAGAGTTAATGACGCGCGAGTTAAAGTCGGAAGAAACGTCCAACACGTGAGGCAGCAATGGCTAGCCAATGGAATTATGCCGTTTGTATTCTTCTCGTGATCCTTTTGTCAAGTGTTCTCCAGTACTCTACATGGGCGTTATTTCAGGGAACAATACTCAAAACCTAGATATAAGAATTACTTTTCAAAACTAACAAATTTGTTTAATTATTTCAAAAATCAGGCGTTAAATAGATTTATTAAATATTAAATAATAATATAATATATATTAATTATTTACACCCCAAACCAAACACCTCACCCACCCATATCACTTCACTACACCACCTTCCATCCATCTCTTACACAACTCCGGCACCACTTCGGCGTCGGTCCGGCAACTGCTCCAGCGAATTTTTCGACTGCCGCTCCGGCGACTTAAAAATTTCCAGAAAATAAAACACTGGAAATCACACCCCCACCCCATGGATTCACCTACTACCTGTCACACCCCTACTTCCACCTCCTAAAAAATTACAGAAAAAAAATTGTGCAGTGTGACTATCTGTAACTAATTATGACCAAATGTGTATTCAACCAATTGAATTTTAATTGCGATATTATATGATCAACTCACAATCGATCACAATTAACACAAAAATTGATCACAACCAATCACAATGAACACAAAATTTGACGAAAAGTGTCACTTGCAGAACTTAACCATCTGGTATCAAGATCTAGTAACTAATCAATGGGTTATTTAAGAATTTAAGTTGATTTCCAGACTGACTGCAACATTTGTCACGAAATATTCTTACTACTTTATAAAGTATACATATTAATTGGGATTAGTATTTTCAAATGTAGTTAGGAATAGTAGCAGCAAATTTAATCTTTGTAGCAAACTAAAGCCTGTTGAAATTGTGTACCTGAAAATGTTTAGAATTTCAGCAACAATTAAACTTTATTTTCAACCACAAGAGATGAATTAAATTACTGAATTCCTAAATTACGGTCAATTATCTTAAACAGCAATTTTTTATTTCTTCCAACAGAAACATAGAAGTTATGGCAACAAATTCAGCAGCCTCCTTGTTCACATATTCACCAAGTACAGTACCAATTCTTGAAGGTGAACATTATGAATATTGGAGTAGTCAAATGCAAATCCTTACCCAGCCACCACAACACAACGCAGCACCACCACAATACCAACAACACCACCGCGGCACCACCACTACCGTCGCACTACCACCACCACCACCACCACCACCAATCTCAGTCATTATCACAGTGCCCTAACCAGTCTACGCCCTAACCAACCATCGCCATCGCGACACCACCACCACCACCACCATCTCAGTCGTCATCACTGCCAATTACTGCACCACAGCCGCGCCCCCCATAATCACCACATGGAGAATCAAGGCACCACCGCCGCAACCGCCACCATCACCATCACCACAGAGGCCATCTCTCACGCCAGCCAACATCAACACCACCACTACCAACTGCTAACACGACAAAACTCACTTAAAAAACTCTAGCATCAATTCGTGTCCAAAATTTCCCCAGATCCCATTATTTAACAATGGCATCATCGCCAACAAAGAACACTACCTCACTACGCACGGTGAGAACAAGGACAACCATGGGCATCGTCAAATTCGCCAATATGCGTGCGGCATCGAGCACTGTCGCTCTGAATCTACATCACGCTTCCATTACTAGCGAAGAGAGAGAGGGGGAGAACAACCCATCGTTCTCCGATGATACACGATATTAGGCTACCAGCGTCGTCACTCGTGTCGTTGTGGTGTGTATGGTAGTCACGCCGGCGCCGTAGAAAGAGGAGTGAGAGAGCGGTGCCGTAGAGAGAGGAGGGAGAGAGCGTAGAGAGATGTCGAGAGATTAGGATTTTGTGGATTGTGATGGTATATAGATTAATTTAGTTTTAAAATATAATTATTAATATTTAAATGTTTAATTATGTTCTGATTTTTGTAAAAACAAATTTTAAATCTGATTTTTGAAATGTTAACTTAAAAATCTGGTTTCGGGTAATTTTGTCGTTATTTTATGGTTTGGGGCCACAAATCTGTTGTCATGAACTATAGATTGGCCTAAATGAAACCCGATCTCCTTGTAATACTCAAGTCCAATTCCGATAGTTTAACGTGAAAATTACGGTCTACCAAAATCTTAAAATTTTCATTTCAAAATTAAGATTTATAACTTATTTTTCAAAAATCAGATCATAATTAAAATTTTAAATATTAATAATTATAGTACATTATTATTACAAAAATTAAATTAATATATATAAGCCACCCCGATTTCAAAACCATAATTCTTTCTCATTCTTTTCTTTACCTTCTCTCTTTACTCTCTCTACATTCTCTATAATGGCGGGCGACGGTGACACTCTCTCCTTCTCTCGAATTTCACTCTCTACTAACAACACTCTTTCTCTCTTTCTCCCGATTTTCACAACAGCAAAGTGGCACTGGCGTCATGCTACTGTTCGCAACAGTGTGGCACTGCCATTCATGGCAACGACGCCTAGAAATTAGGTTGATGTTTTCATCTTTTTAGGCACATTAGAAATAGGTCTAGATTTAGCTTGAAAATTGGGTCTTGGAAAGGTCTAGATTTAGTTTAGTGTTTTCATCTTCTCAAGCACATTAGAAATTAGGTTTAGCCGTTATTTTTGGTGGTTAGACAGTGGTGTCGTGGTTGTGGTGACTGGTTGGTGTTGACGGTGTGATAGTGACAGTGACAGTGACGATTATGTAGTGGTTTTATTCGATTAACTTGTGGTGGTGGTGCATTGGTTGTGGGGTGGGACGTTTGTAACCAACTATTTTAGTTGATTGTGATCAATAAATTGATTAATTTGTGTATATGACTTAAAAAATGTGATCGTGACTCACAATTTATTAAGTTGTGATCAGGGAATAACTTGTAACCAAATAATTTTATAATTTGTGACCGTGAAATAAATTGTGACTTATAAAATTTGTGATTTAAGACCGTTAAATAAATTTGACATGTAAAATTTTTTATTTGTGACTTATAAAATTTGTGTTTTGTGATTGATAAATAAATTGTGATATACATAATTTTGTATTTGTGATTGACGAATAAAATGTGACTACAAAATTTTTGGTTTGTGACCATGAATTAATTTGTAATCTATAAGAAAATTTATGTGATCAATAAATAATTTGTAACCAATAAATTCAATAATTTATGACTAAATTGTACTGTATGGTGATTTTAATATATTTAATTAATAAAATATATTTTAATTAATTATTTCATCAATAAGATTTAATAATATCCGATTTTTAGAGTTTTAAAACTTGTTTCTTAGTTTTGAAATTGGTTATAGTTAACCTCTTAGATATGAAAACTTTCCTCGGTTTAAATTGTAAAACCATGTTTGTATATCTTCGATAATAAATTTTATAGAAATATTTTATTAAAATGAATTTTAAAAAATTTTACCAAACAAGATTTAGCACCACAATATAGTGATATTAATTTATATGTTTAATAAAGTAAATTTATATTTTATAGAGCATATCACTAAACAATTTATTGTGGCTATTATAATTATACAACGTAGCTAAACAATGTAGTTTTCACGTGGCTATTATAATTATACAACGTATACTAAACAATGTAACTTGGATTGTGTTTTCACGTGGATTGATACTAAACAATGTATCCACTATTCACGAAAATATATTTCGAATAAAAATCACCGTAAGTGTATGGTTCGTAACAAGTAATAAAGTGAAATTTAAAGTTCCGGATATCATTCCCACATGAATTGATTTAGTTCAAATTTCTACTTTGACCTTAACCTAATCAAGAAAATATCGCGTTTATATTGTAATGAAAATTATGACTAAACTAATTTACTAAAGTGATTGCAAGTAAACTAATTGAACTAAAATGCAAAATTATGCTAGAAAATGAGTTGTTAAATTCAATGAATGAAAGGTGCACTAGGATCACAGATCCCCATGCAATGACCTCTTTTAATCTCAATTTTACAAATTGACAACACGTTGAAGTTTTGAAGAAATCAATGTTCTTAGTGTATCCGACAATCTCTCTCGAGTAATGTTGAATATATTCTCATATACGACCCCAATATATCCTTATGACGAATGCAAATATACAAGAGTGCATGAATTTTTGTGAACACTTAGAGATTCATGTAAGGCATAACAGTATATCTCTATTCCCTATTGGACCCTACGATGATTTATATCTTGTCGAGTATATTTTCCTTCTCTCGAATGCATGAAATATGCCACCAGATTCACACAATCATTTGCGCACATAATTATGGAGAAAAATAATTGTATATGAATCATTCAAGTTCAAATAACGTGTTTTAACATCAAAATTGTAAAACTTAGAATTAAAAGATTACATCTCATGGTTCATCATTCTCCTAGTACAGAAATATTTAACCTAACATGGATAAAGTAATAAAACATATAGATAATTGAAGAAAAGACATCACATGATCAATATTCTGTTTGAAAACCCGTAAATCTTGTGTTTTTCTCTGTAGTTTTGCCTCAAGATCTCTAAAGCCTAATATTCACCACAAACTTTTCAAGACTATATGTTAAGAAAATTTTAGCCAAATGAGTCATGGAGCTAGAGCTGTGCTTTTTATGAAGAGAAGTGTTACAATGCCAAAAGGAATTTCAATCATTGGTGTATTGAGGTGCTTAAGTTTGACAGAACTATTGCTTTGAAAATTTTACTATTTTAGCCAAATGAGTCATGTAACTAGAGTTGTGCTTCTTATGAAGAGAAGTGTTATAGCGCAGAAAGGAATTTCAATCATTGGTGTATTCAAATGCTTAAATTTGATGTAACTAATGCTTAACACAAATAATTTTTTTTATATCTCCTCTATTACGCAACCAACTATATTATGACACGTGTCTTGCACGTGCGTCTCACTTGTCTAAATAAAAGGGGTTGACGTAGAAAACTTGGAATTCACAATAAAAATAAATAAAAATAAAATCATTAATTTTGGTGTTGACTACAATTTCAAATCTATCACAAATTATTACCAACCAAACCAGCATTTGGTCAACTCCACCTAACCAAAGAGAAATCAAGCACGTGTTTAGAGATAACTCGCATGTGACTTCAGGTTATGTCTCCCCATGGACCCAAATTTACACATTCATATACAAAGAATTTCATCTTTAGGCTTATTGGCACAAAATGTCCTTACATTTGATCTTTAGTATGCAAAACATCTATACATTTCAATTTTTTACATTTTCACCCATATTTTCATATTTCATTGTAAAAAACGTCATTGTGCCCATCTGCTGTTAATTTCACCTTTCAGTTGTACACCTAAACTCATTTTTATTTTAAAATAAGAAGTATAAAATGGTGTGGCCACTTCCAAAAAATATTCAAAAAAGAGAGCATTTTCTTCCTACAAGAACATAACGAAATGCACGGTTTTCTTTCGAAATCTCAACCCTTCACGTCTCTCTCGCATCCATTCCCTTCCTCCCCTTTTCCTATCATCTCAAATTTGTCATCTCGTCATGGCTACTGTATGCACGCAATGGGAAGAAGATAATTTCTCGCAGTGGATTAGTTTTTTTTTCATTATTATTTTCTATTGAATGCACTTGTAGTACATTAAAGGTTGGTCTGAATTGTAAATCTCTTTTGTTGATGTATGTGAATGATGAATAGAACAAGAGACAAAATGTGTTTGAATGTTGTAGTATTTTGTTGCTGAATGTTGAGCAATATACACAGTCATTCTGAACTCCATAGGTTGTGATTTCATTCTTTTGCTAAGTTTTCTGTTCAACTTTTGTTCAACATTTGTATTTGTTGTGTTTATTGATATATCAATCTATGAATTTGATTTTCTGTCTTTAAATTGTAACTTGATCAGCGTGTTGAGTTGCTGTGACTGATCAATGTGCTAAGTTGCTATGTTGGACAGGATGCTTACAGGATAAGATAGATGATTTTCACATAGACACAATACGTAGGGACATTTGCACAAAACTTGTTGAAACATAGGGACTTTTTCACAAAAACCTTTGAAACGTAAAGACGTTTTGCACATGTTCAATTTTAGGAAAAAATACAGATTCATAGCAACATATTCGGTACGGAATTTTGGGAAACTGAGTTTTATGATTTTTTTTTTCGGTTTGATGTGGTAACTGGTAAGTAACAGCGGATGATAGCAGGTAAGGAAGCCACAACTGGAAAATAGAAAATGCATCGACACGGATGATGATAAACAATGGACTTCAAACAATAAACGCACTATTATTTTAGAATTACAATTTTACACAGTAAGTCATAATAGAAAACTTGATTTTGCTTCATTTGTTTGGTTAATCTTCAAACTTGCTTCTATTTCAGAGTTTCGTCATATATTATTGCTTAATTTCCTTTTTTTTTTTAACATGTGAATAACCTGTTTATGGGAGAAGAATACTCTCTCTCTCTCTCTCTCTCTCTCTCTCTCATTTTTGAAGTGGCTTGACCATTTTAAAATGTTTTAAAATAAAACCGAGTCCAGATATGTATTTAACAGTGAAACTAACAATAGATAGGCTCTTCATTTTATTTTTTTTATTTTTGCTTTTTGCACACTAAAAACCAAATGTAAGGACGTTTTGTGCTAATAAACATTTATCTTTACATGGAACACACAAATATAATCTTTAGTTAAAGGGTGCCATGGCTGCAATTTTCCTATAAAGCATTGGCATACAAGAATTTACTTGAGAATTGTCTTAAAACAATTTAAAACAGGATTTAGGCCGTCTGCAAAAGAAAATTTAAAACTTAAGATGATAATAACAATCCAAAAATGTGAATTGATTGTATGTAAACTGTGGGTTTGGATTGGTTTGACTCAAAAAAACAACCGGTTGTGTCTCTATGAGGCACAGAGATAGGCTGTGTCTCCGTGCCTCATGGAGACAAGGCACATCCAGTTTTTTTCTTTTTTTTTTTTTTTTTTTTTTTTTTTTTATACATTTTGAGTCAAAACCACCCAAACCCACGGTTTCCATACATTTTTTTTACATTGCTACCAATAAAAATGTTTTTTTCACTCGCATTCTAAACTACATGTAAGTCAATTTCCTTATAATTGGTTACTAGCTATATAAAGTGTACTGTTTTTTGCACACTTATTGTATTTTTAACCTTTCCAATTAAACTTTGTTTCCAAACAGAAATATAAAGTTCGAAAGCATATGACATACTCATTTTCAATTCCTGTAAATGTTAGAACCAGAAGCTTAAGGCAGATAGATTCATCTAGAGGTTTAATACGTGTAATATCAACAATCCAAATGATGCCTTCAATAGATGACAATGCCTCCCCGGATATATCCACCGAAAGAAAAGGTGTCAACATCTGTATATGTTAGTAATTTTTTAAATGTTGAATCTAAAATTAATATCCATATTTAGTGATATCACTTCATTTTCACCTATTTCTTCAAATAAAATTTTCTGTAATGGGCTCATTGATACTGTTGATCTCAATCTTGTTACTCGAGGCAATGCCAAACTCCAAGGCGACGATACATTCATATGCCGGTTTTGAATTTTTTTTTGCTTTTACTTGTGTTCTTAATTAGTTTGTAAATAGAAAATGCAATTTGTTTGGCAGCTCATATCAGGGCAATATGCTCAGTATACAGTACCGGATATGCGGATACAAGTAGACAGCATAATGAACAAGATTAAATGTATCTTTCATTAATAGTGTACTTGACTACGCAATTCACCCTACCATACCATGTCGATAGTGTTCTTGTTGTCTCCACTTATATTAGTTATATACGATTCTAGTTTTGTTTGCAGCATGGCCAATTTGAATGTTTACTCAACACTGTAGATGCATGTGCAATTGATCTCTGGCCTGATGTGGTAAGAACCTCTTTTTAGCATCTAAATTAAAGATTAGTAATATGTCAAATAGACTTTGAACAAAAAAAAATCAGGGAATTAATCGCTTCATATTATTTTTTGCTGCTCTATTCAGGAAGTTTCTGATACTTGGTTCTGTTAAACTCTGTTTCTGTGGCATGGTATACATATGCTGCTATTAGCACAAATCATGTCTAACCTTGAAAAAATATATAACTTATTTCCAATTTGGATCACTATAAAAATTACTTAACTTACTTATTTACTAAAAAGAAAATGATTTAAGTATAGCCAAGCATGCGTTGTATAAACCATTGTTATCTTGAATTCTAACATTGTAGTCCCATGTTATCAACAGAGGATGTAATTTCGATTGAAGGAATTTTTCCGGGCTTTTTTTTCAATTTTCTAATGTTGTAGAGTTTTCTATACCTTTTTTATGTTCTTTCTTCAATAAAAACCGATGCAGAATGAGCACTTTCCAATTATATACTACATCGACAGTTTGATATACCAAGGGAACTATACTCAATGGGATGAGCACTTTCCACATGCTTTGTATTGAACTTCACGCTTCTAATATTTTCATCATTCCTTTCTTGATTATTGTAGCGATGATTTTCCATGCTCTTATATTTACTTTATAATTGTTACTTTTATGCAGCTTGAACTAGGATAGGCAGTAGAAACAAACAATCTTAAACAACCTCATCGATACGTGCCATGGGTAGTTGTGGATGGTCAGCCATTATTTTTAGTCTATGTAGTGGTAATGATGAACTCAGTCCTATTTTGAATATGTGAGAACCTTTGGTTACATATTTAAGATACTTGCATTAGTTAACAGGTGAAATTTATTTGACTTGGCCGCCTTGCTTCTTGTTTGAATCCAACCTTGCGGTAACAATGGTTAGCTGATTTATTTAATCTCTCATAATTTATCTATAATTTTAGCATTTTGTTCTTCTGTAGGAAGAACTCCAGTTTACACAATGCAGAGCTCCTTATGATGAGAACGTATTTTTTGATCGGGTAATGATTTTCACAATCTTAACGTGTCTTCTATATTGGTTCTGACACCCAGTTTTCTAAGTCATGATTTCAATTAAGGCTCCGTTTGATTGTCGATATTTTCCCTGAAAGTAGGAAAATATTTTCCTACTTCCACTTTTTGACTGTTTGATATTCTAAATTTTCCACGGAAAATGTTTTCCTCCATTTTTCTAGGTACAACTCTTTAATGCACGAATGGTGGAAAATGTTTTCCAACCTTTTATTTTCCCAACTTTTTTTTTAGCAATGGCAACCAATTCTATCAACCATTGTAAAAAAAAATTTCATTTTTGTTGATAATTTCTATGCAAAACAAAGTCAAACGAATATGGTAATTTTTTCTAATTGTTTTAATTTTTTTTTTTTTTACTTTTTGGTAATTGGAACAAATTCTTAACCCAATAGTAGAAAATATTATCACTTTAATGGACAATTTTCATAAAAAAGGAAGTCAAACGGATTTCAAACTTTCAACATTTTCCATGGAAAATTATACCAATCAAACACATTTAATTACAATTCCCCGTAAAATAAGTTCTAGACAAATATTTTCCCTGGAATTCGTTTATTCATAGCATTTTGCACGTTCACTTTTGCCATTAATTAAATAGGCATGATTTTTTTCTTAGAGAATTTGATTCAACAAATTGTAAATGCTATCAATCTTGTCTCTCTTTTCAAGCTTACCTAGCTTTGTCTATAGTGAAGTGGTATTTAGAAGTTCCAGTATAAATCTGATCACACATCTTCAATATACTAATATTATTTGTTTCTTGTTGAAGGTGTCCGAATACAAATTATATATTTATAATGTAGATCGTTGGTACCATTCAGTTGAAATGTAACTGCAAGTACAAGTTAAATAATGGTTTCCTTTGCAATAGCGAAACTTTCCTTTTGTATATGACAAGCTAGCTGTCCTCCTTCCCTAATGTTTACTTAGTTTTTTTTTTTATTTAACTGGTTGTTGATTGAAGTTTGAAGCAGAGAATGCTTCGCTCTCCCGCTGAACTACTTTTAATGCTTGATGTTGATCGAGCAACCAAAGTGAGTGATCTTCAAAAACTTGAAAATCAGATTCGTACCCGCTTTGATTATAAAACATGTTCTGTTGTAGAATCTTCTATTTTAAGATGTCAAATTTTAGAATTAGGAAACTAAGAGCTCAATTTTTCTAAAGTATATAATATTTTGCCTCTCACATTAACTCCTCATTCAAGCTCCTAAAACATTTACAACCTAATATAAAAGAAAATCACTAAAATCGTTAATTGTATTTAGTTAAGAATACATTTATGACGGAAAGTTCAATACATTTAATACCAAATGTTCATATGGAGAATCGAAAAGATACAAAGAATATAGAAGAGTTCATTCGAAATAACTTATGAATATCTTTCATGTTTACGAATGAATTCCTCTAAAATTTTAATGTATTTATTTTCAATATTAAACAACTAACGTGCTATGTATGTTAACCACACTAGTCTTTTTAAAAAGTAACAAAAACTTAAAATGTGACAAAAAATTAAAAAGAGTGACAAAATTTAAAAAAGTGACACAATGTCACTTCTATAAAATTGACGAGCAACTTTGACATCCCTAGATGGTAATGTATAAAATTAAGTTAGTGACAGTGTGACACAATCTCACTTTTATAAAAATGTGATTTTGCTAGTAAAAAAAGTGACAAAAAAAGTAATAGAAAATAGTGACAAACACTATAAAAAGTGATCGAAACTCAAAAAAAGAATATAATTTTTATTTTATTTTTTACAGTTTTTTGGTCGACTAATATGGGGTAATATTAAAACTGTTTCTTGGATGTTACTGTGAAAGAATTTCCCTTTGCATTTTGGTTGGCATAAGCAGAGCATTTTGTGGCTCAAAACTGTACGGAAAGTCATTTTGCAACTGCAACTTTTAATGCAAAGAAATGTTCGCGAAGATACACCTCTTTAAGTTTATGGACGAGAATTTAACTTCTTTTTCCTTTTTTTTATACTATTCAATCTATCTCATCAAACATCTTAATTGAATGTTGCTTCTTTGTTGATGCAGTCATCAACATTTGAATATTCTCCTTTGTGGCCTAACAATAAGTATAAATACTCAACGTAGGCTTAAATATTCTTCCCCCTAAATTGTCATTCAATTCATACAAATGGAGAGATACAATGACATGGGAGTGTTTATGTGTGTATATTCTATGTATCATACAAAAATCATGGCATAATTCACACAAAAATACATTTGGAGCAATTAATTGAACACTTGATATGCACAGTAATTGAAAGGAGTAAAATTTTCTCATGATTCTATGTTAAATCCAAATATTCCACAACCAACATCAACTACGCCCATACTCCCAACAAAACTCGAAAAGTTCCAACCATGAGCAAGAATTTAAGACATAAAATTGAGCCAATTTACTTTTGATTTCTTGAAATTTTTATGGATGGAAGTGTGAATTCGTGGATGGATGATGTTGGAATATAGTTAATCTTCAAATTCCATCGAGATTTGGAGAAAAACGGATGATGTTGATGAAAAACTTGAAAAAATCATGAGTGAAGTCGGGTCTTTGTGTGTATGTAATTGAATGAGGTGGGTTTTGGGACGTATAAATTATGGTGATTAGAGGTTTAATTAATTAATTGGTGAATCTTATTATTTTAGTTTTCATTTTGTGTGAGACCCATTACGTTCCCGATCATGATACCTAACAACGTGAATTATTATTTTGATCTAATCAAAATCGATAAATTAAAATACCTCCTTTTAATTTATCATCAATTCACATCTGTCGTTCCCGATTGACATATAACGATGTATCGTGGTAGTACATGTGACCAGAAATGTCATGTGGTATGACAAAACCAAACTTATTCGTTTATCGTAGAATTATAATCCTTTCATTAGTATGATATAATCAATTACGAGATATGAATATATGCAATTTCAATTATCGATCATATTTTTCCTCACAATACTAAGTCAATGTAAGTGGAAAACTATTTTTTGACTTATGAGTATACATTGACCATTGATTTCATTATCAAATTAATTGAATAAATGTACATCACAATCTCTTACTATTTAAGAGTCGCAAATCATGTATTGATTATTCACAACCTTCATATGATTCTTAACATATTCGAACGATGTCGTATTAACGACTCTTGATAGAACAATATCCAACATCACCAAATTATGATTGTCTTTGTACAATGCACTATGATGACCCCTAGTCGAAGATCAATTCCACTATCAAACGTTACAGATTAATCACTGACACTCAAATAGTTATCCATGTTGACCTCAAGTCGAAGATCACTGCAATGTTTTGTTCTATAACAAAATATTTTATTTAAATGTCTCCACATTTTAATTTGTGATATCAGTTACTTACTTCACAAGTAAGAAATAACACATGTAATAGTCTATTCGTAATAACGATAGCCACATCTCATTATTACTTACAACCACGTATAATATAAAATTTCTTTATATATAATTTGTATTTCACAATCACTAACTTCTTGTAATTAACAAATTACCAATATTTAAATCTACAAATTCTATTATTTAATTTATTAGAATATCAATTAAGTTAAATAATAGATCTGTTATAAATTAAATGCACCAATTATTATATATTAAAAGTGTTTATGTTCAAAGTTGATTGGATATAAAGCATGACACATGTTCGACAATCAAGATTCCAACATGGAAGAATCAATTTGGCTATACGCAGATTTGTCTCTTGTTACCCATGCAAATAAATGGTAAAATTAACCTACCACGTGGCAAGGAGATGAGCCCACGTGGAGAAGGAATCTCGACCGATCCCAGACTGAATCTTCCGAGCGGACGAGGCAGAAGTTTTGCCTACCCGACCCCTTCTTCCTTGCTCCAATCCAAACACGAAGAGCCATATAGAAGGATTGATGGGACAACACATTACCGGCGCCACCTCTACGGACTTACGCCGTCCCATCAGGAGCTAAAAAGGAAGATTTGAGGATCTTAGCATTCATGGCTTGATTGGTAGTTAGGATGGGACGCGTAAGCTGTTTAGATGAAGCCACGCGTTCTATCATCTAACGGTCCTCAAACTGTTGTATCTCACTATAAAAGTACACACTTGACATTATGGAATGTTAATGCAAATTTTACACTTCAAACCAATGTGGGTATTCTCTCTACCCAAGTGTACTTCAGAAATCGACCCTCTCTCCTCTAAAAATAATTACGTAATAACCCATTAAAGACTTGGTGATTCTTCTTTCCTGTTGGACCATTTTTTGAGGTCAACAGATTGGCACCGTATATGGAAAACTTTGATACAATAACCATAAGCATCCTCGTGGTAAAAGTCATCCATGAAAAGCCTTGAAGAAAGGTTTTCGATTCTTGAAAAAAGAATCTTCGGAAGGAGACTAGGTGTAAAGAACACCATGAGTTCGAGTCATCAAGGGACACCAGACAGAAACGGGCAACCAGGAGCTTCGGAGGAGGAAATTCTTCGCACAAATGTAAATATTCGCCACCCCCGTCACCGTCATAGAAGAGGCGGTACCGCTACACGCCTGGCGCGGAAAGTGGGCGAAATGGCCACAAACATGAGAAATATAACCCGGCAAAACGCTACCGTGCAACAATTGTTGATGCAAATGCAACAAGCAGTTGGGTCCCAAGCACCCCAACACAGAGCTTTCCGCCAGGAAAGTGAAGATCTTGACACAGCACAGTATCCTCAAAGACATGGAAGAAACAGCTCTAGAGAGGGGGGCGTGGGGATGGCGCCCCTGTCGACTATACCTCAAGTCACATCGACAATGATATACCAGTAGAAGAGAACTTTCCCCAAGAATACTCACAGGAGCACGAGCCACGGAGGTCCGGCAGTATCTTCGATAGAATCATGCATTCTAAGCCTTTAAATAGGCCACAGCCCCCAACCTCATAAGGGGTACATGGGCAAAACGAGGAATATGACCCCCAGGGAATTCAACATCCACCTAGAAATAGACGAGAAAGGAGAGACGCCAATAACGAGAGAAATCGCGTTAATGCGGCCCCGCCCCGGTATCAAGCAAATGAAAATGACTCTGACGGGCCCTATAGGTCATTTGAACTCGACGATGATGATGAAAGTCTACCGTTTTCCCAGGAGCTCAGAAGCGCCCCAGTTCCCAACCATTTCGTTCTTCCGAAAATACCCAAGTATGAGGGAAAAGGAGATCCAGCTAAGCATCTCAACAATTACAAGACCCAAATGTCCCTGAGAGGCGCTTCGCCAGCACTGAAATACAGAGCTTTCCACCTCACATTGACTGGGGCAGCAAAAATTTGGTACAATCGCATTCCTGCAGGCAGTATTAGAAGCTGGCTGGACCTGAAAAAGGCCTTCCTGAACCAATATTTGTCTAGCAAGGAAAGAGAAGCCCCCATCCAGAGACTACAGGACATGAGACAACAAGCATGAGAGACCCTAAAAAGTTACTTGGCTCGATTTACTGACGAGATGACGTACTGTGAACAAGTGACAGACAGATAGGCCCTTTATGCCCTAAGAGGGGGTCTAAACATGAACACTTTGTTTTGGCGGGACGTGCGTAACAAAAACCCCACCACCTATGATGCACTGGTGGAAATGATGAGTAGTGAGATTGTCGACGAAGAACTGATAGACCACCGTAATAGGACCTCAATGGGGCTCCCACCGCCTCAGAGACACCGAAGGGGCCCTATGTCCCACCTGGTAGACCAGTAATGGACTCAAGTAGGACATAATATAGCCCCCACCTCGAGACAAGCACTAGCAACCGCTACATTGAATGATGTTCCCTCTTTGGCATATGAGGAAATAGCTCCCAATACACGCAAACCGTCGAATCTACCAAGAAGAAGGGGAAGAGGCAGGACAGAGGGTGCAGAGCCTAGAAATAGGCCATACTACGCATATCCTAAACCCCCCAGCCACAACACTGGGAGCTATGCAAATAAACAACACCGCAATAAGTATGATGCTGACCCCCATCATGGAGGCAGAGACGCCAGTCATCCGCAGAAAAATACCCAAGCACCCAGGAAGGATACCCGATACCACGAAGGATAGAAACATGGTCAGGAGCTAGAGGCCAAGAAAAGAGCCTCCCAACGTCAGGAATGCACCTATTCGGGAAATTGATACCATTATCGATGGCCCACACGTTGGAGGGAGTTCCAAAAACGCTCTGAGAAATTATGTAAGAGAAGCCAAGGATCCTCCCGTGTCGAATTATCTAATCCACAACTCCAATAAAGGTTCCCCGGGCGCCACGCCAATCATCTTTTCACGGGACGACTCCGCGGGAATCCATTACCCGCATTGTGATGCCCTGGTAGTCAGAGCTATTGTAGCCAGAAATGGCCTCAAACGTATGCTAGTTGATAATGGAAGCTCTGTTAACATACTCTTTGGAACCACCTTTGATAAGATGACATTGGATCATGAATTAGCCCCCATGACTGTCCCTTTATATGGGTTCACCGGTGATAGCATTGTCCCAAGAGAAAGAATAACATTAGCGATTGAAATGGGAGAATTTCCTTTCAAAGCTCAGCATTTTATGGAGTTTTTTGGTAGTAGACCATCGGTCCGCCTATCACGGGGTATTGGGACGACTCGCCCTTAGGGAATTGGAGGCCATAACTTCCATATATCACATCTGCATGAAATTTCCCACGAAAGAGAGAATTGCCACAGTCCGAGATGATCAAGCAGGATCAAGAGAATGCTATCTCAGTTCCTTGAGAAAATCCGAACCCGGAACCTCAACATGATCTTAGTAGATGCCGTGATGGTCGACGCACCCGAAGAGGGTATAACCCCTGAGCAAGGAGATGCCTATATGGCAGATGCCTCAGAAGAATGAATGGCAGAGATAGATTTAGACCCCAGGATGGTCGGGTCAGATTCGCAGGCTACCCCAGCAGAGGAACTGGAGCACTATCCCATCAATCTGGAAGACCCACCAAATCGTTACGGATCGGAAAAGAACTCAACCCAATATTAAAAACTGAATTAAGGGACTTCTTGCTCAACAATTTGGATGTGTTCGCCTGGAAACATGAGGATATGGCGGGCATCGACCCTACAGTCAGTTTTCATCAACTCAACGTGGATCCTAAGTTCTCTCCCCACAGGCAGAAAATGAGAGCCTTGAACCCGGAGCGTTACACAGCGCTAAAAGAAGAGGTACATAGGCTCATATCCAATAGGTTCGTTAGGGAAGCAAGGTACCCAAAGTGGGTATCTAATCCTGTTCTGGTCAAAAAGGCAAACGGCAAATGGATGGTCTGCATAGACTTTTCCAATCTCAATCAAGCCTGTCCGAAAGATAATTTTTCGCTTCCAAGGATTGATCAGCTGGTGGATTCTACTGCGGGGCGTGAGATTTTAAGCTTCATGGACGCCTATTCCGGATACAACCAGATTCCTATGCACCCCACCGACGAGGAGCACACCTCTTTTCTTACGGATCGGGGACTATACTGCTACAAAGTCATGCCCTTCGGTTTAAAAAATGTCGGAGCTACATACCAAAGGCTGGTTAACAAAATGTTCGCGGATCTTCTGGGCAAAACAATGGAAGTGTACGTGGACGATATGTTGGTGAAAAGCCTTTGGTCAACGGACAACGTAAGGCACCTGCGGGACACATTTGACATTCTAATGAAGTACCACATGAAATTGGACCCCTCCAAATGTGCCTTCGGTGTCGCTTCGGGGAAATTCCTAGGTTACATGGTTAACCAGCATGGCATTGAAGTGAACCCCAAAAAGATCAAAGCACTGGTAGACATGAGATCTCCTGGCAAACCAAAAGAGGTGTAATGCCTCATAGGTCGGCTCACAGCACTGAACCATTTCATCTCCAAAGCCACTGACAGGTGCCTACCATTCTTTAAAGCTTTAAGGGGAGGGAAAAAGTTCCTATGGAGCGAGGAATGTGAAGAGGCATTTCAGGGGTTGAAAGGGCACCTGGGTCAGGCCCCCCTCCTCTCCAAGCCAAAGGAAGGAGAGATTTTATCGCTATACTTGGCAGTAAGCGCCAATGCAGTCAGCTCGGTATTTATAAGAGAAGAGGATAATGTGCAGCTACCTGTATACTATGTTAGCAAAGCTTTCTTACCTGCGGAGGCGCGATATACAGACATGGAAAAGTTGGCTTTGTCGTTCATGATTGCCTCAAGAAAGCTGAGATCCTACTTCCAGGCCCACAGCATCCGTGTCTTGACGGACCTTCCCCTTATGCAGGTGCTTCAGAAACCAGACGCCTCCGGGAGACTGATGAAATGGGCCATAGAACTAAGCGAGTTCGACATTTCTTATCAACCAAGGAAGGCAATAAAGGGACAGGCAATAGCAGATTTTGTGGCGGGATTCACAGGAGCCACGGACATCAATACTACCATGGAACCAGATGAACCATCAACCTGGATGTTGTTTGTGGACGGTTCGGCGGGAGAACGAGGCTCAGGAGCGGGTGTACTATTGGAAAGTCTATACGGACACAAGCTTAATTGCGCGTTGAGATTCGGATTCAAGATGTCTAACAACGCAGCTGAATACGAAGCGCTCCTGGTAGGCCTCAGACTAGCCAAAGAAATGCAAGTAAAGAACCTAGCAGTCCGAAGCGATTCTCAGATGGTAGTCGACCAAGTTAACGGCAATTTCGCAGCCAAAGATAAAGGTATGGCAAGTTACGCGAAGAAGGTTAAAGAGCTCGTCCCCTGCTTTGACAATTTCGAACTGATCCAAATCCCTAGGACGGAGAACTTATATGCGGATGCATTGTCAAAAATAGCTAGCAGTAAGGATTCAGAGTTACTCAAACTTGTGCCAATCGAGTATCTTGCCCAACCTTCTACTGCTAAGACAGAAGAGGTAGTGTGGGTAGAAGAGACACCTCATTGGATGCGACCCATCCTAGCGTACCTCAAAGATCACATCCTCCCCGAGGACAAGCAAGAGGCTCAAAAACTCAGGCGCAAGGCCGCCCATTACTTAATAAAAGACGAAATCTTGTACAAGAGAGGATTTTCTTCACCGCTCCTACGGTGCACTGGAGGTGAGAATGCGGACTATGTGTTAAGGGAAATACACGAAGGAATATGCGGAAACCACTCCGGGGGGCTCACACTCGCCCATAGAGTGCTAAGACAAGGATACTACTGGCCCACTTTGAAGAAAGACGCCATTCACTTCATCCAAAGATGCCATAAATGCCAGCGCTTCTCCCATGTGCAGAGGCTACCATCCTAGGACTGTTGTATCCAGTCCTTGGTTCTTCTCAAAATGGGGGATCGACCTCATAGGTCACATGCCCAAGGGAAAAGGAGGAGCAAATTACGCCGTGGTCACCATCGATTATTTTACCAAATAGGTTGAAGCGGAACCGCTGGCAAAAATCACTGAGGCACACACTTCAAAATTTCTGTGGAAAAACATCATATGTCGGTTCGGAATTCCCCACTCAATAGTGACCGACAATGGACGACAGTTCGACAACAAGAAACTTCACCATCTCTGTGATGAGTTGAAAATCAAAAAGTATTTTTCTTCCCCTCATCATCCCCAAGCAAACGGCCAGGTTGAGGCGGTCAACAAAACCATCAAGCATCTCCTCAAAAAGAAGCTAGATGAATCAAAAGGAGCATGGGTGGACGAACTTCCCAATGTGCTGTGGGCAATAAGAACTACCAGCCGAACTGCTACCGGGAAAACCCCATTCTCTATGACTTACGGAGCAGAAGCAATGAGCCTCGTAGAGGTCGGTTTGCCATCGCCCAAGCGCCTACATTTCAATGAAATCTCAAACGAATAGATAAGGCGAGGCGAGCTAGATTTCCTTGAAGAAATGAGAGAGGCTTCACAGGTTAAGCTACTGAGGTACTAAAGGAAGATGATCAGATACTACAATGCCAAGGTTAAGCGGAAGTCCTTCAGGAGAGGCGACTTAGTGCTCCGAAAGGTATTTTTGTCTTCAAAAGAACCTGGAGCCGGTTCGTTGGGTCCCAATTGGAAATGCCCCTACGCATTACAAATGAAGTCCGACCAGGAACATTCTTAATTGAAAATTTGGATGGCAAGGCTCAATCCCATCCATGGAACATGGAGCGCCTGCGTATGTATTACCAGTAAGGCCCCGCTTTGTATATGTACTGCTTATGATCAATGAATCTCTTTTTATTAAATTCAGTTAAGTATGATCGATTCATACGACTTCACCAACGGTTAAATATATGGCGAGCCCATATCTCCAAATTATTTATTATGACAAGTTCATAAATTCAGTTAAATATGATCGATTCATACGTCTTCACCAACGGTTAAATATATGGCGAGCCCATATCTCCAAATTATTTATTATGCCAAGTTCATAAATTCAGTTAAATGATCGATTCATACGACTTCACCAACGGTTAAATACATGGCGAGCCCATATTTCCAAATTATTTATTATGACAAGTTTATAAATTCAATTAAGTGATCGATTCATACGACTTCACCAGCGGTTAAATACATGGCGAGCCAATATCTCCAAATTATTTATTATGACAAGTTCATAAATTCAATTAAGTGATCGATTCATACGTCTTCACCAACGGTTAAATATATGGCGAGCCCATATCTCCAAATTATTTATTATGGCCAGTTTATAAATTCAGTTAAGTATGATCGATTCATACGTCTTCACCAACGGTTAAATATATGGCGAACTTATATCTCTAATTCGTTTATTAAAACAATCAGTTCTTACACTTCCGTCAGGCAAATGAGTACTCACAACTCAACAAGAAATAACAAATAGCAAAAAGGGAACCAATTTCATTAAAACGAAATTACAAGAAGAGCTGGTTACAAAGACCCTAGTCTAAGGATACAGCGTCCTCCTTGGCAAGCTCTCATGCGGCCTCTGCCATATCCACCTCGCCCCCTCAATTGCTGGGGTCAAAGGTTCTTCTGGCAGGAACTCATTTTTCAGGGAAGACAAACCAATTTGAGGGTACGCCCCCGCCAGCTTAGCAAAAACTTCCTCGTGGCGACCCTCCGCCAATGGATTTCGAGCCCATCATATTCGACAGTCTCATGAAAATGTGCCACGTAATTATGGACTGCCGCGTCTTTAGCCTTTTTTAGCTTCTCATCGAAGGTCAACACCTCTACCCGAAGTTCTTCCACACGAGCCGCCAACTCCCTCTTCTCCTTATTTGCTACCTCCAAGGCCGACGAAGCAATTCTTTGAAGATTATCAGAGTTCTCAACCCGCTTCGTCAAAGCATTCACATCGGACCGGCAAAGGTGAATTTCATCCTTAAGTTCCTTATTCTCCTTGGAAAGTACCTTCACCTTTGACTCGACCTCGGCCAACTTTAAATTAGAAGCTTCAGCAGCCTTTTTGGCACAAGAGACCTCAACGTTGGCTTTGATAACAGAAAACTAGGCATTCTGGGCTCGGTGAGAGTAATCCTTCACCACTCCTTGTAGTCGCCTCGCCTCCATTTGGGCCGCAACCAAAAATTTTTGAGAGCAAGCCTGCATTGCAAGTTTGGCTTCCATCAAGTCGGCAACATCACAACACTCAGCGTGACTGAAGTATCTCTTTGTCCAATACTTGTGGTTGAGCCTAGCCGCCCCCTGAGCCTCCACATGGAGCATTTCCATTATGGCGGGAGCGATTTTATCAGATCGTTCGCCCAAAAAGTTCTGAACTTTGTCGTCACTGGGGATGCTAAAATCCACAGCTTTCTTTTTCTTCTTTCTCTGAAGGGAAGCCCCTTCCTCCATCACCTCTTCACCCTCCACCACTTTAATGGCAGCAAGGGGCTCAACCACCATGGGCCTCTTCAGCGACTCCCCCAAAGTTGTTGGCGTTTAGGAGAAGGTGGAGGACCGGTGTTCTTCGTAAGAACCGGCTTCCTCTTGGGGGGCCTATCTGTTGAGGCCTCACCTTCCTTTTGTCCCTCCCATTTATCCTTATCATTGGTTTTTGAAGAAGGCGGTGGAGGGTTCGCTTTGGACAAACGAGCAAGTTCGTCCATCTGGTTTTTGTAAGTAGAGGAATCCTTGATCAATGGCTTCTTCTTATGAGCTTCCCCAAGGCTCCTCAAATCCAAAAGGGCTGGTTTTACACGCTCCTTATTGTCGTGTTGCCCTGTAGAAAAGAATTTATTAGAAGGGGAATAATAGCAAAGAATGACGAACAATCGAACTGATCTTCTATCTTTGGTAGCCATCAGGAAATGAGTGACAATGAAACTCTTCTTAGCGATCAGGTTTTTGAAGTGTCTCTGCTCGACAGGGAGTTCGTAAATGGCTCTTACTACAGCCCACTCAGACGGCTCGAGATGAAATCGTTCAGCTGCAGCTGCACAAACCCCACATTAGTTCGGCGCTAACAGAGTAATTAAATGAAGAAAAAAATGAGGCTCAACTCACTGTACTCGTGGTATTGGGTCGGTACCGTTATCTCTGGGACCACATCCCATTCCATCGTCTGCCAACGACCCCTCACCCAAAACCAAGACGATTTTCAGTTCTTTATGGAGGTTGGGGTCTCCCAGACGAAGGGAAAATGTGAGCCCCAGGGATTAATGCAATACCCCCTTACAATCAACCCCCCCACTAGAGGCTCGAGGCTGAAAAAGGGTTTGAAAGACGTGGGGAAGCATATCCCCACCAAGGGTAACCTCCTTCCAAAGAAGAAAGGCCCCCGCTAACTGACTCCAAGCATTGGGAACTAGTTGGGTAGGGGCGAGGTTGTAGTGCCTAAGGATAAACCTGAAAAACAGGTGTAAAGGCAATCTTAACCCTCCAGCCAATATCGCCTCACTCACCGCTACACAACCCTGCCTAGGAAAATAGGCCCTTTTCCTCTTGGGTCCGTAGCAACAGTTCAATGTAGTCAGGGATCCTATACGACTCTCTATACCCCTCCAGTTCGCCCTCCTTTATATCGGTCGGCCATAACAAAGCCTCCCACCTAATGCTACGGTCTACAGGTCCTTCCTGCATCATCCAAGCACTATGAGGACCCCCCATCGCTTCTATAATCCTCCCTATAGGAATGACAGGGGGATACCAGCCTCAGCACAGATAAGGGCCATATCCACCCCGGTAGACCCTCATGTTTTCCCCTTTCTTGAAGAAGAGGCCATTAGAACGGGAAGAGAAGGCTGAAAGTTAACCCAGAAAAAGGAGAATACTTACGTAAAATCCAAAAACCCGGGCCTTGAAGGGATATAACAGAAGAACACAGCCAAATCTTCGACGGCAGTAGGAAAACGAGAGGCTTCGACGAGAATATCTCAAAAAAGAAAACTCTTAGTCGTAAATTTTCAGAAAATGGGAAAAGTGGAAAAACGGGTTTCCAGCCTTTTATATAGGATTCCTAAACGAGCCCCCACCGTTAGATGTCCCCTACAAGTTTAATCTGGACCGTCCACTTGTAATCCCACCATTTACGCCAAAGTCAGAAGGTGACTATTCGGATTTGAATCAAAGGCGTGGATGGACCCGTGCTTAGCACGCGCCCAGGAAAGGTGTATACATGGGCAAGCCTGCGCCGACGTTATCATTGCGCATTAAATGCACACGTCGCTCAAGTCTTGGAAATGACTGGAATTTCCAGCTGTAGTTCATCGGAACTCAACGCCTCTTGAAGCAACGACAGGTGCCACAATAGGGTTCGAGTGGGTGTATCTGGGGTTCGAAAATTCTTCAGAGGGAACCGCGAGATAAGTTACAAAAAGAACCTTTCCTCCGAGTGGATCGAGCTACCTAGGTCGCTAGATGCGACACTCGTGCCTTACTAATATGACGAGCTATCCTGCGAACGTAGGACCTCGGCCAAGCTAAAATCGACCTCCTCTAAAGGTCACATCAGCCCGAACAGTCTTATCCTTTGCCCCCGAAGCCTTACCACCGATCGTTTTGCGTAGCGAAGCTTCAGCTACGGGTCTCTTCTGTCGAAATAGTAAAGTCCACGCATAATATAAATAATTCTACATGGACTTAGGGGACTGATGTTACCCATGTAAATAAATGGTAAAATTAACCTACCACGTGGTAAGGAGATGAGCCCACGTGAAGAAGGAATCTCGACCGATCCCAGACCGAATCTTCCGAGGCGGACGAGGCAGAAGCTTTGCCTACCCGACCCCTTCTTCCTTGCTCCAATCCAAACACGAAAAGCCATATGGAAGGATTAATGGGACAACACACTGCCAGCGCCGCCTCTACGGACTTATGCCGTCCCATCAGGAGCTAAAAATGAAGATTTGAGGATCTTAGCATTCATGGCTTGATTGGTAGTTAGGATAGGACGCGTAAGCTGTTTAGATGAAGCCACGCGTTCTATCATCTAATGGTCCTCAAATTGTTGTATCTCACTATAAAAGTATACACTTGACATTATGGAAGGTTAATGCAAATTTTACACTTCAAACCAATGTCGGTATTCTCTCTACCCAAGTGTACTTCAGAAATCGACCCCCTCTTCTCTAAAAATAATTACGTAATAACCGATTAAAGACTTGGTGATTCTTCTTTCCTCTTGAATCCTTTTTTGAGGTCAACATCTCTCTTTCTCGTACTTTTGGCTTTTATTTTCTATTATACTTTCTGCATCTTCTTCATTTTCAAGAAACTGAAAAGACAAAAGAAAGTGTTAAAGAAATAGGCTCTTCACAGAAAAAAAATATCATGAGATTCATTCAAATGGAATATCAAAAGGTACCCTCGATGTAAATTATTTGAACTTGGGAATAAGAAAAATATGTTATACAAGTAAGAACAATTTACTAATAAATAAATTTATTTAAATCATTTGACCCCATTGATTTGAAATATGAAAAATAAGTGGACATAATTAGGGTGGGGGGTGGGGTACGAAAAAGCAGCAGCTACAGAAAAAGTAATCCATGATACACCCCCAAAGCGTCAAATACTATTTACAGATGCCATCCAAATTGATTGATCCATACAAAATTATATGGGATTCTTTGTTAAAACACCCGGTCAATCAATGTTGTTGGATAAAAAGACTTTTTCCAATGTTTATTTGTAATATAGCCTCAGTTAAAAAAACCAATAAATAAAGGGTATAAAATACCTAAAATAACCCTATCATGAAAAGACATAAATATCATTTACATCCAATTAATTTCCCCAATTCTTCTCCAAGCTCTCCGTCTCCTGCTCCTGTGCTTGCTTCCCCTCCTCCCCTCTCCACAAAATCTTGTTATTTATTATATTACTCATCTATATTTTCCTACATTTTGAGTATTTGAATAAAATTTTGGTTTCTATATTATCTCTATTAAAATCTCTAAATATTTGAAGAAAAAAGAAAGGTATTTTTGTAAATCTCATGTACATTAATCATTTTATTGTTGAATATAATATGAAATGATATTTTAGCTGATTTTTCTTCACAGTTGGTTGTATTTCTGTATTGTCCGCAACTATTGGACGAATTGCAGAACAGAACGACAGTCCAGTCGTTTTACGTAGTGTAGAACGACACTACAGTCATTATCGTCCATATAAAATGAAAATAGAAACAATATATGTTATGATGTGTGTTCTTGATAATACAATGTCGCTACTTTAATAATTTAAATATGAAAGCTATTTTCATATTACTTTGATATATGTTTGAGTAAACTATTTAACTTTTTTCTTGTATTTGCAGCTATGGATTCTGTAGAAATGATATGAGTACAAGTATGCTATTTTGTTGAGTTTAAAAAGATTGAAGAAGGCAAATGGACATGGATTTACGTAGGAAATACTAAAGAAAATGTGGATATTCTTTATGTTTCAACTAACATTTCGTTTTCAAAAACAGTAACGACACTTGTGTTGTTTTCAAAACAGTAACGACAGTTGAGTCGTTTTCCTTTTTCCTATATTAAGTAATGCACAAATCTCGAAAACGTCGTAATCAGTGTGTCCAACCTACAGCTTAAATGAGTTCATCTTATCGATTATCGTGGTTGGGACAGGTCGTGACTCATCGTACTCGTATTTAGAGGTAGAACGGCACTTGTGCCGTTTTCAGAACAGTAACGGCAGTTGTGTCGTTTTCCTGTATCTTGTTTATAAAGTAATGAGCATAACTCCCGAATGTTGTAAGTGGTCTGTTCAATTCGCACCTTAAATGAGTTCAGATTATCGATTATCGTGGCTCGGATGGGTTGTGGCTCTTCAAAATCCTGTTTAGAGGCAGAATGACACGAGTGTCGTTCTGTTGATTTTTTCAATATTTTGTAAGTGGCGTGTTGAGCCTTCAACTTAAATGAGTTCAGTTTATCGATTATTGTGGTTCGAAAGGGTCGCGGCTCTTCAAAATCGATTTTAGTGACAGAACGACACTTGTACCGTGAAACGACACTTGTGTCGTTCTGTTGATTTTTCTAATATTTTACTACTTTTCAAGGCAATGACATCAATGATTGGACTCCCCCAATCTCATAAAGATGAAAATGTTGATTGTGTGACAACTAACGGTGGAATTGAAATGGAATATGAGGTATCAAACGGTAAAATCACAAGTATTGATCTAGATTCGTTTGAAAGTATAAGTAATGAGCATAACTCCCTAATGTTGTAAGTGGCGTGTCCAGTCCGCACCTTAAATGAGTTCAGATTATCGATTATCATGGCTCGGACGGGTCGTGACTCTTCAAAATCTCGTTTAGAGTGTGTCGTTCTGTTGATTTTTCAAGTTTTTTTGCTACTTTTCAATCAAACGACCTCAAGGATTGGACCCCAACCTAATAAAGACGAAAATGTTGATTATGTATAACTAACGGTAGAAATGATATAGAATATAACGTATCAAACGGTAAAATCACAAGTCTTGGTCTAGATTCGTTTGAAAGTATAAGTAATGAGCATATCTCAAAAATTTGTAAGCGGCGTGTTCAGATCGCAACTTAAATAGGTTCCGTTTATCGATTATCGTGGCTAGGATGGGTCGCGGCTATTCAAAATCATATTTATTGACAGAACGACACTTGTGTCGTTCCATTGATTTTTTTCAATATTTTGCTACTTTTCAAGACAAGGACATCAAGCATTGGACCCCCCCAACTTAAGAAGGACGAAAATATTGATTGTGTGGCAACTAGCGATGGAATTGATATAGAATATAAGGTATGAAACGGTAAGAGCACAAGTCTTAGTCTAGATTCAGTTGAAAGTACAAGGAATTGGCGTATCTCAAGTATTTTGTAAGCGGCGTGTTCAACTTGCAAATTAAATGTGTTTCATTTATCGATTATCGTGGCTAGGATGGGTCGCGGCTCTTCAAAATTATATTTATTGGCAGAACGACACTTGTGTCTTGGAACGACACTTGTGTCGTTTTGTTGATTTTTCCAGTATTTTGCTACTTTTCAAGGCAAGGACATCAAGGATTGGACCCCCCAACTTAAGAAGGACGAAATATTGATTGTGTGGCAACTAGCGGTGGAATTGATATAGAATATAAGGTATGAAACGGTGAAAGCACAAGTCTTAGTCTAGATTCGGTTGAAAGTACAAGAAATTGACATATCTCAAGTATTTTGTAAGCGGCGTGTTCAACTTGCAACTTAAATGTGTTTCATTTATCGATTATCGTGGCTAGGATGGGTAGCGGCTCTTCAAAATTATATTTATTGGCAGAACGACACTTGTGTCTTGAACGACAATTGTGTCGTTTTGTTGATTTTTCCAGTATTTTGCTACTTTTCAAGGCAAGGACATCAAGGATTGGACCCCCCAACTTAAGAAGGACGAAAATATTGATTGTGTGGCAACTAGCGGTGGAATTGATATAGAATATAAGGTATGAAACGGTGAAAGCACAAGTCTTAGTCTAGATTCGGTTGAAAGTACAAGGAATTGGCATATCTCAAGTATTTTGTAAACGGCGTGTTCAACTTGCAACTTAAATGTGTTTCATTTATCGATTATCGTGGCTAGGATGGGTAGCGGCTCTTCAAAATTATGTTTATTGGCAGAACGACACTTGTGTCTTGGAACGACACTTGTGTCGTTTTGTTAATTTTTCCAGTATTTTGCTACTTTTCAAGGCAAGGACATCAAGGATTGGACCCCCCAACTTAAGAAGGACGAAAATATTGATTGTGTGGCAACTAGCGGTGGAATTGATATAGAATATAAGGTATGAAACGGTGAAAGCACAAGTCTTAGTCTAGATTCGGTTGAAAGTACAAGGAATGGACATTTCTCAAGTATTTTGTAAGCGGCGTGTTCAACTTGCAACTTAAATGTGTTTCATTTATCGATTATCGTGGCTAGGATGGGTCGCAACTATTCAAAATCGTATTTATTGGCAGAACGACACTTGTGTCTTGGAACGACACTTGTGTCGTTTTGTTGATTTTTCCAGTATTTTGCTACTTTTCAAGGCAAGGACATCAAGGATTGGACCCCCCCAACTTAAGAAGGACGAAAATATTGATTGTGTGGCAACTAGCGGTGGAATTGATATAGAATATAAGGTATGAAACGGTGAAAGCACAAGTCTTAGTCTAGATTCGGTTGAAAGTACAAGGAATGGACATTTCTCAAGTATTTTGTAAGCGGCGTGTTCAACTTGCAACTTAAATGTGTTTCATTTATCGATTATCGTGGCTAGGATGGGTCGCAGCTCTTCAAAATCGTATTTATTGGCAGAACTACACTTGTGCTACTTTTCAATCCAACGACCTCAAGGATTGGACCCCCTAACTTGGGAAAGCTGGACGTGTTGATTATGTGACAACTAACGGTGGAATTGTATTAGAATATATGGTATTGAACGGTGAAATCACACAAGTCTACATTGATTTTGTTTGAAAGTATAAGCGTTGAGCATATCTCCCCTATGTTCTAAGAGACATGTCTATCCTACAACTTAAATGAGTACATCTAACGAGTTCATCGTAGCTCGAACGGGTCGTGGAGCTCTGCACGGTTGTTTCAAGGCAGAACGACACTTGTGCCGTTACATGACAGTTGTGTCGTTCTGTCGATTTCATCAGTATTTTTCAACTTTTCCAACAGATCGACCTCGAGAATTGTGATTTGGACGAGTTAAATGAGTTCCGTTTGTCGATTATCGTGATTTGGACGGGGTCGTGGTTCTTCAAAATCCATTTTAGAGCCAGAAACGACACTTGTAACGTTTTCAAAACAGTAACGGCAGTTGTGTCGTTTTCTTTTTTCCTCTTGATTCATTAATGAGCATAAATTTTGAATGTTGTCAGTGTCATGTTCAGCCTGCAACTTAAATGAGTTCAACTCATCATTATCGTGGTTCAAACGGGTCGCGATTTTTCAAAATCGATTTTTGATGCAGAATGACAGTTTTGTCGTTCTAGTAGACGTTCTCAAAGCAGTAACGTCACTTTTGTTGTTCTGTTGATTTCTCTAATATTTTGCTACTTTTCCAGCGGAACGACGTCAAGTATTGGACTCCATAACTTAAAAAAGTTGACAAACTGATTGTCTTTTTGATTTTTCAATCTAACTTGCTTATTTTGGTACGCAAATCGTCGTCTTCAATCCTCTTAGTTAAAAAAAAAATTCGGGGGCGGAGCCCGGGAGGGGGGCCTGCCCCCTCTATCCCCTGCGTATCGATTATCGTTGCTTGGACGGGTCTTGGACCTAAGAAATCATGTTTAAAGGCAGAACGACACTTGTGTTGTGAAAATGGCACTAGTGCCGTTCTGTTGATTTTTCCGGTATTTTATTACTTTTCTGTCGATTATCGTGATTCGAACGGGTCGCGGCTCTTCAAAATACATTTTAGAGCCAGAACGACACTTGTGCCGTTTTCAAAACAGTAACGACAGTTGTGTCGTTTTCTTTTTCCTCTTGATTAAGTAATGAGCATAAATTTCAAGTGTTAGTAAGTCCATTATTACAGGTCATTTCGTGGAAAAAAATTAAATTACAGCAGAAAACGACTGTAGTGTCGTTTTACGTTGCAGATAACGACTGTAGTGTCGTTTTACGTCGCGAACCTTTTTGAGCAACAGCAGATCGAATTGGTGCATTATTGGTCGATGTTAAGTCATGATGTTCGTCGTCTGGGTAAGTGCTATTCACTGGTGGTGGTGCGCGACCATGGGTGTCGCCGGAGATAGGTTTTCCGGCAGAAGAAGAGTACGCCGGAGCCATTTACAATTGATTTCATTACTCCTTTTCTTGATTTTTCTCAATATTAATGTCAAAGCCAATAATTTTGTCGTTGAAGAAAATGTTGATTCACAAATTTCGAATCTTTCAAGTTTTTGGTGGATTGAAGATGATGAAAAGGAGGAAGAAGAAGACTTTAATTTAAAAAATGGAAAAAAGAAATGAAGCAAAATGACGGAATGAAATGAGAGAATTTAATTAATAATTGAAGGATAATTTTGTCATTTTATCAATAAAAATATTTTGATTTATTTTTTTATTTTTATTAATGGTCAACGGCCATTTCTCCAAAATCATTGATGAGCTGGGTCATCTGGCCAAATTTCCCAAAAAAATATCATAAACACGAGACGATTCTGTTGTATAATATTTGGTTAATTCGCCGCAAACATACACAGGGAGACTAAAACACAGACAAAATTTGCTTTACCAGAAAGATTTGGTACTATCAATGATGGATTTGAATCAAGATTCAAGAGTAGAACGGGGTTACTAGATTCTGTAGGCTTGAGTAATTTTTAAACTTGATCGTTAGCAATATCACAAATATAAAACATTTTGTCACGTGCAGGTTACAACAGCGTCTCAAGAAATTTTCTCAAACATTATTTGTTAAACTACACAATCTTCATCACATATTTATTCAATAAAATATTTTACACGAAAATTAATAAAATTACTTTACTTTTTAACCATACATTCTTCATAAAAAATAATATTCAAAACTCTATTTCTTCTCCCAAAATGAGAGACAAATAACCCTAAATCATTTTTGATAGATTCATAAATACTATTATTTTTTTTTTTAATTTAAAGCCGATTACAAACAACTACCTAAGAACATTATAATAATGTATAGGAATAAGGGTAATTAGCACATGATATCCTTATCTTTTATTATTACTATGTAAAATGTCGTTATCTTTCATTTTTTTTTTTGCATTTTCACCCTTATTTTCAAATTTTGTTATGCAAAAAATCATTTTCATCTATTTTTCAGTTGAATGCTGTGAAATAATGAATATACACTTTTGTTTAAATAAAAGAAAAATAATTAATTAATTACAATTATTGTCCCAATTTATTTAAGAAATGCAAACGAGTACCAAATAAATTATTAAAATGATAATTAGCACATAATGTTCATACGTTTCACTCTTATTGTGAAGAAGTCCCTACCTCTTTTTTTTTTCTTTTTTTTCACCATTAATTACAGATTTGATTGCAAAATACTATCATTTTTATTCATTTTCATCAATTTCTCAATTAAAGTTGTGAAATGACGAATATATCCTATTATTTAAATTGAAAAAATAAAGAAAAGTAATTTTTAAAATTTCTAATTTTCTAATAATTTATTTTAAGACTCGTTTGCACTTCTTTAAAAAATATTTTAATTTCTAATTTTTTTAATAATTTATTTGGGACTTGTTTTTCACTTTTTAAAAAAATTGGGACTATGATTGCAATTAGTTCTTTATTTGTTTTTATTTAAATAGAAGGTATATTCATTATTTCATTGTTTTTTTATGGAGAAATCAGATGAAAATAGATAGAAATGATTGTTTGCCCAATCAAATGTTTATTTAAGGCTGAAAATGTCAAAAAAAAAAAAATGAAATGTATGGACTTTTTTCACAATAATAATGAAAGGTATGAACATTAAGTGGTAATTACACTTTTAATAATTTATTTGAAATTCATTTGCATTTTTTTTTATTAAAAAAATGGGACTATGATTACACTAATACTTTTTTTTTTCCTTTTTCTTTTGTTTAAACAGAATGGGGTATTCTTCATTTCACAACTTTTAATTGAGAAAATGAATGAAAATGATATTTTTGCTCCATGAGATGTGGAAATAAGGGTAAATATGTCAAAGAAAAAAAGAAAAGGTAAGAACATTTTCTACAATAATAATAAAAGATAAGGACTTTATGTAATAATTACCCATAGAAATAATATTGTATTACGTTACTTTTTCATTTGTTGTCTATCCTCGTATCCAATATTTTGTTCTATATTTCATATAATTTGTCGAGTTGAAGGCCAAAATGACAATAGATCATTATTAAATACATCATATTTAGAGTAGTGTCGGACATCATCAACAAAAGAAAACCTTACCAATCAAGTGGTTTTTAGTTCGTGATGTTGATATAGATCATTATTTGAGGGTTGATATGAGTTTGACACCATCACATAGGAGTTGACTTTAGGTAGAGGGTATCGATTTTGTGGTGTCGAAACCTTATGCCAAATTATGCTCTTTTCTCTTCAAGTTGGCATGAGGTCAACACCTAAGTCCCTCAGCATTGATGCCTACTGATAAGTGTATTTTATACACTTATTTGGGCTCTAAAATATCGACATTTCGTGGTTCTTTTAATGAAATTATAGCTTAATTTATTAAATAATGTGTTTTAAGGTAAAACTCAATGAATGGAAGTAAAATTGAAAGAAAGAAGTGAAAAATGGCAAGCTCCAAAGCTTGGGGCTAAAGTGCAAATACTCAAAAGTTGTGTCAAAGCTCACGATGAAGATTCGAGAATTCTAGAAGTCAAATGGATGCAACTAAAGATCAAAAGGAGTGACAACAAATCAATTTTCAACCGTACAAGGATGTCGAAAGTTTTAGTTGCAGATTGAGACCTATTTTGGGCATAGTAAAAGCTCGAATTGAAGAAGATCTATTTCTAAGAAAGTTGTAGTCCTTCGAGTTATCTTTCCAACGCATCTTGAAACACCCCAATCGGACAACGGAAGGAAACGTTATGACAAAAATACTGAAACAGACGCAAATTGGACAGAAACTCAGCGCTCAGGCACTGCACTAGCCGAGAAAATACAATTTTCAACAGATTTCCAGCGCTCAAGCCAGTGCTCGCTGTCCTGTAGCACCCAAGCGCTGCGCGCCGCCACAGATTTTAGGTTTTTATTGTTTGGGCCGCGAAAACTCCACAAAAAGACTCCAAATTAGCCAAGAACGTATATGAAAGTATAAATAGACCTAAGGAGACATGTATTAGGGGGTTCCCACACATTGAAAAGAGGGTTCCACACTTTGTAACATTGAGAGAAAAACACAAGATCGAAGAGGAAGGAATCGAGTTCAAATCAAGGATTGGAAGTAGAAGAAGATTTTGGTGCAAGAGCTCATTCTTTTCCATCTTTTTATCATTTAAATCCGGTGATGTATTCGAATTTATTTATTTATTTCATTGTTTTGATTATGAGTAGCTAAATTCATTATTATGGCAAATAATGTAATCTATTGAGACCCTTAGTTCTTTAATCCATGAATTCTGAGTTTTATTCTTCCATGTGTTGATTTTATTATGAATGCAATGCGTTGAATTACCTGATCAATAATTTGATGATCTATTGAGTTTCTTACGAATCGAGAGGTGAGTTTGAGACTTAGAACGTATAATAAAATCTGGTAACGAGGTATAACGTGTAGCGATACCTATACTAAGTGATGCGGTCGTTATAAGAATTCCTAGTGCCATAACTTGTTTAACTAAGGGTAATTCGCATAGAGATATGAAATTGAATTAGTTAAATAGGCTCAATGAAAACTCGAGAGGGGTAAATTGAATACCGTAGGAGAATTCGACCGAACACTACGTTAGGCTAGAATCTTGAATTGGGAATTAAGGTGATTATTAGATGAAATTGTTTGACCCTAATATATCTTACATACATGAATCTTTGATACATTTGTGTTTGTTATTTCATCATAATTTTCATTTGTTTTAGGCATTTAATTTATTTAAGAAAACCAATATTCACAACTTTTATCATTCTTTATTTGTTTATCTTTTATCAAATAGGAGTTAGAAAAGTAGATTAAGACTAAGGTATAGTCCTCGTGGGAACGATAATCCGGACTCTTAGGTCCACTATATTACTTGTTACGATATCGTACACTTGCGATATAAAAATACGCAACAAGTTTTTAGCGCCGTTGTCGGGGACTATTTACTTTTAGTCTTACTTTACTTTTTTTTACTGTTATTTGATTTTATTTGTTATTTAATTTTCTTTTTTTTCTCTTTTTATATTGTTTACATAACTCCCTACAGTTTTAATATATCTTGTGTTGGTATTCTCTCTTTATACTTTTCAGATAATTATGTATGATTTCGACATTGGAAAAGTGATAAAATTGTTGCAGTGACAAATTTCTACATGGATTGTCAAGATATGCTTGGAGAATATTCAAGATGTGAAAATTGTTACAAGGTGCATTGTACTGGGATATGCTTGTTCTCTAGTTTACACACGCCGAAACTTCTGAGATTTTGAAAATATTTGATATGTAGAAAACAAGCAATTGAAAAATCTGATGAATGGTACATGCTCGTGGGAGATTTTGCACCTAACGATTGGAATGAGGACATAAAACTTGTGGGGGATGGTCCTCCACTATTGAACGAGAAGGTACTTGCAAAATACTTTGAAGAACTTGCCATGTTGGATGAAAGCAATATGTTTGTAGGAGATTACATGTACTGGGAAGGATTTCAGCGATGGGAGTACAATCCACTTCAAGGGGTCATCAGAACAGACTTCTCATTGCCTGTTGATTTAGATTGCGGACCTAACACTCCACTCGATGAGAGTTCAACAATTGAAAAAGAGTCAACAATAAGTGAAAATTTAATCACAGCGAAACTAAATGAGGATTTGGCTATCAATAAAGAGGAAATCAACTCACATTTTTCCCACTTTATTGATTGTCCAAAAATTGATTTTGTGATTGGGTCTAACGAGGAGATAGAAATCTACATAGTTGAAGTTGAATCATATGGAATAGACAAGTCCTATTATGTTGAAAATGACAAGGAAGAGGTGTGGAGATCAAATGAAAAGTGGATGAAAGCTAAAAGAAGAAAAATGGACAAGACATCAAAAGCTTTCTTTATGTGCCCGTGATCAACCGCCGTAGAGTCGAGCTAAAGACTATAAAAAAGAACTTCTTGGGAGGCAACCCAAGCTTTTCCCTTTTATTTATTTTGTTTCCGAGTTTTAGGATAATTTAGTTTATTTTTAAGTTATTTGTGATTCATCATCTATACTTCGTTTCCCCTTAGGTCTTTTATATGTTCATTAGTTTATTCGATGTTAGAGCTAAGTAACACTTGTTCCAATTTTTTTGATCTTAATGCTTTATTTGTTTTTCAAGAACATGACGTCGCGGAACATGTAAACCATTATTTACCAAGGAGCCAACGGGTGCAATATGAAAGCTAGCCATTGAATTACACGTCATATCAGGGAGTCTTTTCTTTACTTTCTTTCCCACTCCTTTATATGCAGATTTAGAATTAAAGACATTGAGAACAATGTATAATTTAAATTTAGAGGTGGAAAACATGAGTTTTTATTTTTTTTTATGTGTTTTTGTGCGAAAAAAAAATTAAAAACAGAAAACAAAATAAGAAAAAAAAAACAAAAAAAAACACCGAACAAAATAAATAAATAAAACTCAAAAAAAACAAACATAACAAACAACAACATAAAAGGATAAAAAAAATAATAAAAAAAAAAAAACACAAAAATGAAAAAAATTACGAAAAAACAAATACAACAAAAAAAGAAACAAATAAAAAAAAAAAAAAAAAAAAAAAAAAAAAATAAAACAAAACAAAAAAAAAATGAAAAGACAAAAAAAAAAATCAAAACACAAAAATAAAACAAACAAAAAAAATACAACAAATAGAAAATAAAGAGTAAATCAACAAAAAAAAAAAAAAAAAAAAATAAAAAAAAAACAAAAAGAATAAAAATCAAAAAAAAAGAATATTAAAAAAAAAACCAAAAAAAAAAACTTTCAAAAATAAAAAAAAACAAAAAAAAAACAAAACATAAAAAAAATATTATAAAGCAACAAAAGAAAAACAAAGAAACACAAAAAAAAAAGATAGATAAAAAAAAGATAAAAAAACAAAAAAAAAAATATAAACAAAAAAAAAAATACAAAAAAAGAAAATATAACACAAAAAAACAAAAACAAAAAAAGAAAAAAAAAAACAAATGAATAAAAAGACGAATAAAAAAAAAAGAAAAAAATATGTAATATTACCGAAAGAAATACAAACAAAAGAACAAAAAAAAAAAAAAGACACACACAAAAAAAACGATAAGAAAAAAAAAAGAAAACAAAAAAAAGCAAAAAAAAAAAAAAAAAAAGAAAATAAAAAAAAAAATAAATTGAGAAAAAAAAAAAAAAAGAATAATATAGGGGCAAATAGGAACAAACAACAGAAAATAAAAAAAAATAGAACAAATAATAAAAAAAAAAATAATATAACAATAAAATTTTTAAATTGTTTATAAACACATAACAAATACAATAAAACCAAGCACCAAAAAAAGAAACCAATCATCATCTATAACAGCACTAAATAAATAAGAACTAGCACCCAAAACAAAAATACATAAAAGCAATATCAAATGCCAATAACAAAAAACACAAAAAAAAACACAAAAGATTTTTTTTTTTTTTATTTTTCAACAATAAATAAAAAAAGAAAAAAAAAAAACAGAAAGACATGAAAAACAAAAAAAAAAAAAAATCAATCAATATAAGAACAAAATATATAAAAAAAAAACATAATAAAATAAATAAAAAGAAAAAATTAAAATAAAGAAAAACATAAAAACAGAAACAAAAAAAAATATACCAAAAAATAAAACAAAGAAAAGAAATAAAATATAAAAAAAATAAAAAAAAAAAATAAACAAAAAAAAAAAAAAAAAAAAGAAAAAAAAAAAAAAAAAATAAAAAAATCAAAAATAATACAAATAAAAAAAAATAAAAAAAATAATAAACAACAAAAGAACAAAAAAAAATAAAAATACGGTAGAGGCAGTACTTCATAAAAAAAAAAAAAAAAAAAAATAAATAAAAAGAAAAATTCCCAAAAAAAAAAAAAAAAAAAAAAAAAAAAAAATAAAAAAAAAACACAAATCAAAACCAACAAAAAATAAACAATCAAAAAAAATTTTTTAACGAAAAAAAAATAAAAATACAAAAAAAAAAAAAAAAAGATACAAAACACAAATAACAAATAAAATAAAACAAAACAACAAAAAAAAACATAAAACACATAAAAATTTTTTTTTTTATAAAAAACATAAATACAAAAACGAAAAAAAAAAAAAAAGAAAAAAAAAAAAAAAACAAAACAAAATATGAAAAAAAAAAAAAAGAAAAACCACAACCCAACAAAATCTAAAAAGCACAAAAAAAAATAAAAAAAAAAAGAAACAAATAAAATACAAAAAAAAAAAAATAAAAAAAAAAAAAAAATAAACAATTCGAGAAATAAAAAAAAAAAAAAAAAAAACACAAAAAGTACAAAAAAAAAAAAAAGAAAAAAAAAAAAATAAAAAAAAAAATCAAAAAAACACAAAATAAAAATAAAAAAAAAAAAGAAAAATGAAATGGCAAGGAAAACAAAAACACACAACAAAAGCAAATAACAAATATGAAAAACATTCCAATCAAGAAGAAAATAAAAATCAACATAAAAAAAAAAATAAAACAAAGATAACTCAAAAAAAACATGAATAAAAAAAAAAAAAAACAATAAAAAACGACACAAAAAATAAAAAAAAAAAAAAAAAAATAGAATTAAAAAAAAAAAATAGATTAAAAATAAATAAACAAAAAAAACAATCAAAAAAAAAAAAAAAAACAAAAAAAAAAAAATAAACACATAATAAACAAAAATTAAAAAATTAACCAATAAAATAAAACAAATCAAACAAAAAACACAAAAAAAAAACAAAAACAAAAAATGAAAAAAAACAATCAAAAAGAAAACAAAAACATAAATAAAAAAAATCTGTCAGAAAAAAAAAAATTATAAACATTATAGATATGATAACAACAAACCGTAACAATCAAAAAATTAAAAAGAAAATCATAAAATTAAAATAAAAATAAAACACATCAATAAACAACTAAAAAAAAAAGTATAAAACCCAAAAAAAAATAAAATCAAAAACAGAATAAAAAAAAAAAAAATCAATTAAAAATTAAACAAAAACAAAATAAATAAAGATCAAAAAAAGGAAAAAGAAAAAGCAACAAAAAAAAAAAGTAAAAAAACAAAAAACATAAAAAAACAACAAAATATCAAAAAAAAAAAATAAGCAAACAATAATAAAAAAAAAAAAAAAAAAAAAAAAAAAAAAAATAACACAACAAACACACCAACAAACAACAACTAAAAAAAATAATAACCATCAAAAAACAAAACAAGAAATAAACAAACAAGAAAATAAAAAAAAAAAAAAAAAAAAAAAAAAAAAAAAAAAAAAAAAAAAAAAAAAAAAAAAACAAAACATTAACCTAAAACTCAACAAAGACAACACATAATCCACAAGAAATTAAATTCAAAATATAATAAAGAAACTTGAAAAAAACAGCTATTCCAAACATGACAACATCATACAATCCAAAACTAAACAAGAAAAAAAAAATCATCAAACAAATAACTGACTAAGTCAACAAACAAAAAATACATAAACAAAACAAAGACTAATAACAAAAAATAAAGACGATATCAATAAAAAAATAAAATCAACATAAATGACATAAAAAACAAATCAAACAAAAAAAAAAAAAACCATAAAAATGAAAAAAAAAAAAATTTAAAAACAACAAGAAAAACAAAAAAAATATAATACAGAAAAATTATAAAAAATCAAAAATGATATCCAAATAACAAAAAAAAATAATATAAATAACCAAAAAGAAATAAAAAAATAAGAAAAAAAAAAAAATAAAAAAAAAGAAGAAAAATATATAAGAGACAAAAAATATAATATCAAAACAAACAAAAAAAATGAAAAAAAAATAAACACCTACATTAAAATTAAATAAAAGAAAAACAAAAACAAAATAAAAAAAAATATTAAAAGTGAAAAACCAAACAAATCAACAAAAAAAAAAAATAATTAAAAAAAACAAACAAAAAAATAAACAAAAAAAACAAAGAAACAAAAAATAAAAGAAAAAAATAAAACAATAAATATTTTTTTAATTTTCAAAAATAAGGACCAAAATACCCAGAAGTAAAGAAAAAAAAACAACAAACACAACTAAACAAAAATAACAAAAAAGAATAATAAAAAACAAAAATAATACAAATTATTAAAAAAAAGAAAAAAAATTAACGAAAATAAAAAATAAAAAAAACCAAAACAAAAATTATTAAGCAAAACATCAACATTACAAACGAATAAAAATTAAAAAAAAAATGAGAAAATAAAACAAAAAATTTAACATAAATCTAAAAAAATTATAAAACAGATAATTAAACACAAAACATAAGAAATCAGTGTTGAAATCAATTATTTATTTAAAAAAAAACAAAATCACATAAAAACAAAAAAATAAAACATACATACATACAAAGACGAGCATTCATACACAATAAAGCACAACATAAAAGATACAAAAAAAAATCCAAAAAACAAGAAAAAAAAAACAAAATCAAAAACATAGAAAAATAGTAAAATACGCCAATTTACCAAATATTAAAAAAAACAATCAAATAAAAAAAGAAGCAAAAAAAACATCAAAAACATAATACACTCCGAAAAACGCAAACATCAGAAAATAAACAATAAAATTATCTAAAGAAAAAAAAAAAAAAAAAAAAAAAAAAAAAAAAAAAAAAAAAAAAAAAAAAAAAAAAAAAAAAAAAAAAAAAAAGAAACCAACAAAAAATAAATAATTTATAAATGTTTTATTTAACTCATAAAATTTAAAAACAGATAAAAAAAAGACACATTCCTTAATAAACAAAAAAAAAAAAAATTTTAAATCAAAAAAAAATCATAATATAAAAAATATTTATAGTTTTTTTTTTCATTAAAAAATAAACAAAAAAAAATAATAATAAAAATAAAAAAACAAAAAAAAAATCAAAAAAATACAAAAAAAAAAAAAAAAAATAAAAAAAAAATACAAACAATATACAAGATGCAACATAAAGCATGATCAAAAACATTAAAAAAAAATAAATTAAACAATTAATAAAAAAAAGAATAAATTTTTTTTTTTTTTTTTTTAATTACATAAATAAAAAACAAAAAAATTAACAAAAAAAACATACTACAACAAATATAGCAACAAAAAACAAGAAACATTTAAACAACAACCAACTTAAATAACCAAAAAAAAAAACAACTAAAACAAAAAACCAACAGAAATATCACGAAAAAAACGAAAGAAATCAAAACAAAAAAATAAAACTAAAACAAAAAAACAAAAAAAACATAAAAACAATTTAATATAATAACAAAAACACAACTTAGGAAAAACATATAAAAAAAAACAGACAATAACAACAAAAAATAAATAGCACTTAACACATAAAAACATAAAAAAATAATAAAACAAAAAAAAATAACAAAAAAAATTAGAAAAAAATAAAACATTAAGATTTTAACACAAAAACACTTAAAAAATAATATTACAACAAATAACATACAACAAAAAAATAAAAATTGTTTATTTGTATTTTCTCACATATTTAAAAAAACACATTTTTTTTTTTAATAAAAAACTAAAAACAAGAACACAAAATCCACAACCACATTTCCGTCAATACAGAAAACAAACAAATCAAGAAATCAACAAAATTACAAAAACGCAAGAACAATTCAAACACATTTAAAAATTATAGAAACAACAAAAAAAACAAATTTTGTCAAATAACAACTAAAAACAAAAAAACATTTTTTTTTTTTGACAATATAAAAAAACCAAAACAAATTTTTTTTTAAAATTAAAAAAATACACTAAACAACACACAACCAACATCACAAAAAAAAAACAACATAACTAGCCAACAACGAACTATCAAACCAGCAAAGAAAAAAATACTTAATAACATAAAATAAAAAAACAATTTTTTTTTTTTAAAAAAAAAAATAAGCCCAATAAAAAAAATAAAAAAAAAATAAGACAACAAACACTTAAAAAAAAATTTTTATTTTTTATAGAAACAAAAAATAAATAAAATACATAAAAAAAAATAACAAATAAAAAAAATAAAACAAGAAAACTACCTAAAAAAAAAAATAACAATTAAAACAAAAAAAGAAATACCAAAAGAAAATAATGCCCAATTAAAAATAAAAATTATATATATAAAAAAAAATAATAACATATAAATAATAAAAAAAATAAAAAAAAAAAAAAAAGAAAAGAAAAAATACGAAAATAAAAATTACATATTTTTTTTTTTTAGAATAAGAAAAATAAAAATCAGAAAAGAGAAAAAGAAAAAAAACAGAAAAAAAAAATTAGACAACAAACTTAAAAATAAAAAAAAAAAGAAAAAAATAAAAAGTAAAAAGATAAAATCAAAAAAAAATAACCACTGAAAATAAAAAAATAAATAAAATTTTAAAATAACAAAAAAAATAATATAAAAGTAAATCCCAAACAAAAAAAAAATAAAATTTATATAAAAAAAGAGAAAAGCATAAAACAAGAATCAAGAAAGAACCAATCAAATCAATAAAATAAAATGAAAAGAAAATAAAAATAAAAAAATATAAAAACTAACAAATAAAATATAACTTCCCCAAGAAAAAAAAAATAAAATATTCTCCAAGAAAAAGAAAAATAAATAAAAAAAAAAAAAATAAAACATCAAAAGAAAAATACAATAAAAACAAAAATAAAAAAAAAAAACCAAAAAAAATAAATATTATAAGAAAAAAAAATAAAAAAGAAAACAAATAAAAGAAACCAAAATATTTTTTTTTTGATAAAAAAATAATAAAAGTGTCATGTAATAAAAAAAAGAAGGGGGGGAGGAAGAAAATAGGGGAAATAATCAATTAAATCTAAAATCAATATAGACAAAATAAAATAAAAACAAAAAAAAACCAAATAAAAAAAAAAAGACTAAAATAATAAAAAAAACAAACAAATAAAAAAAAAATACGAAAAATTTTTTTTTAAAAAACAAAAAAACTACAAAAGAATATAAAAATACAAATAAATACACAAATATAAAAAAAATAAAAAAATAAAATAAGAATCAAAAAAAATAAACAAATAGAAAACACGAAAACAATAAAAAAAAAAAATAACGAAGGGCAGCAACAATAAAAACAAAAAATAAAAATAAAAAATATAAAAGTTTTTTTTTTATCAAAACATAAAATACGCCAAAAAAAACGAAAAAACAACAAAAAAACAACAAACAACAAAAAAAATATAATTCCAGACAACAAAAGAAGAAAAATCCCAAAAACACATAAAAAAGAAAAAAAAGAAATATTATATTTTCGTTGAAATTGCAACAAACAAAACAAAAACAAAGAAACATTTTTTAAAAAATAAAAACTTAACACACATATACAAAATACCACACAAAACACAAAAACAAACACAAAATTTTTTTTTACAAAAAAAATAAACAATTAAACACACAAACAGAAAAAATACAAAAAATAAAATTAAAAAACATAAAAAAAATTCAAACATATAAAAAATAAAAAAAAGAAAAAAAATAATTAAAAAACAACCAATACTAACCAAAAAAATAAATAAAAAAAATCAAAAAACTAAACAAAACAATTTTTTTTTTTTTAACAAAAACAAAACAAAGTAAAAAAATAAAAATAATAATGAAAAAAAAAAGAAAAAAAACAAAAAAACTAAAAAAAAAAAGATATAAAAAAATAAAAAAAAGAAACAAAAAAACAATACAAAGTAAACAAAAAATAAACAATTTTTTTTCAAAAACAAACAAAATCAAAAAAAAGAAAAGAGAAAAAAAAAAAAAAAAACAAAAAAAAAAAAAAAAACAAAAGAACAGTAAAAAACATCAAAAATAAAAAAAAAAAAAAACAAAACAAAACAAAACAAAAAAAAAAGTATACACAAATTAATTAAAAATTAATAATAAAAAATAAAAAAAAGAGAAAATAAAACAACAAAAAACAAATAATGAAAAAAAGAAAAAATTCAACAAAAAAAACAAATAATATATAAAAAAAAACAAAAAAAAAATAAAATTAAACAAACAAAATACACAAACAAAAGAAAAGAAAAAATAAATCAACAATAATAAATCAATAAAAACAAAATAATAAAGAAAATAAAAAAAAAAAAAAAAAGAATTAAATAAAAATAGAAAAAAAAGAAAAAAAGCAAAAACAACAAAAATAAATATCACATTAAAAAAAAATATAAACTAAACACAAAACAAAATCAATACAAAAAACAATAAATATAACATAAAAATAAAAACACTACAAATGCAACAAAAAAAAAACAACCCACAACAATATTAAAAACCATTAAAAAAAATCATCAAAAGAAAAAAACACAAACAACATAAAAAGAAAAACAATAAAATTATAAAAAATAAAAAAATAATAGCAAAGTAGTTCATAAAACAAAAAACAACCGACCTAACAATAACCCCAACAAAAAAATACAATCCCACTAACATTAAGCAAAAATCAACACAAACAAAACAAAAACAACAACAACGGAACCAAACACCAACATTCCAAAAAAACACAAACTCATGACTCAACCAAACACCCAAAAACCATACAAACACAACCCAAAACACAATCCATACAATATCAAACAAGAATCATAACATAAACACACAAAACAAAGACCAAAAACCAAACAAAAGCACATCACAATTCAAAAAATTAAACACCAAAAAATGAAAAAAAAAAAAAAAAAAAAAAAAAAAAAAAAAAAAAAAAAAAAAAAAAAAAATCAATAAAACATTATAATTCCACAATAAGAAAATAGTTTTGAAACAATAAAAAAAATAATCACAAAAAAATTAAAAAAAAAAAAAAAAAACAATTAAAAATAAATAATTCAATAAAAAAACCATAATCCCAAAAACAAAAAAACAAATAACAAATATTTAAAAAAAAAAAAAAACAAAATAACAACCAAAAAAAAATAAAAAAAATAACACAAAAACATAAAACCAAAAATAATAAAAAAAAAAAAAAAACCCCAGAAAAAAATAAAATAAAAAAAGAAAACAAACATAATAAATAAAAAAGAATTTTTTTTTTAGGAAAAAAAAACAACACTAAAAAAAGAAAAGAAAAACAATTACAGAAAAATAAGGCAATTAAAATTAATAAAATTAAATAACAAAAAAAAAAAAAGAACAAAAAAAAACGACAACGAAAAAAAAACAAACAAAAAATAAAAAAAAAAAAAAAAAAAAAAAACAAAACAAAAAAAAAAAACAAAATATTAAAATAACAAAAAATAAAAATTAAGACATTTTTTTTTTTCAAACAATAAAATAAAAAAAAACAAAATAAAATAAAGAAAATAAATACATAAAATAACAACAACTAAAAAAATTAACAACAAAAAAATTAGAAAAACACAAAAAAAAGAAAAATAATTTATAAAAAAACAAAAAAATAAAAAAGCAAAAACAAACAAACAAAAAACAAAAAAAAAAGAAAAAATACAAAAAAAACAAACCAAATACAAAAAACACAACACTCAAAAAAATTACATAAAATAAAATAAAAATAGACAAAAAAAAAAAAAAACAAAAAACAAGCAAGGTAAAAAAAAAAAAAAAAAAAAAAAAAAAGAAAATAAAAAAAAAAAACAAAACCAAAAAAATATACAAAAAAAAAATTCAAACAATTAAAAATCAAAATATTAACAAATCAAAAAACAACCAAAAATAAAACAATTTTTTTTTAAACATAAAGAAAAATAAACGAAATAAAAACAATAAAAAAACATAAAAAAAAAAAAAATACACAAAAACAAAAATAATAAATAATTAAAAAAAAACAAATAAAAAATAATATAAAAATAAATAAATCAAAAAATAAAAAAAAAAAATAAATATTAAAAAAAATTAATTAAAAAATAAAACAACAAAATTCAAAAAAAAAAAATAAAATAAATCAAAAAATAAAAGATCTCAAAACAAAAAAATAAAAAGAAAAAAAAAAATTAAAAACATAATTTTTTTTTTTAAAATGTAAAAAAAATCAGAAAAAAAAATATAAAAACAAACAAAAAATCACATAAAATAAAAAAAAAAATAAAAAAAAAAATTAAAAAATATAAAAAAAAAAATTAAACAAAAAAAAATCAAACATAAAAAAAAGTCAAAAAAAAACAATAAATAATTAACAAAAAAAAGAAGAAAACAAAAAATTTAAAAATTAATAAAAAAGAAATAAAACAAAAAAAAAAAAAAAAAAAAAAATAAATATAAAAAAAACAATAACAAAAAAAACAAAATGAAAAAATAAAAACAATATAAATAATATTTTTTTTTTTTAAGATTAAAATATATAATAAAAAAAATAAAACAAAAAAAAATTAAATTCAAAAAATAAGAACAAAAAATACACAAATCAACCAAAAAAAAATATCAAAATAAAAAAAAAATGAAAAAAAAAAACCAACAAAGAAAAAAAATAAATAAAGAAAACAATAACAAACAAAAAATAGACAAAAAAATACAAAATACCAATTCAAAAAAAAAATAAAACAACAAAAAATATTTTTTTTTTTTTTTAATAAAACAAACATACAAACAAAATCAAATAAAATAACTAAAAAACTATAAAAAAACAAAAAAAAAACAATAAAAATAAAAAAAACATAAATAACAAAAACAAGCCAACCAACAAAAAAAAAAAAAAAATCAAAATAAAACTCAATAACAAAAAGCAAAAAAAAAAAATAAACAAAACATTTTTTTTAATAAAATACAAAAAAACATCATACAAAAAAACAGGCTCAAACACATACATAAAAAAAATTTTTAATAGTTTAAAATAATTACAACCAATACAAACATATCACACCAAACAAAGACCAACAACAACAATTATTAACACCAAACACACACCATAAACAAAAATAACACAGCAAACAAACTGAATCAAAATCCCAACACCGCCCCACAATACAAAAACAAACAACACAAACAAATCAACCAAAAAAAAAAAAGAACAAAACCATAAAAAAAAAAAACAAATAAAAAAATAAAAATAAATCAAATTACCAAGCACAAAAACATCAATATAAAAAAAAAAAATAAAAAACAAACCCAAAATCAACAATAAAACAAAAAATTAATAGAACAAAAAAATTAATAAAGCAAAAAAAAAAAAAAAAAATAAAACAAAGATTAATAAATATAAATAAAAAAAAAAAATAAAAAAATAAAAAAATCCCCAAAAGAAAAAAATAAAAAAACAATATAAAAATTGAAAAAAAACATAGAAAAAGAGAAAATAAAAAAAAAATCAAAAAATAAAAATAATTAAAAAAATAAAGAAAAAAAAAACCAAAAAATAAATCAAAAAATACAATCACAAATAAAAAAATAATAAAAATAAAACAAAAAAAAAAAATAAACTATAAAATAAAAAAATAATAAAACAAAACAGAAAAAAAAAAAAAAATACAAAACCAAAAAATAATTTAAAAAAAACATAAACCACAAACAAACAAACACATAACCCAAAAAATAAGGAAAAAAAAAACCATAAACCACCAAATATAACTTAAATAAAAAAAAAAAATAAATAAAACAATTAAAATAACCCACAACCACACAAACAATAAAACAACAAAAAAACAAAAGAAAAAAAACACAAAAAACCAAACAAAAAAAAATGAAAAAAACGAAAAAAAAAAAAATTCAAAAAATCAAAAAAACAGAGAAAAAACAAAAAAAAAAATTAAAAATAAAGCAAAAATACAAAAAAAAAAAAAAAAAAAAAAAAAAAAACTAAAAATAACAAAAAAACAAAAGGAAAACACATAAAAAAAACTAACTAAAATTTTTTTTTACAAAAAAAAAAATCACAAAAACCAATCAATCACAACACCAAAAAAAATAAAACAATTTTTTTTGAAATAATGAGGTTCAACCTAAACTACCAAAACAACAAATAAGAAACTCAACAAACCAAAAACATAATTATAAAAAACAAAAATAAACAAAATTAAAAAATATAAAAAATCACAAAAAAAATATGATAAAATACCATTCAAAACAAAATAGCGAGAAAGAAATTAAAAAAGAAAAAAAAAAAAACAACAAACAAAAAAATAACCAAACCAAAAGAAAAAAACAAAAAAAAAAAAAAACAACAAAAAAAAAAAAAAATATAAAAAATAACACAAAAAAATTTTTTAAACAATAAAAACAACAAAAAAAAGAAACCCAAAAAAAATAAAATACAAAGATAAAAAAGAAAAAAAACCCAATAAATCAAAAAGATAAACAAAATGGCAAAAAAAAAATTAAACAAAATAAATAAAAATATAAATAAAATCAAAAAAAAACCATAAAAAAAAATAAAAAAAACAATCACTTATACAAGAAAAAAAAAACATAGAGGAACCACATCCAAAAAAAAAATTAAACAACATCAACAACTAAAACCAACCAAATAAAGATAAAACAAGAAAAAAAATAAAATCATGCACAAAATAAAAAAATAAAACCAAAAACAAAAAAAATAAGAATAAAAAATAATTAAAAACAAATGATAAAAAAAAAAAAAAAAAATAAATCAAAAAAAAAAATCCAAGAAAAAAAAAAAAAAAAACATAAACAAAAATAAAAAAAAAATAAACAAAAATAAATACAATAAATACATAAATTAACAACAGAAATAAAAAAATAAATAAATCAAAAAAAATCAAAAAAAAAACACAAAAAAATAAAAAAAAAAAAAAAAAATAATAAAAAAAAACAAAAATAAAAACAACAAGAAAAAAACCAATATAAAAAAAATACAAAAACAATAATAAGCAAATCAAAAAAAAAAAACTCCACATACATAAAAAATCAAATAAAGACAAAAAAATTAAAAAAAAATAAGAAACAAAAATAATATTAATTACAAAATAAAACAAAAAAAAAAAAAAAAAAATAAAGAGAAAAAAAATCAAAAAAAACAAAAAATAACACCAAAAAAAAATATAAAACAAATTTAAAAAACAAAAAAAAAAAATATAAATAAAAAAATAGCAAAAATTTTTTTTAAATAAAAACAATATACATAAACAACCAAAAAAAAAAAAAAAAACAAAAAAAACACAAATAAAACAATAATTAAAAGACAGAAAAAAAAAATAAAAATGCCAAATCAACAAAACATAAATACAAAAATTTTTTTTATTTTGAAGTATAAAAGATAAAAAAAAATAAAAAACTGAAAACAAAAAAATAAATAAAGAAAAAAAATGAAAAAAAAAAATTAACAAAAAATCAAATAAAAAAAATAAACAAAAAAAAGAAAAAAAAACAAAAAAAAAAAGAAAAAAAAGCAAAAAAAAAAAAAAAAAAAAAATAAAAGAAAGAAAAGCAAAAAAGATATTTCAATAAAAAAAAAACAAATATTAAAATAAAAATAAAAGTCAACAAATAAAGCAAAAAAAAAAAAAAAATTAAACAAAAAAAAAAAACAAAAGAGGCCAAAATAAAAAAAAAAAAAAATAAATCAATAAAAAAAATAAATAAAAATAACAATCAAATAAAATAAATAACAATTAAAAAACAAAAAAAAAAGAAAACAAAACAACAAATTTTTTTTTCAAAATAAAAAAATGAAAAACAACTAATAAAATAAAAAAAAAATAAAAAAAATCAACAAATTAAAAAAAAAAACATCATAAAAAATCCAACAATACAAACAACAACAACACAAAATAATAGACAAAAGAAAAAAACAAAAAAAAAAAAATAAAATAAAACCAAAAAATATAAAATTAAAATAATAAAAATAAGAACAATAAAAAGCAAAATAAAGATAAAAAATAAAATCAAAAAAAAAACAAAATAAAAATAAAAAAAGGAAATAAAAAACTAAAAAAATAACATAATGTAAAAAAAATGAAGCAAAAAATATAAAATAAAAAAACACAAAAAAAAAAACAAAAAGAAAGACAAAAATAAATATAAAATTGAAAAAAAAAAAAATAATAAATCACAAAAAAAATAAAATAAAAAGAAAAAAAAACAAATAAATACAAAACCAAAAAAATAAAAAAAAATAAAAAAAGAAATAAAAAAAAAACTTATAAAAACAATAATCAAAAAATTAAAAAAAAAACAAAAAAAATAAAAAAATAAATAAAAAAACCAACAACAGACACAAAATACAACCAAAATAAAAAACCCTAACAAACATAAAATTCACCAAATAAAATAAAAGCAAAAACAAACCAAAAAACACCCAAGATTAACACAAACACATCAAATTACACTACACTTCACACTTCACCCCCCCCACCTCAATGTTACAGCCACTCAATACTAAATACAACACACCCCACGCCCATTCCACACCACAGCACAAACCCACAAACTTAACATCATTAAATTTACAAGAAAACAACAAACCAAATTAAAACAACAAACAACAAAAACTGTAAAGCCCACCAACAATACAAAAACAACAAAAAAACAAACACAACACAAACAAAAAGAAATAATTAAAACCATCCAAACATACATACAAATCAAACGAACTAACCAACGTACACATAAATAAGAAATAAATTTTAATAAAAAACAAAAAATAATACAAATTAAAATAAATAAAAAAGACAAAAAAAAAAACAATTAGTTTCGCAAAAAAAAAAGAAAAACAAAAAAAAAAAATATTCAAAAACAAAAGCCAAAAAAAATAAAAAAAAAAAAAGAAAAAAATATACACACCCAATAAAAAACATAAACTTTAAACATAAAAAATTAAATACAATACAAACAAAATATTTTTTTTTTGAAAAACAAAAAATTATCCACATTACAATTAAAAAAATATAACTTAAACAAAAAAAAAAAAAATAGAAATAAACTAAAACAACCACAAAAACAGTAATAAATAAAGAACAAAAATAAATGATTTTTTTTTTATTGTATAAAAATAAAGCTCAATAATCCTTAACAACACATCCAATCAACACTACTTAGTGAAAACACATATAATCTTATAATAAATTAACAGAAAGATAAAGAAAAAACTAATTATACACATAAAGAGCAAAGTATATATAATATCAACTAAATATAGAAACAAAAAAAAAAAAAAAATCAAGATTAATAAAAAAATATAACAAAAATAAAATGAACAAAGAAAATTAACAAAAAATATAAACTACAACTATAACATAAACTGATCACAAAAACTAATTCAATACAAAAGCTAAAACATACATATTAACAAAATAACAAAAGAATTCCCTAAACTTAAATAAAACATACAATACACACCAAACTAAAAACAATAATATATAAAGGATAATAACTCCCAAAAAAAAATAAATTAAGAAAAATATAATAAACAATTTTTTTTTTTTTTTTTTTTTAAACAATTAATAAAATGAAATTAAAAAAAAAAGACAAAATAAAATTCAGATAAACAAAAAGAAAATAAATAATCAATAAAAAATAACATCAAGGTACAAATTCCAAAGAAAGAAAAATTAATTATAAAACAAAAAAATCAATCACTATTTCAAAAATGTTTTTTTTTTTTTAACTTAAAAATAAAATATACGAATATAAAATAACGTCACTGGGCCATAAAAGGAAACAAATAAGCACAAAATCAAGCACTTGCAGAGAATATGCAGATCAAAAATCAAAAGAAAAAAAAAATAAAACCACAACAAAAAAATTTTTTGGGATTCTTTGTTAAAACACCCGGTCAATCAATCTTGTTGGATAAAAAGATTTTTTCCAATGTTTATTTGTAATATAGCCTCAGTTAAAAAAACCAATAAATAAAGGGTATAAAATACCTAAAATAACCCTATCATGAAAAGACATAAATATCATTTACATCCAATTAATTTCCCCAATTCTTCTCCAAGCTCTCCGTCTCCTGCTCCTGTGCTTGCTTCCCCCCCCTCCCCTCTCCACAAAATCTTGTTATTTATTATATTACTCATCTATATTTTCCTACATTTTGAGTATTTGAATAAAATCTTGGTTTCTATATTATCTCTATTAAAATCTCTAAATATTTGAAGAAAAAAGAAAGGTATTTTTTGTAAATCTCATGTACATTGATCATTTTATTGTTGAATATAATATGAAATGATATTTTACCTGATTTTTCTTCACAGTTGGTTGTATTTCTGTATTGTCTGCAACTATTGGACGAATTGCAGAACAGAACGACAGTCCAGTCGTTTTACGTAGTGTAGAACGACACTACAGTCATTATCGTCCATATAAAATGAAAATAGAAACAATATATGTTATGATGTGTGTTCTTGATAATACAATGTCGCTACTTTAATAATTTAAATATGAAAGCTATTTTCATATTACTTTGATATATGTTTGAGTAAACTATTTAACTTTTTTCTTGTATTTGCAGCTATGGATTCTGTAGAAATGATATGAGTACAAGTATGCTATTTTGTTGAGTTTAAAAAGATTGAAGAAGGCAAATGGACATGGATTTATGTAGGAAATACTAAAGAAAATGTGGATATTCTTTATGTTTCAACTAACATTTCGTTTTCAAAAACAGTAACGACACTTGTGTCGTTTTCAAAACAGTAACGACAGTTGAGTCGTTTTCCTTTTCCTATATTAAGTAATGCACAAATCTCGAAAACGTCGTAATCAGTGTGTCCAACCTACAGCTTAAATGAGTTCATCTTATCGATTATCGTGGTTGGGACAGGTCGTGGCTCATCGTACTCGTATTTAGAGGTAGAACGGCACTTGTGCCGTTTTCAAAACAGTAACGGCAGTTGTGTCGTTTTCCTGTATCTTGTTTATAAAGTAATGAGCATAACTCCCGAATGTTGTAAGTGGTCTGTTCAATTCGCACCTTAAATGAGTTCAGATTATCGATTATCGTGGCTCGGATGGGTTGTGGCTCTTCAAAATCCTGTTTAGAGGCAGAATGACACGAGTGTCGTTCTGTTGATTTTTTCAATATTTTGTAAGTGGCGTGTTGAGCCTTCAACTTAAATGAGTTCAGTTTATCGATTATTGTGGTTCGAAAGGGTCGCGACTCTTCAAAATCGATTTTAGTGGCAGAACGACACTTGTGTCGTTCTGTTGATTTTTCTAATATTTTACTACTTTTCAAGGCAAGGACATCAATGATTGGACTCCCCCAATCTTATAAAGATGAAAATGTTGATTGTGTGACAACTAACGGTAGAATTGAAATGGAATATGAGGTATCAAACGGTAAAATCACAAGTATTGATCTAGATTCGTTTGAAAGTATAAGTAATGAGCATAACTCCCGAATGTTGTAAGTGGCGTGTCCAGTCCGCACCTTAAATGAGTTCAGATTATCGATTATCATGGCTCGGACGGGTCGTGACTCTTCAAAATCGCGTTTAGAGGCAGAACGACACTTGTGTCGTTCTGTTGATTTTTCATGTTTTTTTGCTACTTTTCAATCAAACGACCTCAAGGATTGGACCCCCAACCTAATAAAGACGAAAATGTTGATTATGTATAACTAACGGTGGAAATGATATAGAATATAACGTATCAAACGGTAAAATCACAAGTCTTGGTCTAGATTCGTTTGAAAGTATAAGTAATGAGCATATCTCAAAAATTTTGTAAGCGGCGTGTTCAGATCGCAACTTAAATAGGTTCCGTTTATCGATTATCGTGGCTAGGATGGGTCGCGGCTATTCAAAATCATATTTATTGACAGAACGACACTTGTGTCGTTCCATTGATTTTTTCAATATTTTGCTACTTTTCAAGGCAAGGACATCAAGCATTGGACCCCCCCAACTTAAGAAGGACGAAAATATTGATTGTGTGGCAACTAGCGGTGGAATTGATATAGAATATAAGGTATGAAACGGTGAAAGCACAAGTCTTAGTCTAGATTCGGTTGAAAGTACAAGGAATTGGCATATCTCAAGTATTTTGTAAGCGGCGTGTTCAACTTGCAAATTAAATGTGTTTCATTTATCGATTATTGTGGCTAGGATGGGTCGCAGCTCTTCAAAATTATATTTATTGGCAGAACGACACTTGTGTCTTGGAACGACACTTGTGTCGTTTTGTTGATTTTTCCAGTATTTTGCTACTTTTCAAGGCAATGACATCAAGGATTGGACCCCCCAACTTAAGAAGGACGAAAATATTGATTGTGTGGCAACTAGCGGTGGAATTGATATAGAATATAAGGTATGAAACGGTGAGAGCACAAGTCTTAGTCTAGATTCGGTTGAAAGTACAAGGAATTGGCATATCTCAAGTATTTTGTAAGCGGCGTGTTCAACTTGCAAATTAAATGTGTTTCATTTATCGATTATCGTGGCTAGGATGGGTCGCAGCTCTTCAAAATTATATTTATTGGCAGAACGACACTTGTGTCTTGGAACGACACTTGTGTCGTTTTGTTGATTTTTCCAGTATTTTGCTACTTTTCAAGGCAATGACATCAAGGATTGGACCCCCAACTTAAGAAGGACGAAAATATTGATTGTGTGGCAACTAGCGGTGGAATTGATATAGAATATAAGGTATGAAACGGTGAAAGCACAAGTCTTAGTCTAGATTCGGTTGAAAGTACAAGAAATTGACATATCTCAAGTATTTTGTAAGCGGCGTGTTCAACTTGCAACTTAAATGTGTTTCATTTATCGATTATCGTGGCTAGGATGGGTCGCGGCTCTTCAAAATTATATTTATTGGCAGAACGACACTTGTGTCTTGGAACGACAATTGTGTCGTTTTGTTGATTTTTCCAGTATTTTGCTACTTTTCAAGGCAAGGACATCAAGGATTGGACCCCCCAACTTAAGAAGGACGAAAATATTGATTGTGTGGCAACTAGCGGTGGAATTGATATAGAATATAAGGTATGAAACGGTGAAAGCGCAAGTTTTAGTCTAGATTCGGTTGAAAGTACAAGAAATTGACATATATCAAGTATTTTGTAAGCGGCGTGTTCAACTTGCAACTTAAATGTGTTTCATTTATCGATTATCGTGGCTAGGATGGGTAGCGGCTCTTCAAAATTATATTTATTGGCAGAACGACACTTGTGTCTTGGAACGACACTTGTGTCGTTTTGTTGATTTTTCCAGTATTTTGCTACTTTTCAAGGCAAGGACATCAAGGATTGGACCCCCCAACTTAAGAAGGACGAAAATATTGATTGTGTGGCAACTAGCGGTGGAATTGATATAGAATATAAGGTATGAAACGGTGATACAAGTGTCGTTTTGCACTCTATTTTCATAAATTTGCTTTTCTTTTCGTAACTTAATGTTTCATTAGGTGTCTTTCTCATTATCGTTATATTTGTACTGATAAATTTTATCTTCCCAGGCAGAACGACACAAGTGTCGTTTTCTGGACAGTAACGGCACTAGTGTCGTTCTCATTGAATTACATTCACTCAGCATAGCGACACTTGTGCCGTTCTGACAAGTGTCGTTCTGATATCAGTAACAACATAAGTGTCGTTTTCCTCTCTGTTTTCATCAATTTGCTTTTCTTTTCGTAACTCAATGTTTCATCAGGTGTCTTTCTCATTATCGTTAAATTTGTACTGATAAATTTTATCTTTCCAGGCAGAACGACACAAGTGTTCAGCCTACAACTTAAATGAGTTCCATTTGTCGATTATCGTGATTTGGACGGGGTCGTGGTTCTTCAAAATCCATTTTAGAGCCAGAAACGACACTTGTAACGTTTTCAAAACAGTAACGGCAGTTGTGTCGTTTTCTTTTTTCCTCTTGATTAATTAATGAGCATAAATTTTGAATGTTGTCAGTGTCATGTTCAGCCTGCAACTTAAATGAGTTCAACTCATCATTATCGTGGTTCGAACGGGTCGCGATTTTTCAAAATCGATTTTTGATGCAGAACGACAGTTTTGTCGTTCTAGTAGACGTTCTCAAAGCAGTAACGTCACTTTTGTTGTTCTGTTGATTTCTCTAATATTTTGCTACTTTTCCAGCGGAACGACGTCAAGTATTGGACTCCATAACTTTAAAAAGTTGACAAACTGATTGTCTTTTTGATTTTTCAATCTAACTTGCTTATTTTGGTACGCAAATCGTCGTCTTCAATCCTCTTAGTTAAAAAAAAAAATCGGAGGCTCCGCCCCCGAACCCCCGGGAGCCCGGGAGGGGGGCCTGCCCCCTCTATCCTCTGCGTATTGATTATCGTTGCTTGGACAGGTCTTGGGCCTAAGAAATCATGTTTAAAGGCAGAAACGACACTTGTGTTGTGAAAATGGCACTAGTGCCGTTCTGTTGATTTTTCCGGTATTTTATTACTTTTCTGTCGATTATCGTGATTCGAACGGGTCGCGGCTCTTCAAAATACATTTTAGAGCCAGAAACGACACTTGTGCCGTTTTCAAAACAGTAACGACAGTTGTGTCGTTTTCTTTTTCCTCTTGATTAAGTAATGAGCATAAATTTCAAGTGTTAATAAGTCCATTATTACAGGTCATTTTGTGGAAAAAATTAAATTACAGCAGAAAACGACTGTAGTGTCGTTTTACGTTGCAGATAACGACTGTAGTGTCGTTTTACGTCGCGAACCTTTTTGAGCAACAGCAGATCGAATTGGTGCATTATTGGTCGATGTTAAGTCATGATGTTCGTCGTCTGGGTAAGTGCTATTCACTGGTGGTGGTGCGCGACCATGGGTGTCGCCGGAGATAGGTTTTCCGGCAGAAGAAGAGTACGCCGGAGCCATTTACAATTGATTTCATTACTCCTTTTCTTGATTTTTCTCAATATTAATGTCAAAGCCAATAATTTTGTCGTTGAAGAAAACGTTGATTCACAAATTTCGAATCTTTCAAGTTTTTGGTGGATTGAAGATGATGAAAAGGAGGAAGAAGAAGACTTTAATTTAAAAAATGGAAAAAAGAAATGAAGCAAAATGACGGAATGAAATGAGAGAATTTAATTAATAATTGAAGGATAATTTTGTCATTTTATCAATAAAAATATTTTGATTTATTTTTTTATTTTTATTAATGGTCAACGGCCATTTCTCCAAAATCATTGATGAGCTGGGTCATCTGGCCAAATTTCCCAAATTATATAGATGGCTCATAAGAATTCATCAATCAAGATTCAGGTATGGAATCGACTTGGCTATACACATCTTTCTCACTTTTTCTTGTACTACTGGCTTACAAGTTTTGGCCAACGCCAAGATGCAAACTTCCACCAAGCCCGCTACCGGCCTTTCCTGTTATAGGCCATCTACACCTCTTGAAACAACCTTTGCACCGAACCCTCCATAGCCTCTCTGAAAAACTAGGTCCAATCTTTTCGCTCCGCTTTGGCACCCGCCTTATGGTGGTGGTCTCATCGCCTGCTGCTGCTGAGGAATGCTTCACCAAGAATGATATTGTGTTTGCCAACCGCCCTCGTTTTGTCTTGGCTAAATATATTGCCTATAACAACACTAGCCTTGTCACTGCCCCATATGGTGAGCACTGGCGCAATCTCCGTCGCCTCAGTTCAGTTGAAATATTTTCTTCTAGTCGCCTCAACATGTTCCTATCCATACGACAAGATGAAATCAAACGTCTGTTGCAAAAGCTCTACAAAAATACACACATTGACTTTGCAAAAGTTGAACTCAAATCCATGTTTACAGAGTTGTCCTTTAATATTATTATGAGAATGGTGACTGGGAAGCGATATTTTGGAGAAGATGAGGACAACAAGGAGGCAAAGCATTTTCAGGAGCTTATTGATGAAGTGTTTGAACTGGGCGGAGTGTCAAATCCAGGAGATTTTCTTCCATTATTTAGATGGATCGACTACGGAGGTTATGAGAAAAAATCAGCTAGGTTAGGTGAGAAAACGGATGCATTCTTTCAAGGTCTGATTGATGAGCACCGTCATTACAAGAGTGCAAATAGTATGATTGATCATTTGCTTTACTTGCAAGAAGCCCAGCCAGAATATTACTCAGATACAATCATCAAAGGAATAATAATGGTAAGTTTTCCATCCTCCATCCTCAGTCCTTTTGAATCATGACTTCAGGCAAGAACAACAAAGCCAGCATCTTAATTAAGGAATAGCTCATCGTGGTATATGAATTTGCAAATTACAGGTTATGCTAACTGCCGGGACAGACACATCTGCAGTGACCATAGAATGGGCTTTGTCAGTTTTGCTCAACAACCCGGCAAAGTTGGAAAAGGCTAAAGTTGAGATAGACCGTCTTGTGGGCAATGAACGTCTTATCGAGGAATCGGATTTGCCCAAACTTCATTACATTCAAAACGTTATTTCTGAGACCTTTAGATTGTTCCCAGCAGCACCATTGCTCGTGCCACATGAATCATCTGATAACTGTAAAATTTGGGATTATGATATTCCACGTGGCACAATTTTGCTCATCAATGCTTGGGCAATACACAGGGATCCCATGGTTTGGGATGACCCCACAAGCTTCAAGCCAGAGAGATTTGAAGTTGGGGAAGTTGGACCACCAAAATTGATGCCATTTGGAATGGGAAGGAGGTCGTGTCCAGGTGTTTACCTTGCCGAACGGGTGGTGGGTTTGGCCTTAGGATCTTTAATACAATGTTTTGAGTGGCAAAGGATTGATGAAAAGTATGTTGACTTGACGGAGGGGACAGGGCTCTCAATGCCCAAAGCTGTGCCACTCGAGGCAATGTGCAAAGCACGCAACGTACTTCACAACGATCTTTTCACCATTGCCTGAACTACTTTCAGGTATTTGTAAATACCTTAGGTAATAATTTTTTTTCAAAATACATTTTTTTCATTCTTATTTTCAATCACACATTCTTCAATAAAATAATATTACACATAACCCAAAAAAAATTCTTTCACTTTTAATCACATATTCGTCATCAATATATTATTCCAAAATGCATTTTACACCAAAAATAGAGCTCAAACAGGCTATTGATTTCATATATTGGTACAACTACAGAACATCAAGTTAAGAAGGTAAGTCTCCTCAAAAGTTTTCTAACGTTAAATTCATCCTTTTTTTGCTGAAGATAACTTGCATCAAATCTGATCCTAGCTTTACAATAAAATATGATTTCAAGTCTTGCCATGTATCATTGCAGGTGAAGCTACTTCAAAATGCCTCCAAACTGCTTGTGGATCTCATTTATAAATAAAATACATTGTTTAAAATTTTGAATTTTAAGTCCTTGGTTCGATGGCCAGTTCTATGGTTAATATTATCGTTGTCGTTTGTGTAAATAACCTAGAAATATTTTGTTACTTGATACTGATGCTACTGTTGATGGTTGATTACTATGTTGTTACGGCTTATAGCTTCTATTGTGATTACTATTTTTGTTGTTATTGTATTTATTAATCTTGTTGTAGTTGGGCTTTTTTTTTTTCCGTTGTAGAATTATGTCTATTAGGTTATGAACTGGTGTTCTTTATATGTTAAATGATGGCTCCAGACTGCAAATGGAATTTGGATTAATGACATTAGTTGCTTTTTTTATTTGTTTGAGTGATTATACATTTATACTACATATCTTAATTTTTTTTTCCCTCTATTGGTATGACTAAGCTTACTATAAGAAAGAATGAATTGTGAATCTGTCTATACTGGCCAACTTGTGTTGCTCAACCGACTAACCAAGCCGAACCAACAATCCAAACGGATTCAGTTTGGGTTAGCTCACTTTAACAGGTGGATTGGGTCGATTTGGGTTGGAATTCACCCACACCGGCCAAGTCAGTTTCGGTTTCAAGTTGGTTCCAAACTGACCCAACCCGAGCCCATGCCCGTGCCTAGTCAAAACACTTGCATAGATGTAGATCCAGCTTAAATGGAAAGTGAGGGATAAGACAAAGACCAATATCACCTGTGCAAGCATTTGGAAACTAGTCCTACGGGAATCTCAGGATGCTATTTAAAGGAAGTTTTGTTGGATGAAATTTGTTTACCATTAAATTATATCATGTAATCACATTGCATAATGCTTCCATGAGCTCTTTCTTTTGGTGGCACCTTTCTATCTAGAACTGTCCAGATTCTGTCGTCTAAATGATGAAAGGGATGATGATCCTATCACTTCGTTAGATATTTTTCTCTAATCTTAGCCCTTTCCAGTTCACAAAACATTTTTTGGTCTAATTCTTATAAATAATTCACGGCCATTTCCATTATGCTCATTTGCTTTAGAAGCTAAATTCACAAGGGAAAGCTTTTACTGGGTTTGTGGTGCTTAATAGGTTAATTGCGACAAATGCAGACCTTTAATATTTGATAGTTTTTCACCTGTGTTGTGCAATGTGTTCGTGGCAACTGATATCAAAGATAACATCAAATTTCTTGATCCCGAGTGTTTCAGATGCTTCATGCTTACAACTTACAAAAATCCAATGAGTACTCTTTTGGGGTGGTACTCCTTGGAAGTAATTTGTGCAAGACCAGCCATTAACGACTTGCTTCCACGACAGCAAATCAACTTGGCTGATTGGGGAATCCCCAGGCAAAAGCAGGGGCAGCTAGAGAAAATTGAGGATCCTTTGCTCAAATCATTCCATTTAGTGAAGATGAACTAGTCACATCTCGTATAGTTTATCAGATAATAGCCAAGTAAATGCTAGTGTAAGTATACTCCCAATTGAAAATCGATGAAGCCACATGATAGTTGAATCTAACCGTGTTTTCAACTTTACCTCTTTAGCTTAGTAGGGTAAGTGCTTGTTTCTTATTTTCTGGGACTGTTATCTCTTTTTGCATATTCAAAAAAATAAATAAATAAAAAAGGATGCTTACTAGAGTGTAGGTGGTGAAGATAATACGTGTCATAGAAAGAATTAATTTGAATTCGGTTCACATAAGATATTCCAACAGAGATAAAAATTGAACTGGATCAGACTTCACTAGTGGCCAATTGCTCTTCCATCAAGGCCCGAAACTTGAATATACACTCGATGTGTTTGTTGAAAATGGCCGCCTATTTTATCGTTTGATGAACTTGAACTGGAGTGGAGCTGATCATCAAGCAGATTTCTGGAAATCTCACCATTTGCAGCGAAAGTTGAACAAAGAATTTTTTTAATGAACATTTCTACAGGACATCATAATTAAGAACCTTATTAGTACTAAACTAGAGCATTTCATTGCTGATGTTTTATGCATTCTTGTTTTAAGCACAAAAGAACAAGGAAAATGAGAATGACTTAAAATATTGGCCTAAGGCAGTGGATTTTATGTCCCAGTTTGGTTTAACTAAAAAAAAATTAATAAAAATTAAAGTTGAAATGAACAATAAATTTTAACCATACATTTCATTGGATCAATCATTTCTATCAATTTTTCAACCACTCGTTTCATCAACTATATAGGATTGTGTTGATATCCGACATGCGATCTAATTAAGTCTGTTTGTTATATGCACTCAGCTCGTACCAAATTAAGATTGAATCTGCAAGGTCGGCTCGGTACTATATGTTGATTTGACAACAACCTATTAAAACTTAAGCCATTGACACAAGTTCCTAGCTTGGTACCGTTGTTGAAAAGACGTGAATATAAAAGATATAGACTTATAGATTATATACTTAGGAAATGGGAACGAGGAAACCTAACAACTTTATATTTCAAATATCTCATTTGATAAAAATACTTGTAGTTTGTAAGTAATTATCAATAAAAATCCTTATTTACACTTGAAGTTGACTTGAATTTTGTTTATATAATTTTCGATGTCGACAAATTGATTTGATTAGCTATGGACGGTGTGCGCTTGTTCCTGATTGGACCTTATAAGATACTATTCATTTTGACTCTTGAATTTAAGAAATCAGAAGGTGAGGTTGAAAGTTATTTACTTTCACATTTTATGCTTGCTTTTTGATCTTGCATTTTGTTCACCAAAATACTTTCACGCGATTTTTAAGTTTTTCCACAATACGATCGAGGACTATTGCAAGTGAGACATTGTTATTGTCTAAAAATAATAAAAATAAACTGCGTATGGTCCTAGAAATCGATTTTTGGAGTGTCTAATCTATTTCTTTACAAAAGGTGCATGCAAAATTATGCAAATAGACTGTAGAGCAGACCATGTCATAAACATGTGCAAATAGTTCAGCCTATTGGGCATGAAGGATCCTGGATATTGCCTCTTGGCTACTGTAGAGGCGGAGGGAGGGGGTCCGGGACCCCCCCCCCCTCCCTCCCCTTCCCCCTCCCAATTTTTTGACAAATTTTTTTATTTTATTTTTTGTATTTACCATTTTGTTCTCAAATGAATAAAAAATTTAAACCCTACCAATCCAAATCCAAGCATTTCCGTCCCAACTCCCGTTTCCTCCTCTCTTCCTACGGTGCGACGATTCTTCTCTTCCCGTTTTTTTCCTGTGGACTGCTTATGTATATTAAGAAGGATGTATTCGACAGGATTGATGATGATGTAGTTATACAACATTATCAAAGTATGAGAACTCGAAAAAAATGCTTGTAATAATGTATGATTTTGCTAAATTAAAGATTAGTACTTTCTTTTATATGTTTCTTGATTTTTTTTATTTTTTTCGTTAATAATGTACATTAATTTATGTTCATTTGTTTCCTTTCTCCATCACAAAGTCCAAACTTCCCTCATTTCAACAGATAATACTTTTTTATAAAAAAAAAACGGGGGCACTGCCCTGGAACCCTTGTGGACCCCCACCCATTTGACTCTGGGACTCCATATTTCGACATGTTGGCTCCGTCCTCGACTGCATCTATACATCTAAGGGTCAAAGTCCAAGTCGGATTTAGGGCACCGTGGTAAATGGGTTCCACATATTTTACAATTCTAATTCCACAAGTTGACTAGGGAGTTAAAACTCAACTTTTTTGCAATTTACTAGTATTTCAAACTAATAAATTTTCAAAGTTCTATAGCAGAATGATGCAAGCATGATTTGAAACTTTTTGTAAAATTCCATGAGGAAAAATCAAAGGTCTAAGGTCTATCTAAGGAGGAACGCGTTTATCTATCCGACGAATATAATCTTCGAAAAACTTTTTAATGTACACATATTTTTTTATAAATGAGTAATTATAAATATTTATCTACCTGATCTTTGTGTATTGTAATATCTGATCTTCAAGACGACGGCTAATACTTTTGAAATTAAAAAACCAGTTAAGAACCCTACACTTGTTAATTGGAAGACTAAATCGGACAGCCAACTTTGTGTTGGAGGCAAAGCATTATTACCCATTGACAATTTGACCAGAATAGGAAATATAGAGATTTTCCAGTTTCCAAAGGTGGGTTGAATTCAAACATGTGTAAGTCCGTGGTCCTAAAATAGGATTCAACTACACGAAAATGAAGAATTTCCATGACGCATGTAGACCTTAAGAGATCTGAATTAGAAACAAATGCTATCCAATTTAGACACGCAATCTCTTATCTCATGTTTGGTGCTCAATAAATTAAAATTCATTTTTCCTTTTTTTTTTTTTTAATCAACCATACATTTTTCAATAAAATAATATTACACGTGAACTTAAAAACTTTTCTTTTTTTTAATCATTTTTCAAAAAAATTACTATTCCCCTTATTATAGGGTGTGTTTGAGTCACATTATTTTGGAAGAGTATATTCTGGAATGGTAGACTGATGGAAAATGTATTGTTGAAAAATAAGAAAAAGTTATTAATGTGATGGAAAATATTATTTCATTGAAAAATGTGTGGTTGAAAATGAGTAAACAAATGAAAATGAAAATTTTAATATGTACCAAACATGTCATAATTTGAAAAAATGGAGCCCGAACGGGGGCTTAATTTCTTTGCTCATGAACCTCGCATGCAAGTTCATTTAAAAATTCATTCCATTCCCATTCTAAATATTTCAATTCTCACGTTCTCTTTGAATGGCACTGCAAATTGCATTCTCCTCCCTTGCTAGTCAAGAAAAATTGCTCTAGTCAAGAAAATTTTGTATAAATTAGTCCCCCAGGCTCTAAACTTCCAACAAATATTAACTCTCTCTTCTTCTCTCTACATATATCTGTTTCTTGTGCAGGCCTCTTTCTTACAAAAGAAATGAAATCATTTAGTTTCTTTGATGTTCTAATCCTTATGTTGCTTTGTTCAATCTTGTTTGCAGTCGAGGCCCGTCCTCTCAATGGTGCCAAGAATTATAATTCGTCATTGAGTGGTGTAAAGGCTGGTCCGAGTCCTGGCGAAGGACACAAATTTACCAATGCGAAAACACTTGGAGGAATTAAGGATTCTGGTCCGAGCCCTGGTGAAGGAAACAAATTTACTAATGCCCACACACTTGGAGGAGTTAAGGAATCTGGTCCAAGCCCTGGAGCTGGCCACTAGTTTGCTCATGGAACTCGACATATATCTATTCTTTAATTCCATTATTTTAATTCTTTATTGGAAGTAGTAGGACACGAAATATTTTGAATTTTTTTTTAGTGTTTTACGTATAATTCTTTTTCCATGTAATGTTGAATTTTTTTATTTTTTTTATGGAATCTTTGAATTGTATTTTCAAATCAAAATAAAGAAGTTTTTCCCGTTCAAAGATGAATTCCAACATTGCTACATTTGTAAAAATGACGTTTGAGGGTGTGAACTTGAGAATAATTTTTTCCAAATTCCAACTAGACCACTACGACATTTGATGCTCACGAGGCCGAGTAAATTGAACTTCCAAGTAATTTAGCATAAATTATAAAATGGGAAAAAGAACCGGAAATTTGGGTTTTTATGCCTAAAATCAATTTTTTTTAAAAAAAAGTGGGATAAAGTTGAAAAATATTATATACAAAGTTATAGTTTCTTAACTATTCATTAAAAAGTCACAATTCGTTACATTCTCATTGACAAATGTGACCTCTACGAAATTCACAAAACATAAACAATTTTTATTTTTTCCAAAATAAAATGACGATTTCTGAATTACTTTTATTCAATGAACATAACTATAATTTCAAGAGAGGGACATTGATTTCTATTTGTGGTTTTTATTTATTTATTTAAGTCCTGTTTTTTTGCTCTTTCATTAACAAATGTGACTGTTTACGAAATAATTTGTTCGTTTTAAATCACCGCAAGTGTACGGTTCGTTAACAAGTAATAAAGTGGAATTGAGAATTCCGGATATCGTTCCCACAAATGTTGAATTAATTTAATTCTAGTTACTGAAACCTTAACCGAATCTATAGAAATTAAGATGATTGTGAGGATTTGTAATTAAACTGAACTAAGCAACTCAACTAAATTTTACCAATTAACTAAATACAATTAAAATCTTAAATGTAAGATGAATGTTTGAATGCAAATTGGATTTTTCTTATGAATAAAAAACGAGTACTAGGATCACGAATCCCCATGCAATGTTCGTCTTAGAATCTAGTTCTACAATATCGACAACATATTTGATAATTTGAAAAATCAATGATCCTCACATATCCAACAATCTCTCTCGAGAATTGTTGGACATATTCATGTAAACCACCCGACTATATCTCTATGACGAATGTAAATTCACAAGAATGCATGTATTTTTATGATTATTTAAAGATTTACGCAAAGTATAGAGGTATATCTCTATCCCCTATCGGACCTTACGATGACTAATACTTCGTCAAGTCTATTCCCCTTCTCTCGAATACATGAAATAGACCACCACACTCACACAATCACATGCATAATAATTTTGAAAACAAATAAATGAATAAAAGTCATTCAAATCTCAAAACATGTTTTAATTGTCAATAATTGTAAAACTAAAATCCAAGGTTATATAGCAAAGTTCATCGATCTCCTAACACATAAATCTAGCCTAACATGGAGCAAAGAAGAAAATACGAAATTAAAGTAAAAGAAGATATCACCAAAATCACAACTTTCTTGAAAATCTGAGAATTCTTCTAGTTCTTATTGAGATTCTTGCCACAAATCCTTCTTCTTGATGTATTTTCGGATTCTTTTCTTGTTGTAATGTCTTCCCTCTCTTTTTGGACGGCTCTAGGGTTTTAAAATACCCCCCAAGATTTGTTTACATAGGAATTTGAGTCAAATTAGGAAATCAGACTTTTTTATCGGAATTGGCATGGGCACTCGCTCAGTACAAATTGGGGCACTCGCCCAAGCCATTGCTTTGGGTTCTGTTACCCATTTTGATGGTTGGGCGAATGCCCAACCATTATAGGTGGGCACTTGCTCAGACTAAATTTTTAACTTTTGTTTTTCGGCAATTTTCTTCATTCTTTCTTTCATTTTGGTCCTTCACATCAAATTGCTTCAATTTTTGTGTTCCAATCGTTACCCAAATGCTTATTGGTCCCCCAAACTTCCATCAATTGACCGATTTATCCTTCTTTCTATCTCAATTGTTTAGAAACATGTCCAAAACTGAAAGAAGATAAAAATAACTTAAATTGAGTAAAATGTAATAATAAAACGAAACAAAAGGTTAGTAAAATGGCCCCGAATAAGTGCACAAAAATGCACTTATCAGTGACCTCTCTAAAATTCAAACATAACCAAAATTCCAAGAAAGAAATTCTGATTTCAAGAAAGAAAGAAATACTGATTTCTAAATTTCTTCTAAAAAAAACACAATTTGTTCACGAAATGTAGAGGCAAATTAGAATTTTTAAAGTTTAGCAGGGTCTTCGTACCACGACAAAGTTTATTTTATCTTGAAAACAATTAACCTATTTCCTCAATAAATTGTTTGAAAATGATTTAAGTTATAAACTTCTCATTCGGGAGACTATATTTTATTTTAAATATCCTTAACACTTGATCTTTCTTAATTTTTAAATTAGTTAAATCAATATTGAGTTAGATATAAGATTATGAGGTTAGGTCTAGATTGAGGTTTGAACATGCCTATTTTTTAGTGCGGAGATAAAATATATTATAATCTGCTTCTAGGTTATAATGAATTATTGTAAAAATAAGTAGATATAACTATCGCATTCAGATGCGGTTCAAATAACTTGGGAGACTTGTGCAAAAATCTTTAACACGACCTTATGTTCATAAAAATATTTAAAAGAAAAAATAATCACCGATAGAATCGCTGCTTATACCGACAAAAATGAATATGGATTTTCAATATTTAAAGTTCAGCGATATTCCCATGACACGACTCGATGTTCAATTATTTATTAGACAATTAATCCCAAAGTGTCCAATAGAAATAAAAAGTGCACCACCTACCATCACCGTAATAAAATCTCGGATTACGACGAAAGATAGACTGAGACATTGTACGAGGTGGGATGAGAAACTGGAGGAAAGGGTCAGTGCTGACAAACCCAACGTATTAATACTTATAATGACCAGAAAAAGAAAAAGAAAATTGAAGATTTCCAATAATAATAATGCAGAAGTGTTATTAAATATGCAGATGTCAATCATATCATAAAATAAAAGACGAGAAGCATCTAAATTTTCAGGTTCACTAGCAACTTTTGAAGAAAATTGTGTGTTGTGATGGTGGTTCTATGGCGATTGAAAGATTCGAGCTTAGAGATGGCATGGAAACGGTGGTAAGTGATTGTGGTAGTTGCTATACTCCAACCAACCATCAAACTCGTTAAATCAAGAAAGATTGAATCGTCTCGATTCTTTTTCTCTAAATTGTATTTTCTTAAATTCACGGTTAAACGGTTGACAATGACCATTTTGCATATATGATCTTCGAACTTGATATCTAATGTTAGAATTGTAATTCAAGATTGGAGTCTTTAATCTAGGATCGGTGGGAAGTTTTGCAACATCAAAATCATCTCCATTAGACGTCTCATCATTAACATTTTTAGCAACATCAAGAGCTTTTCTTTTATAAAATCTTGTCATGATTGATTGTAATAAATAGGAATTGGAATGTAAATAAACAAAATAAAATATGGAATCGTGATGTGACCACCAATATCAAAACTGGTTATAGTCAAAGGATACTTGTTCCAAGAGGAATCACAATAACCACTTGACTATTTCTCTTTCAAATTCCCAATATCCAAAGACCAAACCTCCTTAACAAAGTTGATCTGAAACTCAAGTCCATGGCACTGGGTGCTCCGTTGTTCCATTGTCCGTCTTTTTCCTTCACATAAAAACCTCTGAATAATTATTCTAGAAAGGCAACCACTTCCTTCGAAATTTTAAAAAGAGACAACAATTGGAATGCTCCAATCTCCAAATCAACAACTACTCCAATTTCAGTCCCCAACCTTGCAACAAAAATGCCATTTTTCACCCATCCAAGCTCTTCATGACTTTCGGAAACATTGGTATCCAAAGATCTACTCTAATCAAATCAATCCCAAGAAAACCTTACTTCAATATACATCGCTCGATTTCACAATTCAAATCAGCTGCTAAAGAAACATATTATGCTTTACCACATTCACTCCAACCAAAGAAGACACCTCGTTCTCTTCCACATTCACTCCAAACCTTTTTCTTTGGACATGATAAAATCCATATTGAAATGACTATAACCAGATGAATACCAATAGAAAACTCACCTACAGACTATCGAACGCTGTTAGGCCTAGTTCTATGGTTCAGACCACCAATCCACCATTAGCATTAACATCCAAGTAACTACGAGGTCCAGGTGATACTGGAACTGTGAAACCGTAATTCATTTAGTTGAAGATAAATTAGGGAGATGCAATCAAACGACGGGGTAGAAGAAGAAATTACAAAAAAAAAATTCCTATAATTGCCTCCTTCAATTGATACCCAGGGCTTCACTTCTTCAATTTCATGAATTTGGGGCTTTGTTGTTTTGGTGGAAATTGGGGATTTCAATTCAATTTTTTTCAATTCTCTGATGGGAGTCTCGAGTCGGGACATGCATGGATGCTTTCCAATTGGGATTCTTGGTTCTATCATACAATTTGGGCCAAATAATTGGTTCACTTTTTTTTAAGTAACATTTAGTATCGTGCTGCTGAAAAAATTGGGACGGCCCAAAGCACAGTGCAGGCAGATGCTTGCACTGGGTTTTGGTTGGGTTCACCCCTGATTATGCCATAAATATTCGGTTTGGTTGGTATAAATTTTCACTTCGGTGTATAAAATGATTTTTCGAGTATCGTTAGGATTATCTTGGATAAAATTTATGACTTGATTTCACAGGATGTCATGTGTTGTTGTCGACCATTTTCTAGTGAACATCGTGTCGAACTTCTGATTAACCCGAATGGTCGGCTACGGGCATGGACTCTTCCTATAAATTCAACAAGCACCCTTTTCTTAATTTGAAACCCCGGCAAAGAAGTGGGAAACAAATATCTGCCCGTTGCCCCCACCCCAACCACCCTAAAACTGTCATTCTCTCACCGCGGCACTTCCAAATTGCGGTTGCGCAACGAAAACGGGAAGGCAGGGTAGATTAAAATTTCTTCGCTCCTTGTTGTTTTTATCAACAGAAGAATAAAATTCCGTCAAAATTTTGGACAAAAAGAAAGCGATAGAAAAGGTTATGGTCAGTAGTTCGAAGGATGAGTCGGGGAGCAACGGCAAGAACTCTTCCGGTAACGCGCTGGATTCCAATTCAGAATGCCTCTTTGCCGCAGGCGAGAAGGTCCTTGCCTTTCACGGCCCCCGCATCTATGAAGCCAAGGCAATGCCCTAAACGATCCTCTTAGGGTTTCTTTCTATTGTTAACTTGAATTGTATTTTTCTCGATTTTTTACGTTATTTAAGTTAAATTAAAGAATTTGATTGGTTGTTGAATTTTTTTTCCATCTGTTGCTTTTTTTCTTTTGCGGCAAGGTGCAAAAAGTAGAGTTTCGGAAGAACGACTGGAAATACCATGTCCATTACCTTGTAAGTTAATTTTTGGTGTTGTCTGTTGTGCGTTTTCTGTGTTTTCCGTAGAAGGACGACTGGTCCAGATTTTGCTGTCCCAGACTAATGTAAGTAGGATTGGCTGCTTTCTACCTGTGATGTCATGCTGAATATATCTCTTCGTTCTTGCAGGGTTGGAATAAAAAGTGAGTATGCTGCCACAGTACTTCAAGTGAATTTCTTTTTCTGATTCAAATTGTTTTTGCTATTGAATAAGAACTAGAATCAATAGGTTATTTATTTATTTTATCAGGGTCCTACTTGGTCTACCATTTCATTTATCTCTTCCAATTTAGGTTCATTCTTTGTAAAACTTATTTTATAGGATATAAAAGCTACGGTTGTTCAGGATGTATATATATATATATATATACATGAATTCATGTGGAAGTTATGATGATCATATGAAGAAATTTTAATTTTTTTTTTGCAACATTGGAGATTGGAATTCTTTGTGAATCTTGATTCTTAGTGATATATCACATCACTATTTCCATCAGCGAAGTCACGCTGGAATTCTGTTTGTGTTCTGGAAGGCGAAAACTGTGTCAATGATTGCTTACAGCCTTTTGTTACGATTAATTTGAGTTACTGATCCCGGTTTATGTATTAGGGTTCTCTCATTGTTTGCTGCTTCTATGAAATTTTACTTACAAATAATGTTTTAATTATATTCATGGAAATAGAATCAGACATGTAAAGTTTATTATCACTCTTTGTATGAATGTTGGAACCAACATCATATGAACCTAAGTCAATGATTGAACTGACTGTACTGACTAGAACATAACATGTTTGTATTTTGACTGCGGGAAGAGATCAATTGAAGAATTAGTTTGTAATATGTTAATCTAGAACCGTAATGAAGTTACATTCTGAATTTTATAATCTGAAGTTACTGAATAAAAAAACCGCAATTGTAAGAGAATGTGAGTGAATGGCTGTCAGTAAGATAATTAGGAAAGATACGAAGATGTAGGCTGATATCTGAAAGTTGAGTGCACTAGCATGAGAAGATTCCGGATGGATAAAAATGACTTTTTAAAACAAATTGGAATTTGAGTACCATCTATTAGTTTACCAGACACTTCTTCATAAAATTACTGTTGCAATAAGTTGGTTTGTAATTATTATGACCTCCACTTGCATGGAGCAAGTTTTGGGGGTTGTTGAATAAATGCTAGTAATACGAAAATACTTTGATAAAGGAGGTATGGCTACGCATTTTTCCATCTTGTACTTTTATACTAGTATGGAAAATTTATTTTCCTAAAACGCTCTTCAAAAAATTGATTTTTTTTGTGCATGTGATTTACCAACAAGTTGGTTGGACTTAGTTTCATTTTTGCGTAGGTAGGGTCCTGCTATTAGCCAAGTGAAATGAATCAACAAGAAAGTAAAATTACACGTTTAATGGTGGCTAATGGTTCATTGTCATCGAACCTAGTTTCCCTATCCATACAAGTCTGCAATTTGCTATGAGATGCATCTCATTTTGCCACTTATCTCGAGTCTCATACCAATTTAAATCACTTCGTGCGTTAGTTGGCTGAAGGAGTATATGGACTTGTCACAGTCTTGAAACATGATTTTCCATTGATAATCTTTGATTCTTTGTGTTAAAGGAGGTGAAAAATGAAAGGATTTTGTTTATCTTCAAGAGTACAGAGAAAAGTTTGGGAAATGCATTTTTTCTATTCTCTTGTAAACTAAGTTCTGTAACTATACATTCATTTTTCAGTAAATTGTATTAAGTGCATTGTTTTAGCTGATGGTAGAAACATCATTCATCTTGTGTTGCATGCAAGTAATGAAATCATCTGTTTCTAGGTTGTTCACATGGTGAACCTTTACAAATTAGTCCTTTTTTTAAAGGCTTGACTGAACTTTTAGATTTGAAATACTGTGTATAAGAAATCTGCATAGGAGCATAATAAAGATCCATTGGGAGATTTTCATGTCCCTAAAGTTTGCCTTGGCGTTCTTAGCCCTTGATGTGGACCATGTGGTGCATTGATAGGTTGCAGACTAGCAGTTGGATCACCTACAAATGATATTTGTACCTTTGTCACAAATTTGAGTTTACAATCTCCTCATCCTAATCCTTTCATGTAACAAGTACTCTCTCGATTTAGTAGTGCGAAATTCAATCAGAGCCTAGCAATGATATGCTGCCCTGACAAATAACTTATTTCGGGTTTTATAATTAGTTTAAAAACCATTAAAGTTATTAAGCAGCATATTGAATGTTGTTGAGATTAGATGATCCATAGAATTACTCACTGAAGCTCTAAATATCTTGCCAATAGTTGGGATGAATGGGTAGGCATGGATCGATTGATGAAGCATACTGAAGAGAATGTTTTGAAGCAACAAGACCTTGATAAGAAAGCTGGTGTGGACAAGAATGCAAAGTCAGGGCGTTCATCACAAGTGAAACCAAAAAGTTCATCTGGTATGTCTTTTTATTTCTCAAGTTGATATGATATAATCCAGAAATAGAACTTATGGTTTCCTTTATTTTTAATATGTGTTGTTTGTGCATGGGGAATTAGTTGATAATATTCATGATTAGCTCATGAGAGTTCATGATCCACGATAAGGTCGTGTTTGGTCTGCTGGAAAGGCTTGAATGGAGTGTACTTCCACCATCTCTTGTTATGCCAAAGTAAAGTAGCAACCCCTTCCAAAAAAAAAATTCCCGTTCCAAAAAAATCCTTGAATCTCCATTCATTTGAGTACAGAATACCACCTTACCATCTTTGCCATTAGTGGTTGTTCTGTGGGTTTTTGTTTGCAGACAAACAAGGAACTGGGAATGATAATTGCCATCTTGTTTTGGCTAGATTCTCTTAGGTGGAAAGACCTTCACATCCTTACTCTTGAACTTTGCCAATCATAACCCATTATGTTGATTGAATCTTCAAATATAAGAATGTGTATTTGGACAGTACCCAATAGGAATTATACACAAAATACTAGCTGTCCTTACATCTTTGCACTATCTCTGCCTCTGGTGAGAACGACAGCGATATAGAAAATCAGTTTTCTATCCTTTTAATGCTGAATGGGTAAGAATATTACTCTTTTTTTTTTTTTGGAAAATGGTAATCTATTTCTGTATGTTGTTTGTTGATGGTCTGCATTTTTGTACTATCTGAGTTTTTGTTTCTTCCTTGGATTTTACAGATAGTAAATTGGATAAAGAGGAGACTAAGAACAATGGTATGCTGTTCTTCTCTTCCTATCGATTTACTTTCCTCTGCATCTTCAGTTACCACCTTCCATATCTTGTGGAAGACGAACTCGATCCGATTATTTTGAAACTCGCCTGTTATGATTTTTTATCATGTATTCATTAATGGATCGTCAAAACTGGGACCAATGACCTGGACATAATAATAAGTTCAGCCATGTGATTTTTATTGGTCATCTTTTTACTTTCACACATAAAAGTGCATGGTTCAGTAGTCAAAGAATTGATTGTTAAGATGGTGGAGATAATGTGAAACATTTGGTTTTATCCTATTTAATTTCTGGTAGCATCTGCTTTAGAGAAAACTACCTTCTCTCTTTATGATATTGTTGCAGTTGCAAAAGGAAAGAAGCGAAAGGCTAGCTCAGGCATTGAGGTTTGATCTGAGCAATTATTAGTTCAAAGACATTTAATTTTTGTTTCTACTTTCGACCATAAATCCTAATTATAAAAAATAAGCATAAATCCTACTCAAATTACACACACACACACAATCAATTAAAACAATTAAAATCATCTTCTATTTGCATCGAGAGTTCACTGTATTTTATTTGTAAAGTTTCTGCTATTCTCTTCTCAAATTGTTTAGTGCTTTCATAGTCTCTTTGATATAACTTTAGAATTGCAGATGACATTAACAGCTGGTTCTTGGCTTGTGGAAAGCATAAATCTCAATTGAATTTTATTTTCAGAACAGCTGGCCCTTTTACTTTGTTGATCTTGTGATTTTTCTGTTGATTTTATCAATCCTAATTGTCTTTCTGTTTTGTTTTAAGAAAAATAATTCAGCTGGAGAAAGACTCCTTAAAATCCAAATTCCATCGACTCTGAAGAAGCAATTGGTTGACGATTGGGAGTTCGTCACTCAGAAGAATGAGGTACTACTTGTATAGGTTGCTGCCAAATCCACCCCCAGCACCCCAAAAAATAAAACACCAAACAATAAAGCAAAAACTCCCTATTTTCCATTTGAGTGTAAATTCCAGCCTATTGATGAGAACACATAATTAAGGGGCACACCTCATCAAAAGATGGAATCTTAGCTGGAAAGCTCTCTTCTGGTTGGCGTATGTCAGTTGAAAATGTTATTTTTTTAACGGAAGAAATGAAATCATAGAATGCAAACTGGGAAGCACTCTTTTGATTTGCCAACATCGGTTGAAATTGTTAATGTTTGAATGAAAGAGATAAATCCTTGTTCTTTCTTGGGCATTTCAAATAAATTTTTTTTGGCTTGGAGTGAAGTGATTTCATACGTGGTATAAAAGGTGAACTTATAAAACTATTTAACTCATGTAATTTTCTAATTGTCATGCTGTCGTTCAATTTTATCGTGACTTGTAGAATCCTTTCTTGCTGCACTTCTAGTTCCTTACTTTGTTGAAGCTCTAGCTGAACACTTTTTTCATTCTGTCCTTGAAGACACAAAAGAACATGGGACTGTAGCTTATCTTTCTGCTAATGAGGAATTGGCATGCTTTTTAGGGTTGCTCAATGTAAATATTATCTGGCCTCATTTTATTGTCAATTTCACATAAGCGTTTTACCCTTGCTGTATGGGCATTAGTCATGATGTTGGTATTAGGTTACAAGTTAGATGTATTACATCTCAGAAGTGTCCTTCCTTCATCTTCTTTCCCTGTGAATTAGTTGTGTTTGGTGGGATGTTTAAGAGCAATTAATTGGTCTATTTTTTTGCTTAATTCAAGTGGGCTTGTGAATTAAATTTTCGTCTTTGGTGTTATGAGACCTGTGAAATAGTACATAAAAGGTTCTTTCTTTTCTTGCAGCTTGTAAAACTTCCTCGGTCTCCTAATGTTGAAGATATTTTTGCCAAGTACCTCGATTACAGGTCCAGAAAGGATGGCACGTAAGTTTCTATCTCTAAATTTCTAAAGAATTGATCAACTTGCGTTTTTTTTGTTTAATTTTGCATGTACTGTTTGAAATCTGTACGAGCTCTTCTAGAGGCCTGTTTACAACAGGGTGACCAGGGCCTGTTATTTTCTATGATGGAACAGGCCCAGCAGAAGGCTGATAACATACAATTTTCTTTAGGATTAGGGAGGGTACACAAAGGATACAACCCAACCAAAGGATCCGGACATGGCTTTGCTGCGATAGTATCAATTTCTCTTTCCTTTCTTATCAAGAATATTTATTCTGCACAGTAATGCAGAATCCAAACTAGGTTTGGAAGATTTTTTCATTTTCTCAAATATTCGTTCATTGATCAACCTCACTTGTACCCTCTAGTTGGAGCTAGCCTTTCCTTGCTGATATGTTCACCTAAAGCTTAAAATATATAAATATAGCAATCTCCCTAAAAAGTTTATCGACTAATCAATTTTTCTTAACTCGATTCTTTGGATACTTCTAAAATATGTGATCAGTTGTTACTTGTGAGATTAACAAGCACTTAAGAGGATTAATTATAAACTGATCGTTGCCATCAGGATATTTTTTTTTTCTCTTCTTTCTTCCCTTTTGATACAAAGCTTGGGTAACATATTCTGTAAGCGCTATATCCCTTCATTATTATTGAAGTGTGTGATGACATTCCATGAAAGGAAGACATGCCTTGGGGAAATACAATATCATGAAATTATCTATCTTCGTAAATTTTTGCTTCAATGTCTCTAATTTCTTTTTAGTTGTAGATTTATACCCGTCTATGTTGCTTGGACTTGGGTGTGGGTATCCGCTACTAGTACCTATCTAGGAATTGGAACATTTTTTCCTTGGATCTAGGATATAAGGATATGGCTAAAAAAAAATCCAAAATCTAGATATAGTGTGTGTTTGAGCCATATTATTTTAGAAGAATGTATTTTGGAATAGTAGATTGATGGAGAATGTGTGGTTGAAAAAGAAAGAAAAATTATTGATGTGATAGAAAATATTATTTTATTGAAGAATGTGTGGTTGAAAATGAGTAGGAAAATAAAAATGAAAATTTTAATGTGTACCAAACAGGGGCATAAACTTAAAATTACTTAAGAAATTTATATACCCATCCTTCCCTTCCAAAGGGCGATTTTAGTAAATAACCAAATATAATACTCGTGCAAAGGGTCAAGTTGGTAATTTTTCTTACATCCCCAACCTCCCCCCCACCGGCCCCAAACACACACATATATATTGCAAATTGTGATACCTCATTTTTATATCATTTCAAATCTAGAAATGTAAAATATACAACACCAAAATAACAAAAACAATATAAAGGATTTAAAGGATCCCATACCCTTATCCTTGTTGTATGCGCCCGACGTAGGTACTTCTATTAAATGGAGAGTCCGAGCAACATAGATAGCAGTGTTGGGAATAATCATTTTCGTGTAGCATTACATGTATGTGGTATTAGTGGATTTCATATGGTTTGGGAATTCGAAAGTGTTACTAGGTGAGTGGTCCTTGATTTTTTTTATTTTTATTTTTTTGTAAATACAGGAAGGCTGATGCAGTTGGAGAAGTTTTGAAGGGACTGCGATGTTATTTTAATAAAGCATTGCCCGTTGTTCTATTGTACAAAATGGAGCGCAATCAGTACCATAAAGCAGTTCCAGATAATGTCACTCCGTCAAATATATATGGCGCGGAACATTTATTGCGCCTCTTCGGTAAGTTTATATTATGTTATATTTTAGCGAGTTTTGTTCTTCAAGAAGATTTGTGATTTTTAGAAGTTTATTCCTTGTCCTATTATCTAACTGATGAACTTCCAATCTGTGTTGATGAGATTGATTTTTCCTGCTTTGTGAGATGATGAGCTTCTTATCATAGGTCTATCTGTTAGAAAAAATATTTTATCTTCTTGTGTAATTCCATTTTTTTTATATTCTTTTTAATTGGTAACAAGGCTGAGGTGGTGGTGGTGGTTGTCTAATTCCAATTTTAGGAATTCTGCATTTATGTACTTTCTGCTGTGTGCAGTGAAGTTGCCAGAATTGTTGGTGTATGTGAGAATTGATGAGGAGACTATGATTCGGATGCAGCAGAAATTGCACGAGTTTCTCAAGTATAAGCTGAGCTCTATAATCTATTTAACTTCTCTCTCTCATTAAGTGCTTGTTTGGTCATGCTTAAAAGTAGCTTTTTTAAATGTATATAAAATAGGAGCCACAATTATATCATGGACCCACAATTTGTTTATTTTTAGCCAATGTGGGAGAATAATATCATTTTGTTCTCCTATGTGATAAAGTGTGATGATTTTGGCCTTTTGGGAACTTGGGATTGAATATGAGGTTCATCTTCATTGTTAGTCTCGGCAAAACTATTGAAATTGATAAAGAAGTCCCTTGCTTTAGATTGCTGTATTATTGGTGAGATAATGGCACAATTATTTTGACGTGGGTCCTTCAATATGTGCAGTTATTTTTTTTTTTAATCTTTGCTTCAATGAGGCAATCTAGGGTCGTGATATGGAATCTACTTTCCATTTGTTCCCCCACATTCCCATGTATACAATGTTTTTATTTTTTCTCTGACCTTTCATGAATTTTCCTGTATCAGTTTTTAGCTGCTTGTTGTCCAAGCAAATCGATCCGTGTCAGAAGATACCTACCTTCAAGCCATCACTAAACTCACCATGTACTTTCTTTGTAGATGGGCCGGTTAGGCTGTCATTTTCCAGCTAGTCCGTCCTATCTTCAGATATTTTTGGAAATGGGGAATGATGCTTAATCTTTATTTAATTCTGAGTGACGTTTGAGTTAACAATGTTTGATCTACTTATGGGGTGTATGTTTGATGTAGGTTTCTGCAAAAGAATGAAAGCACTTTCTTTCTTGCTACATATGATGGTCCTAAAATAACTGAAGGAAGTGTCAAGGGGAAGGATAACTGACTCAGCAACTGGGTTTTCACATCAAATGTAATTCTAGCTTTCATGTTAGGTAGCAGAAGCATTGGCTGAGTTTCTTGACTGACCAGTATATGTTCATAGTCCGCATGATACTGCCAATCTGTTGTTGTAACAATTTCTACTTATTTTCCTTTTTCCGCCTCTAATTTGCATACGTTTGTGTAAATTAAAGACATCAGGTTTTTGGTTATGCTCCATGCTCTTTGCTCTTTAACAATACGTTAGATGAGTTAAGGCTGAAGCTGTTAGCATCATATGCATTTAAGAACTGCTCGATAATGTATCATATTTTTTAGAGTAATACTATTTAGGCCCACTAGGGTTATAACTGTTGTGAAAAATGATGACAATAAAGTAAAGGTAAACACGAAAGAGATAAGTGATCACACACGACACACAAATTTGCAGAGGAACCTTAGTCAACATATGAGCAGGGTTCTTACTTTCACAAACTTTCTCAAATAGCAACTGTCCGTCATCGAACAATGAATATGAGCAGGATTCTTGGCAAGGAATATGACACTCTGACTATCGCTGTAGAGAGTACCCTTCTGTTTATTTTTTTTGCCCAATTCCTCCAAAAAGCATTGTAGCCAAATCATCTCCTTTGCAGCTTTTGATATTGCAATGTACTCAGCTTCTAATAGATAAAGAAACTGTTTTTTGTAGATTGGAACCCCATAAAACTGCAGTACCACCCAAAGTATAAACAAACCTTGTGGTACTTTTCCTGCTATTAGTATTTCTAGCTAAATCAGCATCAACATACATTTTCACCTCTGAGCTCTCTCCTGAGAAATACAAGCACGTTTTTGAGGAGCCTTTTAGGTACATTCGAATCAACTTCACTGCTTCCTAATGTTGATTTCTTGGATTACTCATGTATCTACTCACAACTCTCACTGCATGGGCAATATCCAGTCTACTGTAGACCATATCATACATAAGTGAACCAATAGCTGAGGCATAAAGAACATTACTCATGTAATATTGTTCCTCCACCGACTTAGGTGACCGATCCTTACTGAGTCTAAAGTGACTGCCCAAGGGTGTGCCAACTGGTTTGGCCTTGTCCATATTGAACCTGTCGAGTACCTTTTTCACATACTCAGCCTGTGAGTCTCAATGTGCCTCTGCCACTGTCTCTAACAATTCTCATGCCATAGATTTGCTTTGCAGCGCCCAAATCCTTCATTGCAAAATGCTCTGACATCTGCTTCTTTAGATTATTGATCTCATCAATACTGGCCCTGCAATAAGCATGTCAACCACATACAACAACAAAATAATGTAAGAATTGTCAAAGTGCTTGACATAGCAACAGTGATCTGCCTGACATCTGATGTACCCTGCACTGCACATAAAGCTGTCAAATTTCTTGTACCACTGTCTAGAAGCTTGTTTCAGGCCATACAAGCTCTTCTTCAACCTACAAACTAAACTTTCCTTTGCATGAACTACAAACCCCTCAAGTTGGTGCATGTAGATGTCTTCTTCAAGGTCTCCATGAAGAAAAGTTGTCTTTACATCTAACTGCTCAAGAAATAAATCTTCAGTAGCAATTACGGACAACACTAACCTGATGGTTGTAATCTTCACCACAGGAGAGAAAATCTCAGAGTAATTAATACACAGCTTCTGCTGAAAGCCTTTTACAACAAGTCTAGCCTTGTACCTCTTATTGCCATGATGCTCAGTTTTCACCCGATACACCCACTTGTTGTGCAATGCCTTCTTCCCTAGTGGAAGTTCTGTCAACTCCCATGTCTGATTCCTAACAGGGAATCCATCTCATCCTTCATGGCCAACTCCCACTTGCTAGAATTTTCATCTTGCAAAGGTTCTTTGTAACTCTGTGATTCTCCACAATTTGTCAACAGAATATAATTCAAAGTAGGTGAGAAACGCTGTGGAGGCCTAACAGTCCTAACTGACCTGCGAACTGCAACTACAGGAGTGGACAGTTATGGATCTGCTGCGAAATAGTAGGAATGGGTGCACCGGACCCACTCTCCCCGTCACTCACATCTCTGCACTGCACTGTGGCCTCTGGTAGGTCATCCAATTTCACAAACTTAAGACTCATGAGGAGTTGCTTCAACAACTGTACTGGACTTGTCCTTGTACACAATCTTCTCATTGAAGATCACATTCTTGCTTCTTATAATCTTCCGACCCTGATCATCCCAAAAACGATAGCCAAATGCCTCGTCTCCATAGCCAATGAAATAACATTTCTTTGACTTAGCCTCAAGTTTACTACGAGCATCAGAATCAACAAGAACATAAGAAAGACAACCAAAAGTTTTAAGGTGAGAAAATTTGACCTCTTTTCCACTCCAAGCCTCCTCAGGTAGTCCACAATCCAACGGAACTGATGACCCTCTTTTTATCAAGTAGACTGCAGTGCTAACTGCATCTGCTTAGAAAGTAGGTGGTAACCCAGCGTGCAGCCTCATGCTTCTAGCATGCTCATTTATGGTTTTGTTCATACGTTCATCCACTCCATTTTGTTGTGGTGTCCCAGTGTCACGGGCTGCAGCTTTGCTTAAGCCCCGTGTTGTAAATATTTATTTAATTCGTAAAATAGTTAGAAAATAGAAAAGAAAAAGTATGATTCTAGAGCCAAATGATGTCTCCTCCCATCATTTGGGTTTTTTGTTCCGAAATCTATTATAGCGGTATTGGTCTTTCAAACATTTTCAAGCTTACTAGTGTTTTCCCCCTACACTAGCTATTGTAATTTCCTGCTTTCGTCTATTGTAATTTTCAGCTTTCTAGCAATCAATGAAGATGTTATATCCACTATGTTCAATTTCATGTTGCAAGCTTTCTTAAAATTGTAATCAAATTTTCTTTCGTCCCGACACGATCGAAAAAAGACGGAAGGTAGTCTAGCGGAGCAGACTACTACTGCATGGTGTTCCTTTCTGTGCTAAGAAGAAAGGTAACCCGTGAAAGTTGGTATCAGAGCTGCGGCTCAAGATCTCGATAAGAAAGCGATGGAAATTGATCCTAATTCCTCGAACACCACGTAGGTGGTAGATGTTCAAAAGAGGAACTCTCGACAGCATTTGGAGGCGCTTGAGGTGACAAACACTAGGTTGTGTTTTTGCCATGGAGAACCTCGGGGATAAGGCCGAGGCGACACAGACGGAAAATCGGGAATTACGCATCCAACTGGATGAATGCCAAGAGGCATGCGCAACTAGACTGATGCTATTGCTATCATACCTGAGTTGCAGGATGAGATGTGAGCGTTGAGAACTCAGTTACTAGTTCTTCAACGCGCGATTGGCAATGGACAAGCCATCGCACATGAGTCGGTGCATATGCTCAGAATTCCAGAATCGTGTACCTACGGAGGTGCAGGCGATGCTAAAGAAGTTGAGAACTTCTTATTCGATATGGAACAATACTTTCTTGCAACTTCGATCAAGGACGAAGCGAGAAATGTCACAACAGCTACCATGTATCTAGGTAGAGATGCAAAGCTATGGTGACGAACGAAGTACGTGGATATTCAGGCCAACATGATCCAAATTGATTCTTGGGATCTTCTCAAGGAAGCTATCACATTTTAATTTTTCCCAGAGAATGTGGAATACGAGGCACGTCGGGCCTTACGAGAACTGAAACACACAAGCTCCGTCAGGGAGTATGTAAAGGCCTTCTCGGGGCATATGCTGAATATCAGAGATATGTCAGAGAAGGATAAGATATTCACCTTCATGGAAGGGTTAAAACCGTGGATGCGCACGGAACTTCAGAGACAGAACTAATTTAAGCACGGCTATGGGAGCTGTCGAATGTGCAAGTGACTATCAACCCGAGTCGAGAGAGGATCGACCTTCGGGAAATAGTCAATCTGTTGAAGGTGGAAGGAGACCTTACAGACCTAGCTAGAACTCAAATGGGGGAGAGCGTTACTCTCAGAATAGGGGAGGACCTTATCAAGACAACCGCCAGAATAACTCGCAGGGAAACTATCAAAACAGCCGTCAAGGAAACTATAACGGCAGTTCTAATAATGACTGGAATCATGGAAAGGGGAAGGAGGGTAGATCTGATGTCGCTCCTAGATTGAAATGCTTTCTATGTGAAGGACCTCACCGGGTGGCGGAGTGTCATCAGAAATGGATGGTGAATGCATACTGTCAACTAGCAACTGAGGGCTCAAGTTCGAAGCAAAATACCCCACAAGCTAGCTGTCGAGGTGACACCAACTCCGAAGGAGACGAGGATGTAATTGGTGCATTCTCGCATTGGTGCAACACACTAGCGCACCGAGTTACTAAAAGGGACGTCGGTCCCTCGAAAGAGCCGAAGATGGAAGAATCGAAGGCTCGCACTTGCAAGGCGAAATACCTAATGTACATTGATGTGAGGATCAATGGAAAGCCAATCAGGGCTATGGTGGACACCGGTGCCACACACAACTACCTCGCAAGTTTCGAAGTAGAGCGATTCAGACTTGTTCTGGAGAGAGGTAAGGGGAAAGTCAAAGCGATCAACTCCACTGCTCAACCAATAGCGGGAATAGCACAATCTGTGCTGATCAAAGTAGGTCCATTCGAAGGAAGGACAAATTTGTCGGTAGTTCAGATGGATGATTTCAAGCTGATTCTCGGATTGGAATATCTTCGGGATACAAAGACAGCAGTGTTGCCGTATTCAGACTAATTAATAATGACGGAGAGCAAACAATTCATTATTCCCACACAGGTTGGGAAAACTGGCGAGAAAGGCGTCTCGGCCATGCAATATAGTAAGGGTTTCAAGAGGAATGAACCCTCATTTTTGTGCTCTCTTCGAGTAGAGAAAATCGAAGAGACCACCGACTCTACTCCAAAACCTATCACCAGTTTTAAGGAATTCGAAGACATCATGCCGGATGTGTTACCAAGGAAATTGCCAACAAGGAGGGCAATTGATTACAGGATTGCACTTGTTCTGGGTGCCAAACCTCCCACCAAGGCACCATGTCGTATGGCTCAGCCGGAGCTTGAAGAGCTTCAGAAGCAAGAGAGATGAGTGTTGGGAAGTGGGACTATCATGGAGCGCACTTCCGCACCACCACAGCATGCAGGCTCACTGGAGCCCCTTTCCATCCTGAATGAATCAGTCGAGAGTGGATCGACGAACTACATTAGGGATTGCCAAGAGTTGGAGACTTTGGCACTATCATCATCGGGATGGACTGCTTATCCAAAGATTCAACGGTCAGCACAGCGCCCAAGTATGTATCAGTCGAAGAGACAGCTCAACTCTTCTTCAAGCCTATTGTCGAATACTGGGGATCGTCTTTCGTCAATGATCGAGATTCTCGATTTATTGGCATATTTTGGACCGAGTTGTTCAAATTTCTTGGTTCAACTTTGAGCATGAATTCTAGTATTCTCCAAAGATCAGACGGATAGACAGAGCAATTCAATTCTATGCTGAGAGACTATTTTCAGCACTTTACCTCTGCTTCGCATGAAATTCGGGTGAAACTTTCGGATGTGGCTCAGACGTGTTCCAATGTTCAAAAGAGCTCTTCTCTCAACGAGAGTCCTTTTGAAATTACTACTAGCCAGCAACCGTTACTCCTCCATACTGCAGATACAGATCAGAAACATCACAAGAAGTCTGCAGATTTGAAGCAACCAGTTTTTAAAGTGAAACGATCAGAAATGAAGGTTGATGAAAAGATTCTTGGCTACCAAACTACTCGAGCTTCTAGGAAATATCTTCAAGAGTACTTGGTCAAATGGAGCGGATACAACAGCGAGAAGAATACTCAATGGCTCCGAGGACATCACCAAAACAAATAGGGGAGAATGTCACGGGCTGCAGCCTTGCTTAAGCCCCGTGTTGTAAATATTTATTTAATTCGTAAAATAGTTAGAAAATAGAAAAGAAAAAGTATGATTCTAGAGCCAAATGATGTCTCCTCCCATCATTTGGGTTTTTTGTTCCGAAATCTATTATAGCGGTATTGGTCTTTCAAACATTTTCAAGCTTACTAGTGTTTTCCCCCTACACTAGCTATTGTAATTTCCTGCTTTCGTCTATTGTAATTTTCAGCTTTCTAGCAATCAATGAAGATGTTATATCCACTATGTTCAATTTCATGTTGCAAGCTTTCTTAAAATTGTAATCAAATTTTCTTTCGTCCCGACACGACCGAGAAAAGGCGGAAGGTAGTCTAGCGGAGCAGACTACTGCCGCACGGTGTCCCTTTCTATGCTAAGAAGAAAGGTAACCCGTGAAACCCAGGAATGGTCTTCTCCATTTTGATACCTTGAGCTACACAGTACTCCTTGAACCTGCCATCAATGTACTCACCGCCATTATCAGACCTCAAACATTTAGCTTCAAGTCTGTTTCTGTCTCTACCATGGCTTTCCAAACTTTGAATACATTAAATACTTCAGATTTATGCTTCAAAAAATAAACCCATACCTTCCTGCTATGGTCATCAATGAACGTGACATAGTAACCAGAACCTCTAAGAGATGTCACTGGGGAAGGTTCTCACACGTCTATGTGCAAAAGATACAGTTTTTCAGGTCTCAGTGTTATACCACCTTTCCAGAAACTGACCTTCTTTTGTTTCCCCATGATGCAACTCTCACACATACCGAGATCAATTGACTTTAGTTCTGGTAGCTTGCCTCTTGACAGAAGTTCTTTATGCCCTTCTGACTCATATGGCCAAGCCGCAATGCCACAAATCTGTTGTGCTCTCTGCAACGGTGGTATCAATAGTATTATTCAAACCAGTAGTCAAATAGAGTGTACTATTTTTCTTACCCCGAGCCAGTACCAATGCCCCTTTAGTGATCTTCTAGGAGTTCTCCGAGAACACCACTGAATGGCCACAATCATCAAGCTGCCCAACAGAAATGAGATTCTTATTCAACTCGGGAATGTGCATGACCTTTTGCAAGGTCCATTTGCTCTTGTTAAGGAGTGCAATGTCAATGTCTCCCATCCCCACCACGTTCATAGCATCTCCATCAGCCAAGTACACCTTCCCAAAGTCACCTGCAACATAGTTCTGCATTATTTCCCGATGGGAGGATGTTTGGAAGGAAGCCCCTGAATTCAGTATCCAGTCATCAACCGGACTATGGACTGCAAGCAATAATGCATCATGTACTTCTTCAGTTACCACATTAGCACTAGTATTCTCGGTCTTCTTAGGATTTTTGCAATTCTTCTTTATGTGGCCAGCTTTGCCATAATTCCAGCAAGTTGCCTGTTGATCGGGCCTTGACTTGTTCTTGCCCCTATTCATTGGTTTTGATCAGCCTTTGTTTGAGGTCATGTCTTGTGATCTCCCCCAAGAATCAACATTCGGTGTTGAACTCGAACTCGAGGTCTTGCCTGAATCTCTCCCGCGCACCTACTCAGCCAAAATCATATCACGAATATCAACATATTTCAACTTTGATTTACCGACAAAATTACTGATAGCCATTATCATGGCTTCCCAACCATTTGGCAATGATGCCAACAGTATCAATGCATGTATCTCATCATCAAATTCAATTTCAACAGATGACAATTGGTTTGTGATGGTGTTAAAATCATTCAGATGTTGTGCAACAGATGTACCTTCTGCCATCTTCAAATTGAATAACTTTTTCGTCAAATATACATTGTTATTCACTGAAGGCTTTTCATACATACTTGACAAAGTCGCTATGAGACCTGCAATCGTCTTCTCCTTGCTGACGTTGTGTGCAACGGATCTCGATAGGGTTAGCCGAATAACCCCTAGAACCTATCGATCCAACAGGTTCCAATCAGCCTCCTCCATTTTTTTCGGTTTCTTCCCCAACAGTGGAAGATGAAGTTTCTTCCCATAGAGATAGTCCTCTATCTGCATCCTCCAGTATCTAAAATATGTGCCATCGAACTTCTCGATCCCAAATACTTTCACTTCTTCTCTAGCCATCGTTTTTCCTCAGACTTGAACATTGGCTCTGATACCAGTTGTTGTAAAAAATGATAACAATAAAGTAAAGGTAAATACGAAAGAGATAAGTGATCACACACGACACACAAATTTGCAGATGAATTTTATTACTTGAGGAATCACTATACAATCATAGGGATAGCTACTATTTTCGCTATATAACATATATATAGTCAGAAGAAGAAAAAAAACCATAATACAATGGAAATACCCAAAATACCCTTGTGTGAATTTTCGCCCACCTATAGTGGTTGGGTGTCCAGTATAATCAGACTCCACACAACTCAACAATAACTACAATCTATGTGACGCTAATTGACATTATAATTATAATTAAATGAGCAATTTAATTTCACATTTAATTTTGCTTATCACCTAACACCACATAGATTGTGGTTATAACTCCAGTGGGGTTAAATAATTTTTTTTTTTGTATGTTGGTGAATATTTTTATCTTTATTCCATGTATAATGCTTCACAAGATGGTGATCCATTTGAGCAACATTAATTTTGAATTTTGTGTATTTTTTCAATTTTAGTTGCATTGAAGTTTGTTGGAGCTCAATTGGTTCTCATAACTTGGGTTTCATCTTAAAATATTAATCTTGTTAAGTTGATTTGATTTGATCCAATCCCTACATTTTGTTATATTTATTCAGTGGGATTTATCCATCAAACAAATTTCACGGAAGTTACTTCATTCACACTTTTCTTTAAGTCACACATGGGAAATTTTTTATTGCCATTTATGTTATTATGATAGGTAATTAGCCCAACATGTCCATACCTATCGACCTCATTGTGAAAAACGTTCTTACCTTCCATTTCTTGGCATTTTTGCCCTCATTTCAACATTTCTTTGCGACGAACGTCATTTCGTCCAAATCCCGTCAGTTTCTCCGTCAATTAATTAAGAAAATGTTGTTTTCTTATAAATCAACAAGGGTAAAATCATCCCACCCATGCTCCATTCAACCCCTTCTTCTTACCTTCAACCTAGTCCATAAGTATTAACAGCAACATGAAATTATTACATTAAATAAAGAGGAAATGTCGTAAAGAAGAATATTATATTGTACAACTATGGCTACTATCATTTTGGGTTGCTGGAAAGATTTACAAAATATATACAAAGGGATAAACTGGCTACACAGATTCACCAACTATGGTTGTTATCATTTCCAGTTTATGCTTGTTAAGGGTGTAACAAAGGGATAAATTGAGAAGAACGAGTGTAAATGGTGGTTACTGTACGTATTACGCATCAATGGTGTATGACCTATTTTGGCTCAGTTGGTGAAGATGAATTGATCATTTTCCCTCTTTTAGACTCATATTAACCTGTGATAATAATCCCTATGTAGTAATATTTTTTATATGAACATCCCTACCTTTAAAGTATATTGGCGTAAAACATCCCTAAATTTAAAAAAAATAAAAAAAATTGCGCAGAACATCCATGTTTTCTTCTCTATGTAGCCAATTTCTACGCATCAACTAAAACTCCAATTCTATCACAGCATCTCATCATAATTCATTTACCAATTCAACCACAACATCTCAGACACAATTCATTCACCAATTAACCAAAAAATGTACTAAAAAAATCAAATAATCATGAAACAATTATATCTACCAGTTCAAAAGTGTAGCGCCCCGAGTTCTGTTAACCCGGATTGCCACGTCATCGTCTTTTGCCCTAATTTCAAAATCAATCATCGCGGAAATAACCAATTTTGAAATCACATTTGTAATTGAAAAACTGTATCGACAGGTAAACTCATAGGAATTTAAAATTTAAATATCATATTTTAGAAATAGCGGAAACGACAAGATGTTATCAATATTCAAATACAAAAACTTCAAAATTTAATAATTTCGATAGTCAAATTTTTCTATGCCACCACTGCCGGATCAATCACGATTGCCTCCGTAGTCTGCAAATATTGTTAAAATAACAGAATGAGTATTTCGAAAAAATACTCAGTAGACTCACCGCCGATAATTAATTTACAGAATAATTGAATACACACTTATGCAATATACAACGTGATATCATCTTTGGCTCATTTTCTTGAAAATCATAGGGTGTGGGTAGTCTTTCTTTCTCGTGCGTATAAAGCACATAAGTTATGTATAACATTCTCGTCTTATCTCATAAGAGATTCTCTTCTTTCTCATGCAATTAAGCATATAAGTTATGGCAAGCATAACAATATCATATATCGCATATGACAATTCTCATCTCATGCATTAAAGCATATAAATCACGTAATTCACATAAAGCATGCAATTATAATTTAAACTAATTAATGGTGGCGAGTCTACCTCAATATCTCGAGTTTCGTGAAAATGGTGCGAGAAGTAACTTCAATCTCCTAATTGTCCGTACGTTTCGTCTAGCCAAAAATAAAAAATAAGTTTGAATTAGTATTTCAAACTTTAAAGTTTTAAAGTATTGAAATTAAGTTTAAGGGCTTAATTGAAAATTATTGGAATTGTAATAAATGGCTTAAAATGATAAAATAAAGTTTAGGGCTAAATTGGAAATTTATTAAATCTGAAAATAAAAGTTTAAGGGCTAAAATAGTAATTTTTGAAAGTTAGGGACTAAACTGTAAATATAATAAAGCTGAAAATAAAAGCTGAAAATTGAAATAATAACTTTTATAAGTTTAAGGACTAAGCTGTAAATATATTAAAGTTGAAAATAAAACTTAAAAGCTGAATTAATAACTTTGATAAGTTTAAGGACTAAACTGTAAATATAATAAAGTTGAAAATAAAAGTTAAAAACTGAAATAATAACTTTTATAAGTTTAAGGACTAAACTGTAAATATAATAAAGTTGAAAATAAAAGCTAAAAACTGAAATAATAACTTTTATAAGTTTAAGGACTAAACTGTAAATATATTAAAGCTGAAAATAAAAGTTAAAAGCTGAAATAATAACTTATATAAACTAGGGACTTAATTGAACATTATTAAAACTGAAAATGAGAATGTTAAGAGTTAAATCAAAGTATTTAAAACCTATGGACTAAAATGAATCAATTTAAAATAGACTTGTGGCTTAAATAACAATATCTAAAAGTTAAAAATTATAAAACAAACATTTCCTATCATCCCTCTCTCTCTACAGAGAGAGAGAGAGAGAGACGACGGGCAGGGAGGGGCGAAGCCCCTTCCCCGAACCTTTCACTTGTCGTCGGCGTGGTGGCGATACCACCACTAGGCGGCACCAACGGTAGACTTTCCCCCCATTCTCTTTACTTTTTTTTTCTTTTCTCTGTGTCTCTGCCCGAAATGGGCTCGATTTGGGTGGGGTTTTTATTTATTGTTCTGGGTTCGGTTTTTGGGTGATTGGGGGCTATGGTGCGACGGTGGTGGTGGTGGAGGTTTGATGGTGGCTGTTGGTTCGAGGTTGTTGGCTTCGGGTTTGGAGGTTATGTTCTCGGTTTGGGGCTCGACTTGGGGTAGTGGAGCTCCGGTTTGGGGGCTTGATTTTTTTGCCCTTGGCTGTTGTGTTTGGTGTTGCTTGGTTCGAGAGTTGGTTGCTCTCGGCTTTGGTAGAATGGGTGTTCTCGATTTGAGCGATGGTTTCGGGTTTGGAGGTTGTGTTTCTTGGATGTGGTGGATGACTGCTTGCAATGTAGTGGAGGTTGGTGGTGGTGGGTTGGGCAGTGTGCTTGGTGGTTTGCATTTTGGTCTCGGCTGCAGTGAGTGTTGATGGTGAATGGTGGTTGGTGGCTACGGTTCTGGACAGTGGAGGTTGGCCTCGTGAGTGAAATGTTGCGGTGTTTGTGCTGTAGAATTTGTGGAATCAACAAGTTGTTGATGCTAGAAATTGTCATTCTAGCATCATCAAGAGTTTCCAGATTTAGAGGGATTGATGTTGATGCTAAAAATTGATTTTAGCATCCACACAAGTCTCCTGTGAAACTGAAACCGAGAGAAGAATGAAGGAGATGAAATATCCTTACCCAGGGGCTGTTTGGCTTGTGAGAATGTGAGTGAAAAGTGTAAGTGGAGTGGAGTGGAGTGGGGTATGAATAGTGGTAAATTTGGGGCACAAAACCCTAGACGGGTAATTGGGCCAATTTGTTGGGCTTTAGGGTTTTCTAGTTTGGCTAAAATAAATAAATTCCGGTTTTGAGCTTATTTAATTGGACTTAAACGAATTGGGCTAAAAGAATTAAAATTTAAATCGGGCTTATGTAATTGGACTTGAAATTAATAAAAATTGGACTTAAATAAAATAAATCGAAATTGATAATAAAATTATTATTCGGGATTGGATTCGATCGAATAGATTTGAATTCAATATTATAACGGCTAGACGAACGCGCTTCTCTAGAAAATTAGGGTTAACGTTTTAGCGACACGTTTTTCGAGAAAACTAATTTATATAATTTAAAAGTTCGCGGTCGCTACAAAAAGCATCAAAACCAGTTCAACATTCTGTCAAACAGTTCAAAAAAATCAAAAACAGGTTGCTGTAGTGCTACATTATATCCAACACTATCTCTACACCGAATGAACAAAAACAGAAGCAAAAAAATTAACATAACATCAGTGGACAGCTTCATCCTAATTGCGTGCTGGATGTGGTGCCCTTTTGCAACCTCTTCTATTGTGTCCTACTGCATCACGGTTTCTACACATCATTATCAGCCCCAATCTTTTTCCCTGACCTACTGTTGTCCCTGTAGTTGATTGTGAAGTATTGGCATTGCTCTTCGACGTTCGAGACTTTTTAGGCTGACTTGAAGAAGCCACCCCATTTGGCTATTTTCCTCTATTTTTCTTTGGCCTCTCATCTCTCTTGGTGTACACTAGTGGATTGAGAGGGTTCAAACCCGGGGTTGGCCATGAGTCTGGACCCGTGATTGGGGAAATTGATGGTGTATATGTCCCGACATATGCATCATTTTTGTAGATGTCATCAATGAACTCCATCACGTTCAGGCCTCTAGATACAACTGAGGAAATCACATGGCTGCAAGGAATTCCTGATAATTGTCAACCACGATATGTACAAGTTCTTGCCCTTAAATCCACAGCATGTAGCATAGTCCCTAAATTGTGTCGACTTGAGACTTTTCATTGTTTGTGTATTCCGCCCATTCCATCCTTGCAAGCTTACTGTTTTTGTCCATAATCTTCTGAATCCTTGGTTCTACCGCTGCTGACCACCGATCACATGACTCCCTACGGGCTACAATTCTATTCATCAAATATATCCTTATTTCCTCTAGCATGGTCAGGATTGGCTTCTCTCCTGCACTCACAATTGTACTATTAAACAATTCACATAACTTGTTGAGAAGGATGTCATATTGACTTCCCTCTCTGAAGTGGGATTTACTCTAATGAGAAGCTGGTTTTTGTTCAAGCCATCCATAAGCAGTCGGGTCCAAGTCCAACATCTATTGCATGTGTTGAAGCCTCAGTGACACAGTAGTGGCTCTGGCTGCATCCCATAAACAATTCTTCAACGCCAAACCCTTGTAACACCTACTAAAATTGTTATAAAGATGTCTAACACATGTCTTATGCTCTAAATGCTCAAATAATAACTCAATTGCATTAGTCAACCCCTTTTGCTTATTGGACACGAATGTCCAATGATAACTGTTGTGTATATGCAAATCATCATTCAAGAGCCCCAAAAACCATCTCCAGTTATCCCCATTCTCAACTTCAACAACTACATATGTCACCGGATACACACCATTGTTGGCATCGACACCAACTGCAGTTAACAACTGCCCACCATGCTCTGTCTTCAAAAAGGATCCATCTATCCCCAATTACCCTTCTACAACCCCTAACGAAATCATCTCTCAAAGCACCAAGGCAAATATACAGTCGTCTGAATTCTCCGGCATACCCCTCAACCAAAGTAGTTGTCCCAATATGTCCTTTTCAACTCCTTACAATAATCCCACAATAGTTTGTAATGCTCCACCGCACTTCCTCTTATTTTTTCAAGTGCCTTTTCATTTGCTCTGTACAGTTGCCAATTTGAGATATCACCAAAACCATCCCATTTAACCTTCTCCATGAATGCACTAACTGACATATTTTGTTAAGCCCTCAAATCAGATAAATATCTTTGTGCAAAATAGGTTGAGGTCACTCTGAAGTTTTTATGCACCATAGGGCAATTATGCTCTTCTACGAATGTTTTGATCACTCAACTTGTCTTGCTATGATCCTTGGTAGCATACAACATCCATGGACAATCTCCTTTACACTTGGCTCCCAATCTTTGAGCATCATCCTTTTTGAACTCAATCTCTCTGTTGCTTTTAGGCTCCGTTTGATTGGCGATATTTTCCCTGGAAGTAGGAAAATATTTTCCTACTTCCACTTTTTGACTGTTTGATATGCTAGATTTTCCACGGAAAATGTTTTCCTCCCTTTTTCTAGGTACAACCCTTTAATGCACGAATGGTGAAAAATGTTTTCCAACCTTTTAGGTGGGAAAACATTTTCCAACTTTTTTTTTAGCAAGGGCAACCAATTCTATCAACCATTGTAAAAAATATTTTCATTTTTGTTGACAATTTCTATACAAAACAAAGTCAAACGAATATGGTAATTTTTTCTAATTGTTTTAAGTTTTTTTTTTACTTTTTGGTAATTGGAACAAATTCTTAACCCAATAGTAGAAAATATTATCACTTTAATGGACAATTTCCATAAAAAAGGAAGTCAAACGGATTTCAAACTTTCAACATTTTCCATGGAAAATTATACCAATCAAACACATTTAATTACAATTCCCCGTAAAACAAGTTCTAGGCAAATATTTTCCCTGAAATTCGTTTTCTTTCCACCCTATTTTCCATGGTGCAATCAAACGGACCCTTAATTGAATGCGTGGTGATTGTAGTCTTTAGAATGACCTTTGACTCAAATACCAAGCCTGCAGAAGGAAAAAAAGTGAATGCATATTAGACCTCATTAAACAAAAGTACATAATCATGTTTAAATAAAGAAGTAAATAATATGTTACCTATCCTAAAGACTAGATCCTCCATATCTGTCCCCACATTAAGAGCATCACTAAAAGCTCTCCTTCTTGAAGTTGTATCGTCCTCATCTTCACTATGAATGCTTTGTAAAACATTGGAGTCCACATAGTTGGTATCCGAATCCCGAACATGCTGGTCATTTGATTCACCAAATTCGAAGTCAAAATTTACCCTTTCACTCCCAGCTTCAGCAGTACCTACAGGCTCATGTTCCATCTCATAATCGGATTCCACCAAACCTTCGACTTCATCTTCTCCCCTTAATTCTTATTTTTCATCTTCAACTACAACTTCGTCCTCTTCCATACTCAAATCACCTGTATTTGTATCTTTCTTGGTATGGTATTGTAAGGTTTCCTCGTACTGTGACCACAACTCGTCAACATGCTCTTCAAAAAATTGATCACCCTAATTATCCCCAGGTTCCCATCCTTCATTTTCTGCAGCTGAAGGCACATAACAGTTTTTAAATGCTTGGTCTTCATCAACTTGTGAAGACCACGGATGCAATGACAATGCATATAATCGCATTTAGGCTACAACATATATTTTCACTTTTGGATGTCCATCCCTGTCTCGGAGCATTCACTGAATATCCTCTTCACTTTCCAATTTTGTCAACCCATTCCCTAAACTCAATTTTTTCTTCTTATAGTAAAACTCCAACCCTCTTTTATCACTAGTTCCATGTAAGAATTTAGGCAAATTTTCTCTTGTACATAAAGTCTACAAACAGAACGAACCCTCTTTCGTAAGTCACATTGTTCGACTTATCAAAAAACTGGACTCCATAATGTACTTCCATAGTGAAATATTGAGCATTACCACTTGCATGCAATATTGTACACGTTAGGGACATTGAAATGGACACTGAATTCATGCCAAAGTGCAATATGCACACTAACAGAGACCATACTCACATTCACACAATTAGGGGGTTTCCACAATGAAATTGTGTGACTTCATAGTGGAATTAAATGATTTCCCATAAAATTCAAGGAATGAACACATACCATAGTTGGGTCGCTCATCGTCGGGCTTTTCAAATACAAAAGATATATGGTGATCTTCGAAGGTCAGCGCACCAAAATATAGTATCAGACCTCCACAAACACTCTCAATCATGCCAAAAATCAAAATACAAAATGGAAAACAAAAATACCCAACAATAATTTTTCTTACCTCGCTCGCCAAGGAAACTCTCAATGCGTTTTCTACACTCCGTACCCACAAAATGAGATGCAAACATATGAGAGAGGGAAGGGGAAAGTGTTGCAGAAGTTGAAGAAAATATCGAATTTTTTTAAGAAGCCGTAAGAGATTGTTCGCGCGGGAGGGGAGATGAATGGGTTGAATGGGGTATGATGATATTACCCTTGTTGATTTATAAGAAAACAGCGTTTTTAATTAATTGACGGAGAAACTGACGGGAAGTGGACGGAAGGACGTTCGTCGTAAAAAAAAGGTTGAAATGAGGGTAAAAATGCCAAGAAATGAAAGGTAAGAACATTTTCCACAATGAGGTCGATAGGTAGGGACGTTTTGTGCCTATTATCCAATAATGAAATACATTATTGAATGTGAAAATCTAATTAACTTATAATTAAAATTGATAAACACTGAAATGCATAAATGAAAATGAGAATTAATTAAATGAATGTTAATGTTAATTAATTGAAAATTAAAAAAATAGGGAATTCTATAATTAACTAAAGTACATGTGAAATGAATATGTCAAATGTACACATGTGTACATTGATGGTATCTAAATTGTTAAATAAATTAAATATATATTGAAAAAACAAAAAGCAAAATATCATTAAAATTTTGTGATATTTAGCCTCAGTTTGATACACATTAAAATTTTTATTCTAATTCTTTTACTCATTTTCAACCACACATTCTTCAATAAAATAATATTTTCCATCACATCAATAACTTTTTTTTTCAACCACACATTCTCTATCAATTTATTATTCCAGAACACATTCTTTCAAAATAATGTGCCTCAAATACACCCTTAATATATTATAGATAGGCTAATTGTTGTGTCCCAAATCTTGAGCCCAAAAGTTTTCTTACACATTTAGACAGTGTTTTGTATATAAAATTTATGAATGAGCCAAGAAAGAAGATAAATGGCTATTCTATTCAGAATGAGCAAACGTGGTCATGGGTCATTATGGGTATAATACAATAACAGCCACATTCCATAAGTAGTACCTCCCTCACTAGATAGAGAAAAGTTGTACTGGTTTTTTTTCAACGATGAAATGAAATCAAGGTCCTGAACTCGAACGCTTAAATTGTTATCTCCAAAATTTAGAATCATGGAAACCCTCCATCTCCCCACCAGCTTAATTATATCAAGAAACCCCTCGCTCTACGGAACAACAAGAATCAAGCTCAAAGTCAACCAAAATTTCCGTAATAGACACACGATCACCATCAAGCTCAAAGCTCATTTTCCCACAATCAAATGCTCTACCGACCTCGACCACGATCACCACCATCACCATCATGGTCCTAGTAGTGACGAGTACGGTGTTCGGCTCACCAAATTTCAGGAAACTTTTCTAAGTTTTGCCAAGGCCGTCAAATGGACCTGCCTGGCTAATTTCTTGAGGGAACATTTGGAGCTCTGCTGCTGCTCAGCTGCTCTGTTTTTGGCCGCTGCTACTTGCCCTTACTTGATCCCGAAGCCAGCAGTCAAGCCGCTTCAGCAAGCCTTCACTTTGATTGCCTTCCCACTTGTGGGGGTAATAATTAGTTTTAATCAGCCAAATTTTCTGTCTGTTTTCCCTTTTTTTTTTGCCTGGAACATCTTAATTCTAAGTGTGTATTATGAAAATGTAGGTTTCGGCATCGTTTGATGCTCTAATGGATATTACGGGTGGCAAAGTTAATATTCATGTGCTTATGGCACTTGCGGCATTCGCTTCTGTGTTTATGGGGAATGCTTTGGAAGGTGGATTGCTTTTAGCTATGTTCAATTTGGCTCACATTGCAGAGGAGTATTTTACTGGTCAGTCTAGGATTGATGTTAAGGAATTAAAAGAGAATCATCCTGAATCTGCACTAGTGTTGGATGTGAAGAATGGGAAGTTGCCGAGTTTCTCTGATTTGAAGTACCATGAAGTTCCCGTGAATGATATGGAAGTTGGATCTTATATATTGGTCAAAGCTGGTGAGGTCTGTGTTTCATGAACTTTTGATCTTCACTATTCAATTTCATGTGAATTTTTGTGGCTCAAATGGTCTATCATTTGTGAAAACTAGGTTATAGATGAGCACATTGTGCTTCATAGATGAACTTTTGATCTCTCAAATGTTATCTAAAGTCGTGTGATTCTTATTTTTTCTAATTATAAAACTGATATACATACTCTGAATTTATAGGGCATTCATAGGAGAAAAGAAATTAGGAAATAAAATAACTACAGCCCAATTTACTAGGGAAATATACAGCCTGACTTTCCTATATTTATAAATACATAGCAGCATATGAATTTCGGTCATATCTTGGTGGATTTGACTAAGAATTCGGAACTTTCCTACAGTTATGCTGCTTTATGTGATATTTATGTTGCCTGTATGCTGTATTATGATTAATCCAGTTGAAGTATTGACTACTGTAGACTGAGAATGCAATCATGAGTTCACCTTGAATTTCATTTGGACAATGTTTCTGTCATGGACAAGAAATATTTGCATGAAAATTGTTGGTTAATTATTAGCCTTTCCCTTTTCATTTTATTGGTTAATTTTTTGTTACCAGATGCTGTCTATTTCTGGTCCCTTTTCGACAGACAAAAATTACGAATAAAATCCAACTTATCTATTTCATCTCACAGTTTCACATTTCTCTTCCTCGACTTCAATAAGGCCTCCACTTACATGAAAAATATTGTGAACAAACAACTGTAAGATTATGTGGTAAAAATACCTGTAGTCGCCTTTGAAGATTGCTTAACATGATGGCCAACAGTAACACTGTAACAGGCTGAGATGTTGGGCGAGGTGTCTAAACCATCTTAATCAAGGTGTAAACGCCCTAGACTTTATCATTTTATTTTTCTGAAAAAGGCTGTATGTGGTAATAATGAGTATTTTCTAAGCATGCTTTAAAGAATGAAAAAATCATGGAATAATCTAAACTAACAAAAAAGATACCCAAAATTTCAAGAAACCATGTCCTTGATGGAAATCTCTTGCAATTTTTATCAGTGTGCTATTCAACTTGAGGATTAGTATGTTTATGCTGAAGTTTTAACTTATTGCTCTAAAACAAGATTAGAACTTGCAGAAGAGAATATCAATGGCAAAATACTGGCCTTTTATGCCCAGATATTGCTTCGAACATCCACTAATGTGCATTAAGTGGATTTTACTTTCCCAGTGGATAAAGCTTTTTGAATTGAGTATAAGCACATAAGGTTTTGTGGTGTATAATTTTTTTTATTTATTTTTTGTTGCAGATGATAGTATCTTTGAGGGTGAGACTGTAAGGACCACTTTTCTGAACTGAAGTTCTAGAGAGAGTATTGTGAAATGATAGGATCAAAAATTAGTTAGAGTAACACTGATTACATGGATTGTAATTTTGGTCAATTCAGAAATACTTGCAAGAGTAAATAATATATTATCATGAAATACCATTGTGAACATTTTGACTCTTATTCAAAGGGAAAGGGTTTTTGGAGATGACGTAACACAAAAGATAAGGTTGGTCGGGTTAAGTAGATGGTGCTTCTGGAATTTTGGGTAATTGACTGACTAAAGGGGGAATTCAATTAGTCTGCTACAACAGCTGCAATGTTATATGGGATCTAATTTTAGGTTATCAAGAAACAATAAATACATAAGTAGGTGTAACTAGTTTATGATTGTTGACATTTGTCGGGGGTAAAACGAGGAGAGAGAGTGTGATAAGTACATTGGAGAGTTGACTAAATTTATACTAGGTTAATTGATGATGAATTGCATGAGAGTACAAGCAAGTGCTAAGATATTTCTCGACTGCTTTCTCTAAAGATTTTCTATATTTAGCCATATCAATGTGAGCTTGTGTTTTGGTGTAATCAAGTATTGAATTGTATAACCTCCAAACATATATTTTACTTCGTGCTGTGAACCGTGAATTATAGCCTAAAAGATGTATTTTGATGATTTGGACAGGGTAACTAACAACTTCTTTCTATACATTGTTGGTAGTTCAACCTATTTCAATCTCTTAGTTTTACAATGTCGTAGTTCAGAGATAAGATTTTATGCAAATTTTGTTTCCTTTATTGGAGTTTCTTCTTATACAGAATCTCTGAGAAGTTCACGGGCTTGCTGGTTTAAACTCTTCCATTTTCAGTTTTACGTGACTGTAGTTGCTTAAAGATCATCTAAATTTCTCATAATGCTGGTTTTTATCATGGGCAGTCGGTGCCAGTGGATTGTGAAGTCTTTCAAGGTAGATCAACAATTACCATTGAGCACTTGACTGGGGAAGTCAAACCCATAGAAAAGAAAGTTGGGGACAGCATTCCTGGGGGCGCTCGAAACATTGATGGTGTGATGATTGTTAAGGTATGCACGACATTCACTCATTTGTTTCAAAACTGTCTTGCAAACAACATTAAAATTGTTTTAAGTTAAAAAATGTTGTGGATGCACCATATATGAGTTATGTAGGTATTTGCACTTTTAGTTTATTAATTTTTTTAGTTTCACTGTATTGACATAGATTTTCTGAAAGTTAAGATAGCCAGCACGTTAAAATAGGTGTTTTCTTTTCCTGCGATATTCTCATGAAGTTTGTCTGACAAACCTTCTCTTTTATTTTTTTATCAATGCAAACTTTTGACTCAGAAACTAGATGAATGTGGTTACCCTTTACACGCTTCTAACTGAGCTGAATCATTCCTCGCGTGCTTCCTTTATGGTGACGGATAAATTGTAATTTGATGTAAAAAGTGTCAAGTTCCACGAGTAATGTAAAAGACATTGATTATTATACTAGGAAAACAGCTACTATCGAAGGAATTTAGCAGTAGTATTGTTTAATGGTAACTTCTGAAATTGGAGCTCTGACAGAGTGATGTAGAACTGTCTCCTTATTTCTTGGTTATTAAAATGAGTTATGCTGGGGGATGGAAGGGATGACCATAGTCCGTGGAAGGCCATCTGAAATCTTTTATTATTAACCACATGGGTTTCATTATGTAAAATTGCTCACGTTCCGCTACCTGTCTTCTCTTTGCTGTTTTGTCTAATACCATACGGTGTCCCTTGATATTGATGCCAATTGGATTTTTTATTTTTATTTTTTTAAGGGAAGCCAATTGGATTGTTAAGCACAGTTACATGTTAGTTTTATTGTTCACACAATGGAAATTTCCCTTCCAATCGCAGGATTTTAGTTTTCCCGTTTATGCTGGGAGACCCTTCGTTAAATTTGTATTCCTTGTTCTTATTTTAATTCTAAACGGCCCTCTTCCGTTGATCAACCCTGGATAGGAACGCATTGGCAGTTGTAGTTTTCCTTATTGCCCAGGAAATGTGCTTTCCAGTTTACATAAATTGTTTGTAAGTTTTTAAATTCATTTTAGGCAACAAAGACATGGAAAGAATCAATGCTGAGCAGAATTGTGCAATTGACTGAAGAAGCTCAATTGAGTAAACCAAGGCTTCAAAGATGGCTTGACAAGTTTGGCGAGCATTACAGTAAAGCAGTTGTAGTGCTATCATTTGCAGTTGCATTACTGGGGCCATTGCTATTCAAATGGCCATTTTTCAGTACATCAGGTATATTATGGATCTATTTTCCCAGTCAATCATTTATCTGCACACCATATACCCTATGACTTGCTTTGGTGTCTACTAACTCCTCCACCTTCTCCAAATGGTTGTTGCTCTGTCATCTTAGATTTCAATTTATAAGGAGTGTTACATGTCATACTTGCTATTTCGATAGATTGCCTGAGGTTGTGGAATATGGAAATGCTTGGTCTGTTGTTGGTTGTTTGGAGAGAGAAATAGGAGTCTTTACAGGGCTTGAGAACTCGGCCTGGTGGCCTGGGGGTTCAGAAGTTTGATGATTCTTTTTTTATCATTTTTTGGTGCACTCAATCTATCTATGTTAGGTACATGAATGGATGCTGTTACTAAGTTAGACGCTCTTTAGGCCCTGTCTGGGCGGGCTAGAAATCAAAATTCAGTACGTTAGAGCCGCAAGTTGTGACCAATTTAGGAGATGATGGGCCCCACATTTTTGAATTTAACGGTCAAAAAATCCCATTTTTTCCTGATTTTAAGCGGAAGCAAACAGGGGCTTAATAGTTTTGTACACCTTATATATGTGGTTTCCTGCAATTTTGATTTTCATAAAGTCACGTGATTTATATAAACGAAAGGAAGCACATATATAATAATTTATGTTTGACATTGATTGATGCTTTTCGCCGAGTTTAAGCTGCGTGTGTCTTCTACACGAGTCTCCAGTCCCTTGTCTATTTGTTTGTTGTGCATGTATGCATGCGTATATTTTGAGTGGATCTTTATGTTAATCTATATGCTTTATAATTTTATTTATTCTTTTAGTTTGCAGAGGATCAGTTTACAGGGCACTGGGGCTTATGGTTGCCGCCTCACCATGTGCTTTGGCTGTAGCCCCACTGGCATATGCTACAGCAATTAGTGCCTGTGCAAGAAAGGTATTTATCAATCTTATTTTGTATGTAATCTATAGATGTTGTTAGCCCAAGAATAACTAACCAAGAGGGGGGTGAATTGGTTTTTGAAACTTTTTCGACAATTAATCTCAAAATTATTCAATACTCAAGAACCAAATGCAAAGTGTAATAAAATAGATAAATATGCAAGTTTGATAACTCAATTCAAGTATTGTTACTTAAGAAAATATAGCACAATGTAAATGTAAAGTAAAGTGCAATAATATAAAGATAACAAACCAATTTAATGGGGTTCGATACACAATGTGTTCTACGTCCCCGTTACCAAGCTCTCCGTCACGAGCAAGGTCAAATGCACTATAATGGTAACTTACAACAAGGAGTACCAATCCTTAAGTGACTTACAACAAGGAGCACTTATCCTTAGGTGACTTACAACAAGGAGCACCTATCCTTAAGTGACTTACAACAAGGAGCATTTATCCTTAGGTGATTTACAACAAGGAGCACCTATCCTTACAATCGAGTTTTCACTAGGCTCTCGAAACCGTCAAGATATAATTGATAATTTTACAATGAAGAAACTCTCTTAACAAATGATATAATCAAGTTAAGTATTTGAGAGTTAGGATAACACTTCAATAAATAGCAAATAGTAAAGTTCAAGTGTTAATGTTGTAAACTTTGATGAATGATGGATGATAAAATAGTTTGTATCTTTGTATCAAAGCTTCCAACCAATGATCTCTCTTAACAAATAATACAAGTTAAGTATGAAGAGAAATTTTACACTTTAATAAAAGTGCAAATAAAACTTCTACCAAAAATGAAGAATATATGAGATTGTGAGAAGTTCTTTGCAAAATAGAATTCTTGATAAAAACTAGTTTTGATCAATCAAGGAATTCTTTGTATCAAAGTTTCCAAACCAATGATCTCTCGTAACAAATAATACAAGTTAAGTATGAAGAGAGATTTTACACTTAAATCAAAGTGTTGGCAAAGAAAACTTTTAGCAAGAATGAAGAATGAAGTTATGAAAAGTTCTTTGCTAAAATTGAATTCTTGAGAAGATGAATAAAATAGGTTGAATCTCAATGATTTAGACTCAAGTAATCTCAATGATTTCTAAAAGAAATTCTTTTGTAAAAATGAAATAGAATTTAGACTCAAGTAATCTCAATGATTTCTAATAAATAAGCTCTTAAAAAATCTCTTGTAAGTTGGTTACATTGAATGCAAAAGAGATTGATATTTATAGAGTAAAAAGATGAACCCTCGGGTAAGTTCGGTTGAGCAAGTTTGGTCGACCGGAAGTTTTCGGTCGACCAAAATATAGCCGTTGGAAAATATTCCTGTTGGACTTTCGGTCAACCGAAAGTCAACTTCGGTCGACCGGAACGTTTCAGAGAGGTAGAACAGCTTTCAGTATTTTGATCATATCTTTCTCTTCCGATGTCCGATTAAGGTGATTCAAAATGCGTTGGAAAGTTAACTCAAAGGGCTACAACTTTGCTTCCGAAATCATCTTGAAATTAGATAATCTTCCATGTCAAAAATCTGTCCCAATATGAGATTGAAAACCGGAGTATAACTTTTTGATTGAAAGTTGAAGTGTGATCTTTTGAGAGACGTTTGAAAATAATTTTTCAAGGTTTTTGATATATTACAAATGTTCATTTTTTCAAGATCATTTTCATGTTAAAACAATTTATGCAATTGATGAATTTATGAGAAATACTTAAGCTTTATGCACTTGCTAAACATTGACGAGTTATACCTTTATATATATAAATGAGGTTCGATAAATAATTCTATCTTCAATGTTCTTGATCTCTTCGAGCCTTTCTTTGACTTGTATCTCGAATGATTTGTCTTGAATGCTCGTTTAACCTTCACTTGTACTTCATTTGAGTGTGAATAATAATCTTTATAACTTTGAAGGCTTAAACACTCAATTCAATTTGTTAGTAAACAAGATGAGCTTGTTTGTTATAATCAAAACATTAAGGTCATGATCAACCATAGGTCAACAGATGTTATGTGCACAAGCTTCCAAAACGCACCAACACTACCTGATTGACTTGCCTGAATGTCTTCTTGTGATTTCAAATCTAAAAATATATTCATAATATCAGTCAATTCCCTACAATGGGCAACTGGATTTGGCCTTATCCAAGTCATGTAGCAACAAACTATACTTTACTGCTTTCTATTGGAAATTTCAGAGGGAATGATTATCTGGCAATATTTGGGAAAAAAATGAGAGAGATCAGAATATTATAACAATGAACTTCGCAGAAATCTGCACTTTTATCCGTTTCATCCTTTACCATAAATAAATTTAATTTTTACAGGGAATCTTGCTTAAGGGTGGGCATGTTTTGGATGCTCTAGCTTCATGTCACACTATTGCATTCGACAAAACTGGCACACTAACCACTGGAGAATTCACATGCATAGCAATTGAACCAATACATGGACATGTTAGCAACAGTGAGAAACAAATTGCTTCGTGCTGTGTGCCTAGCTGTGAGAAAGAAGCTCTCGCCGTGGCTGCTGCCCTGGAGAAGGGAACTACTCACCCCATTGGAAGGTCATTTTATTTATCTGGATATCTCTCTTATAACATACTCTCAGTTGTCGTCGATTTTGTTCTGCTAATAACAATTGATATCATTGGAAGTCTGTATATACAACTCGAAGCTGAAGAGTTGTTTAGTTATTTTACTTAAATTGAATAGACGATCCTTTCCTGTCCTTTTACAATTGAAAAGATTGATCCTTTTGAAATTGGTATTTTAGTAATCAAGAATACAGTGCATATTATCTTGAGAAGCAATGGAAGAGTCAGATGTACAAGATTCAATTTTAATAATATTTCAGTGTCGTTTCGCCTTCACCTTGATATTGCAAATTAACGCCTCTAGACCTACCGCATGACCCGACCACGACATTCTTCTAATAAATCAATCAGACTGGGCACAGTGCTAAAGTTTGCTTCAGAAGAATAAGAACTGGAAATGGACTGTGAAATGAGAAATAGAGAAGGGCTGCTTTTGTGCACTGGTTATGGTTTACTGGAATTTTTTTCGTTCATATCTTGGCCGGATTTATGTTGCATGTTTAGGAAATTTTCATGTATCAGTTGAAATAGCTTGTACAAAATTACGTGTTTGTGCTCAAGCATCCTGCAACTCTGACCCATATTTATAATTGAATTAACATCTTCTTTTTTGGTACAGAGCTGTTGTGAATCATAGCATGGGAAAAGATCTCCCTTCTGTTTCTGTTGAAAGTTTTGAAAATTTGCCTGGCAGGGGTCTTTTTGCAACAATTTCTTGCATTGAGGTACTTAATTTTATATAATTACAAACTTGTTTTAAAACCACTAACTAGTATGTGATCTTGGCAGCCTCTCACTTGGGGCCAATTAGTTTCATGTTGAAAATCTGGTGGATTCCCAATTGATTGTATAAGGAAATTAGAAGAGCTGTGATTGCGTAAATATATAAATAAAAATAATGTAATTTTATTGATGTATAAAATTAAATGAATTGAATTGCAGAAATGATAGGCATTCTAGAGTCCTCTCTCTCTCCTTCACTTTCACTCAATTAAATGAATGAATAAATAACAGAATACTGTGCGCGCACATACACACCCCGTTTGTTTTGGCATTCAATTTATTCCAGAATATTTCCTAGACTATCCCCCATTTTTTTTTTAAATAATAATTAAAAAAATCTAATAAGCTGGTAAAAATGCCCTGCACTTATATATGGGATGGTCTATCGAATTCATGTTTTGACCCATCACTTTGCATCTAGCCTCTTATTGCCATTCACTTATTGTGTAACCTTGTTTTGTCCAAATTTTTGCTTGTCTAGCTAATAAAGAAATCTTCATCTTTGGTTCCAATAAGATAGAGAAGGTCTACTTTTCAAGGAAGACTTTATTCCCCGTATTATCCGTCTTGGAAGCTCACTGTGTGGTGTATCTATAAGAAAGCTTGAGTTTTTATGTTACTAAAAAACTTTGTTCAGGCTCATTGAGTTCATTAATGCCTTAGAGATCCACTGTTCTCTAATATTTTCTTGTGGTAAGTTTATAAGCAACAGGATTCCTTCTAATGAGACTGCTCTGCAATTTAAATGGTGCTGTATGGAAAAGTTGTCATAATTCTTTGTTAGTTGATTTTAATAGGTGACTGATACATTTGGATTTTTTTCATGTTGTCATTAAGTTCTCTCAGTATCATGATTATTTTACTGTTATCACGGCCTATTCTGGTATGACTGATTGGATATATGACATGTTGTGCATTTTTGGGGATTGTTCTTGTGAATTCAGTAAGATAATGTAATCAAATGTCATTTAACAAGCTTGTTTTTTTCATTTAGCTAGCCTGGTTTTGTGTTGGATACAATATCTTTCCAAACGCACAGTTCTGTCCAATTTCCATCATATCTAGTATGTGGGCACTTGGCAGTTTCATGTTCCTTTGGCTTTTGTGACCACTCTTATTAGCTCTGTCCAAGGTTTTGATGGGTAACATCATTTTAGATGTGTCTAGAAAGAAGTGGAGTGGATGGTGTAGTCATATGCCATGTTTAACCCGTTCTTGATTATTTTATGTCTGCATTATATTATAATTAAGTAATAATAGTCGAATTAAGTCTACAATAATTTTTATTTCACTATAGCCAGGACTTGGAGATGGTAAGTCATTGAAAGCTTCACTTGGCTCTGTGGAGTATATCACATCACTTCTTCAGTCAGATGATGAATCAAAAAAGATTAAGGAGGCTGTTAGCACTTCTTCTTATGGAGAGGACTTTGTTCGTGCTGCTCTCTCTGTCAATAACAAAAAGGTGAACTTTTTTTTTTTTTTTTTTTCTTACTGTTGGGTTAGGCTAGCCTGGATTTGGTGAAAAATCTTGTTGGGTTTACTTGCGATATATATATATATATATTGTGTCTTGGATATTTTTTTTATTTTGAACTTCTAAATTGTGATATACCATAAAAGATGTTTACGGCTTTTGTATGTGATGACGCTGATTAAAATTGCACTGTTTGAAACAAGAAAAATATATCTTTTAGGTGGAAATGAAGATAAAATCGAAGTTTGATTAAAATTGCACTGTTTGAAACAAGAAAAATATATCTTTTAGGTGGAAATGAAGATAAAATCGAAGTTAAAAGCAGAAAGATATAACAACGTACTGAATTAATAAATTTTTGAACAACACATCGAGTGAACAGAAAATAGTAGATTTTTTATCAGGAATATAACGAAAAATGTTGAACTGCTAGATCTAAAAGTTTTAAGTTGCTAGACTGCCACATTTGTACTATTTAAATTTTGTCTTGAGCACTCCCTCTCGCCTATAGTGGACTCATTTTTTTCCGATCAAAGCCTAATTCGTGTATAATTCATTAAATGGGTAGAGGTGACAATTGAACTAAAGACCTTTGTTTGTCTTGATATCACGTTGAATTACTTGATCTAAAAGCTTAAACTATTAGAGTGGGCCATATATCATATAAATCTTGTTTTCAACAAAAAGTAATGAGAGAGAGAGACACAAACAAGACTAGGGGGATATGATCAAATAAGCGGAACGAGCAAAGAATTTGCATTCTGACAAGATTGATCGTGGTTGCTGCTGTATTGTTTAGCAAATAGTGCGTTCTCATTGTTTTTATAAATATGTAATTTTAATGAATTTCAAAGAAATTAATCTGGCCTAGATTCCAACACTCGAATTTCCTGCCTAAAACAAGGGAATCAATGAAGATAACCTCCGATGTGCTCTTTGAAATAGTTGGAGTACCCGTGTCGGATACACACGACACGACATGGGTATGGGTATGGGATATGTGTCGGATCCTCTAAGTTTCAACCGGACACTTCTTCGTTTTTGCTTCTTTTTCCTTCCTTTTCTTCTCTTTTTTTTTTTTTCTTGTCCTTTTTTTCCCTTTTCTTCTTCCCCACTTTTGCTCTCTATAAACCTAGCGTCGTGGAAAAAGGCGGTGACGCTAGGTTTTCCCTTCTTTTTCTTTCCATTTTCTTCTTTTTTTTTTCGTTCTCCCTCCCTCTCTCTCTCTCTATCGGTGGTTTAGGGTTTTGTTTCTATAAAATGAAAATGGGTTCCATATAGTGCTACTTAGTGCTCTACTAAGTCCAAATTTCAATCATGTTCCTTATTTTCTATTTTATATAACATTTAGTGATTCTCATTATTGAAAACTAAATCCCAGAATTTTATTTTATTCGTCATAACCCCTTATTAAATACACATTTCCTTCATTGCGAATAATTAACTTTGGTCTATTCAAAATGACATTTTGGATTAGTAAAAAAATGAAGTTTGAAAGATGTACCCACATACCCCTATTCGAAATTTGGACTCTTTTTAGCCACGTCTCCGTATCCTAAATTTTAGAAAATAAAAGATCCGACACTTAGATACGTACCCGTACCCGAGTCCGAGCATCATAGAAGAAAACAAAATAGTTCGGTAATCATGACATTCTTCTCAACATCCAATAGCCCCCTTAATCTCTACTATATTTAACTTTCAAATCTTGTGTGATAGAAAAAAAGGATTTTGTGAATTTTATCATTATGTTTGAAATGCAGGTAACTCTATTCCATTTTGAAGATAAGCCTCGACATGGTGCTTCAGATGTCATAAATGCATTGCAAGATAATAGAAAGCTCCGTGTAATGATGTTAACTGGTGACCATGAGTCAAGTGCATGGAGAGTGGCAAATGCTGTGGGCATCGAAGAAGTTCACTGCAGCCTTAAGCCTGAGGATAAACTCTATCACGTTACAAGTATTTCCAGAGATACAGGTGCGAATCTCTATCATATTCAGTCCCTAGTAGAGTTGACCATAGATTATTCATGCTCTTGCCACTGTGTTATTAATAGCAATAATTATATTCAAGTTTATGACCTCCAGTCATGCCTAGCAAGAATCTGTCAACTCACTCCTTTTTCTGGTGATGATCATTTGTGATGATAAGTTTTTTCAAAATTGACTATTTGTCCCTATGTTAGAGGTGTTCCAGAAATGTCTACAATCGTGTAAATAGTTCTACGAACAAATGGATCGTATCGACTTGGAAAATTGAAAGATTTGTACAAGTTATACGTTTCGTCACTTCGATTGATTTTTGCTCTTGTGATATGGAAGGAAAATTATAAAGGTATATTCCACATCGAGTATAGATAATATTAATATACTACATATGAGGACCCAATAAGCTTGTAGAAAACCGTATATTAATCTTCCATAAATCAAATATTATGTTTAGGATTATTGGAAGGGAAATATTATTTCCATAGTTAGCTTATTTTGTTTTCCCTTTCTTGTAATATCTCGTGGGTTATAAATAGGGTGTGATAGGTCTTCGTAATTATTCGATTAATTATACAGAAAATCATTTCTTCAAACCTAAAATGAACTGTTCGGATTACATGATTGGTTTGATCAGAAGAGCCATTATCTTACACGGACATGTTAAGGGTATATTCCACGTCGACTAAAGATAAAAATAATATACAACACATAAGGATTTGGACTAATCTTCTTAACAAGGTGGACCTTTTAAGATGGAACCTAGTATTAATAAGGAATGGTCTAGTTTTTTTCATACTAGTTAAAGATTTACCTTTCTTTCCTTTGTGGTGCTCATGGTATAAAAAAAATCCAATTGAGGCCCATTTAAGACGAGCATCAGAGAGGCTAGCAAAAACTGCTTCAAGGTGCATTTTTTAGGCAGTGTTTGTAGGCCAACGCTTCAGTTGTGCCTCACAAACCTTGATGCTTCACAGCACCGCCTCAAGGCTTGTGATGTATGCACTCCTTAATTCTTGAGACTTATTTACTTTGATTTATGTGTTGACCCATTTTGGGAATAGCCCATTGCCTTCTAAAAACATACAAAATTTGTGTTTCTCATACGCTCACTTTGAGAATAGTTCATGTTCCAACCAATTAAATTAATAGTTTTTATTTCTTTCAATTAATAATTTTTTATTTTATTTTTTTATGTGGTTTACCGTGATGTTTATGCCTCACCTCATGAAGGAAAAAAGCCTTAGTACCCGATTACGCCTTTTTAAACATTAGGTGCTGTAATATTACATTTTCTATTTGTGTGGCTGAGACTTTTCTTGAAATATATCATCAATAAATATAACCTAATATAGACTTGCATAATTTGCACTTGTAAATGTACTTGAGAGTTACATCGCTCCATTATAGTATCTTCGTTTAGCTGGACATTGGAAATGGAAATTGATTTCTTGTGTACAGTTTACCATGCATATCTAATTGCTGATTGCAAGCAACACAAAAGAATAAATATAGAATTCATGAGGATCTTCTTTGTCTTTTGAATTTTTGGGCAGGGGGGGGCCTTATAATGGTAGGCGATGGTATCAATGATGCACCTGCCCTGGCGGCTGCCACCGTGGGTATTGTTCTAGCTGAACGTGCTAGTGCATCTGCTATAGCGGTTGCAGATGTGATGTTACTGCAGGACAATATTTCGGGGATTCCATTTTGTGTTGCTAAATCTTGGCAAACGACTTCATTGGTATTTAATTTTCCTTTTCTTTGTTTTCGCGTGTGCATGCTTTGAACTGTCCAATTTATTTGCACTTTTATTGCTCCTTCACTTGCAGGTTAAGCAAAATGTGGCCCTTGCATTATCTAGCATTGCTCTGGCATCTCTTACATCCGTTTTGGGTTTTCTCCCTCTCTGGTTAACGGTATGTTTCATCCAGGAATTTTATTTTGTGTACGTGTGCTTCAGTTTTCATTAATTTAAAATAACTGCGTAGGATATTTGTGACTGAAATGTTTTCCTATGTTAGCACTCAAGCTCATACTTGATATTTTTATCTTTACATTAACATTCAGGTTCTTTTACACGAAGGCGGTACTCTTCTTGTTTGTCTGAATTCAATCCGGGCTCTACATGACCCAACTTGGTCCTGGAGGAACAATATTCAGATACTCGTTGAAAAATTAAAATCACTATTTCTACTCTTCAAAAACCACGGCACCATCCAAGCTGCACCGTTGTAGTTACACGCACCATTTGCCGTCATATTTTGGTGGTTTTCGTGTCCTTGCAACTGTTCGAATAGATAGGATTGAATTCTCTTCAGGTAACCACAAAGCATTGAAGTCCATTGTTAAAAGTTTGAGGTGGACTGGCAAATGTAGTTATTTCACCTGTAAATACCTTTATGAAATTTGCTTTCTTTTGTTGTTCGAAAATGACAACCCCATCGATATCAAAACGAATATATGCAGCAGCTTATCATTATCATCACAATCTGTGTTTTCTTGTTGAAGCTTTCCACTTTCGAAGTCAATTTTGAACATGGAATGGAATTGTATTTTTACCTTTGGTTATTCTCAATGCTTTTGCAATTTCAAGTGGTTTCTTTCCATGTGGATTGGGATATTTACCATGAAAATTTTCAATATACAATATAAAGAAAATGCAGTGAATTTCATTTTTTCTAGATATTAATTGGAATAGATAATAATTGCAAATTACTTGAATAAGAGTAATAAAAAATTCTACCTAGAAAAATGTTAGAAGTTAAATTAATAACGCAAGTACGAATAATGATTTGATCTTTTGCTTATTGACAAGAATAAATTATAGCCAAACACGTTTTATCAAATTACTAACTCAAAATTATATACGTCCAAACAAACATAAAAAGAGAAGAAAAAAAATATATTCCAACCCTTGTGGCACCCCATCCTTATTTCTCTCTTTTTTTATTGTTAGTATTATCTATAATCGTCAATATTCAATTTACCAACTTAATTTCGACGTCAAAATCTCAAGATCGAGAGAAGATTTTGTAATTAAGTTCAATAAATGATTTCATTTTCACTGTAAAGATTTCCAATTTTTCCAACCTGGGTTATAAACAGAATGCAGTCAATAGCAGTAAAAGAGGCCCCATTTTAATGTCCACTGATTCATTATAGTCCAGAATTTTGATTGTCCAAATCCCCTTTCCTTCTTTCTTTCAATTTTGTTTTGGAATTATCTATCTGCATTTATGTACAGCAACAGGAATAATCTCAAGTCTGTCACCACATGTCCATACACAGCTGTAATCTTGGGAAATAAAAACCAACTTCAATTTCTGTTAATTGTGAAATTAAAATAAAGAACATGAGACAAACACAGAAATGAACTTGGACTCGATTGAACTTGTGATTTTTTTTTTTTTTTCCTTTTTTTCTTTTTGAGTTCTCATTTTTTGTTTTCCTAAGGATTTTCTCAGAAATGGATAGTAAAGATTCGAACTTTTTCCTCCTTCACCCTCTCTTTCAACAACTTAATTTTCTACCCATCTCTTTTGTTCTTCCCTGTACACTAATCAAAATTATTTCTTTTGAAAATATTTTCACTTGAGAAACTTCATTTAATCAGAAACGAAGATGGTTTCTTCTCTCCAAAAACTAAATTAATCGATTCTACTGATTCCAATGCGATTCATAGTTGCATTCCTAAATCCTTCATTTGCATTTGCTTGCTGCATGCACAACCCAATCTGTTGCTGATGCTGATGCTGTTGCTGATACTGTTGTTGCTGAAATTGCTGTTGGAAATATTGCAGTTGCTGCTGCTTTTGCTGTTCTAGCCCCATCATGTAACTTCTAACCTCTGTTCTTATCATGTCCTGCATCACCGACATCAACTCTGCTGTAAAAGGAACAAAAACCTTATCTTGCTGATTTTGAATCTGCATCGGTGGTGATGGCGGTGGTACCACCGCGGAAGTTGATCCAAATGTCGCCTTTTGTTTAGTTGGAGTTTGAGGTTGGATTACAGTAGCAGCTTTAGCCTGTGGCAATGCCGCTGGAGCCGGCGGAGGCAGAGGCGGTGGTGGTGGTTGGACAGAGAGAAGTTGGAGCGGACTTTTAGGCTGAGTCGAGTCAAGCTTGGAATTCGAGTCAACTCCGGGAAGCGACAGGCTGAGAGAAGTCGGAGGATCATTAGTCGATGAACCGGTTTCGACCGGAGACGAGAACAAGACGGCGGCTCTTGCCACCGATTTAAAAACATGAGAAGCTGACATCACCGGTAAACTTGACTCGCTGGCATCCGACCCAGTTGGGCTACCGGGATTCAAGTAAAGACCCGAGACATGAACGCCCGACCCGGCACTGACGGATCTCTTCAAAGGCTGCTGGTTATAATCCATAAATTCATTCCCTTCATCAGAACTCATAGAAGAGCATTTCCTTTTCAGGGTGGAGTTCCAGTGATTCTTAATCGCGTTATCAGTCCGACCCGAAAGGAGTCGGGCTATGGTGGCCCATTTGTTACCAAACTTAGCATGTGCCCTGATGATGGTCTCATCCTCCTCCGGCGTAAAGGCCCGGTGCTCCACCTGTGGTGAAAGCTGGTTACACCACCTCAACCGGCAACTCTTCCCGGATCTCCCCGGTATAGACTTGCTAATCAAGGACCAGTTTCTTGGTCCATGCTTTTGCACCAGCTTCTGCAGTAGCTCGTCCTCTTCAGGACTCCATGGACCCTTGATCCGATCCATATCCATCTTCTTACAGACAGTAGTTGTATTTGTCATCGCCATTTTTACCAAAACATGAAAAAATGAAACCAAGAATTTTTGCTTGAATTATTTTTCAGGTGAAGAAGACGAACAAGAAGAAGAAGAAGAAGAAAATTCACAGGGTTCTATATAAGAAAGGGGGTGGGGGTTATATATAGGGAGGGGTGTGAGAAGGGGATAGGAATGAGCGTTACGGGCACCGCTTAAAGCCAGGAAACAAAAGGGAGGCGGTTGATTGATATTTTTTTTGTGGGATTTGGGATACAGCTGGAAAACGGACACGCGTCACATCTCTTAGACACACTCTCATTTACTAGCGTAACCAACACACTCTCCACTTTTGTCTTTTCTGTCTCTTTTTTATTTATTTTTTCAATTTGGGATAGTTGATTGTGAAATTCAAAATACTAGTAATCTCTATGGCCGTCAATGGTTAGGATTTTGTTTCGAATTCGTTGAAATTAATGGGAGACGAATTTAAGATCTCAATCTGATAATTCGATTAAGATCTGAATTCGATAATTTTTTAACTAAATGGATCAAATATGGATATAAGTCACTCCGATCGATTTGTTATAAATAATTGAGTCGGTAAAATATTTTTATGTCATATTATTTGTGACGCGAACCGGAGTACGGGATCATCGTGGAAATCGCAGAATTAATTGAAAACGTCGGGAAAGCCCAAAATTCAGATTGTAGACGGTAGAACTTCGACCCGCAAATTATTGAATCAAGCAACCAAACAAAAACGAAATTTGAATGACCTATTGATTACAAAACCAACGAACCTCGATTTGCGAACATCACAAATGGTGTCTAATCCTTTGATAAATTCTAAGAATTGAACGCCACATATATAATAATATATTTGATAAGTTCGAATGTTTATGAAAAACAGGAAGAGAGAAAATTTCAATATTTCATTATGTCAAAAAAAAATTCTTCTTTACGATGAAATAAAGTTTTCTATTTATATTAAACATAGGAAAATATGGAAGAACGAAAATATTACTTTAAAAATTACAAGAATCTTACCTAAACTAAAATTCTAACAAAATAAGGAATCTTGCAAAAATAGGAAATTCTCGGCAAATTGTTCTCAGCATGTTTCTTGCAATCGCCCAAAAGTATTATACACCCACGCAGGCTTGTGCAAAATTTCGTGTCATTTTCGAAATGTACTCATGGACGAAAATTCGACAACCGAGCTGAAAGTTATGCTCGTTTTAATCCATGCTGCTCGTTTTCTTTCCAAATATCTTTCAAACCTTGAATCCAACTCGTTTCGGCTCCCGAGCCATTCACGAAACTTGAACATTGGCTCGTCAACTTCTTTAATTTGGACTTCAAAACTCGACCAAGTGATTGCCTATCCCGGATCATATCAATTTGTCACTAAAATAAATAAATTTAGAATAAAGAAACATAAAAATTTTATAATTTTATAATTATTAAATCCGTTTAAGAATTGAAAATATTGGAAAAAAATATTTTAAAAAAATGTTGATTCCAACATTGATTTTTCTTTTTCGAAAGAATGAAGTTAAAAATGTTGTAAATGGTAAGTTTATTGACGAGTGACAATTGTACCCCTACAATCCTAAAAATTATTACCATATGTATCTCTAATCTTTCGCTATAAATATATGGTTTTTGTTCTCATTATAATATACACAAGTCTATTGACTTTTATTATTTCTTCTCTTTTTCTTTATTTTCATAAAACGTTATCAACACTATAACTTAATTTTTCAAAATTTAGTGAAGGAAGTAATTTTTTTAAACATAATCATCTACCACATGTACCAAAATTAATTTGGTGACGTGAGTTTTTTTTAAATATACACATACATCATAACGGTGCAGACTTGTAGTTAAATTCTAACTTGCTTTTTCAATTCACATCTATATACATGTCTATTTGCATGTCTATGTAGAATTTAGTTCATTTATGTTGAGTCAATTCTTGTATGTACATATGCATGCTCTATGATTTATGTATAATCTTTATGATTCATGATCGTACATAAAATCATGTCTTTAAATTAATCGTATGAAGTCGAATTCACCAGTTTCTACTTAATTATATGTTTTTGAATTAATTCATGTTTATATAAACTGCCATCATGATTTTTGCATTAATAAATGTCTTTATGCGTAAATATTCTATAGTATGCTCCTAAACGTATTTATTGAATGTATTTCATCTGCAATATTCTACCATTAAATTCAATATATGAAGATTTTTTTCCTAATGTATTTTTGAAAGATTTTTTTGCTAATACATTTTTGTAATTAGTTTTTCTATATAAATTCATATTATGTCTATATGGTATTCTATAAATTTTAAATTAATAACGTATTATATTGTTGCTCCCAAAGTAGCACAACATTATAATTAATATTTCAGAAAAGTATTAATTGTATATACGTCTATTACAAATATTGTTGCTCTGAAGTAGCACACTATTATTAATATTCTAGTTAGATTTTATTTGCTCCCGAAGAGCATAATCAAATAAAATAAATTGTGTTTTTAACTCCCAAAAAATAATTTTTTATACAATTTATTATTTCAAATAATAATATGTTATTGCTCCTGAAGAACATGACACTCTGATTTCAATATTGATATATTGCTCTTGAATAAGTAAATATATTGCTCCTGAAGAGCTAATGTGTTTGAAATAATAGTTTATTATTGTCCCTAAAGTTGCACAATATCATAATTAATATTCAAAAGAATATTAATTGCTACTGAAGAGCATGAATTATAATTTTCAATATTTCAGAAAAATATCAATATATTTCTTTTGAATGAGCAATAATACATACAACGTGCTCTCGAAATAGCACATGTTTCGAAGAATGTATCACTATGAATACATGTTTATCCCCAAAGCACAACATGTAATTAATGTCTTAAGGACATTGATTAGTTTGATTACTTGAATGATATATGATTATATAATGTTTAATTATATTTTTCGAATTAAATAATTGAATTATATCTTATATTGAACCAGAAATTCAATTCAACTTTATTGTTTGATATGACCAATTGGACCATCATTGGATCAATAATGATGCAAAATTAAATATTCAAATGGACATTCAATGAAGAACCAGAAGATTCTTCAATCCAATTAAATCATATTTGATGTTTATTCTCTTTATTGAAAATTGGTCATGGATTGTTACTAGCTGAATAAGGACTGAATTCCATATCTTTCTGAAAATTAATTAGGGTGATATATGGGGCCCCATAACCCTCCACGTTGACCATCTAGATATTATTTGTATCTAATAGATTTGGTACAAATATTAGATGATTGCAAGATGTTTACAACCTGAAGTTTGCGCAAGTGCTACTCAAATTATGAGCATAATTTCATATTATACAATTAAGATGATGTATCTTTTTAATACTAGTGATCCTAAATCTCAACTTTTTAATAATGTTAGTTGAGATGTCGATAAATGGTTTGACATTATTATTTGTTAAACGCCTCCAATTAATTTAATTGAGAACCAAATACTTTCCATTTCAGTTTAGGGAAAGTCATTACACATCATCCCAACATCATAGTTCTCCTAGTTATAACTTGGCTTATGGTCAGAACCTAATTTTTCCATCAAATTATTTCGACAGTGCAGTATATGTAAAATTAATCCACAACGATGCACTGAGATGGAAAGTCAAAAATGTTGATAATAAACGCGTAGTATGAATCATTATCCCAAATGTGTGATATTTTATAACTCCATAAAATGATTGTTAGTTCTTTCAGCATTATGGGGAGAATTAAGAAGTTGGAAATACTATACAAATATATCATTATCTAAATCCTTGCAAAAGACAATTCGAATCAGAAATTCGAAAAATAATTCATTTAGATGCATTTACTGACCAAAAAGATTAAAAATCTCACACATCAGCTTTAATTGCTCCAACTCAAATTGACTCGTGAAAGGACAATTCGTTAATATTATACTTGATAAATTTATAGCACGTCTGAAGTGCGATAATAATCGATTATATTACAAAATCATCCAAACGAAAATGGAGCAATTGGTAAACATGGTCTTATTAAGGAGGCATAGTGGCATACACTCTTAATAAGTATAACATATTATAAAACCCCAGAAGAGATTCGGGAATGAAAAATGAAATATCTCAATAAGTTATGTCATTATGTGAAAAGAAAATTGAATCAAAAAAGAAAAAAAAGGAAAAAGTTGTCGGAAACATTTTTGTGCATAACATACTGCTTCATATAGCGAGGATATCAAAATAAATGTATTGAGGTATATCAATCGAAGTAATGATTGGGCAAAATAAAATGACGCATGTGGTATAATCGCTTTACCGAATACTTGTTGAAGAAATGCTATACAAATAACGATATCTACCCATGTGTTTTCATAAAGAAAAAATTATTGGATTTGCAATTGTGACAGTTTATGTTGTTGACTTAAATTTAATTGAAACTTTTGAAAAGCTCAACAAAATTGTAAATTATTTGAAAAATGAATTTGAGATGAAAGATTTGGGAAAAATCAAATTTTGTCTCGGGTCGCAGATTGAACATTTCCCAGAAGGATTTGTTCATCAATCTACATATAGAGAAAAAGTCTTAAAACACTTTTATATAGATAATGCACATCCATTGGCATCATATATGATTGTTCGATTACTTAATGTGAAAAATGATCATTTTCGTCCACTGAAGTCTAAAGATAGAGAAAAGGTTCTTGGTCCCGAAGTATCATATCTCAGTGCAATTGGAACATTAATTTATCTTGTAAACTGTAATCTACCCGACATAGTTTTTTCGGTAAATCTTCTTGCAAGATATAACTCTACACCAATACAAAGGCATTGGAATGATGTTAAACATATTTTTGGTTATCTAAATGGTACTATTGATTTGAGATTGTTTTATTCTCAAAAGTCGAAATCTGCTTTAGTGGGATATGTAGATGCATGTTATCTCTCTGACCCATATAATGCTAAATCACAAAGAGAATACGTGTTTACACGTGGAAAAACAATTATATTATGGAGATCTATGAAGCAATCATTGACGGCAACATCTTCAAATCATTGCAATTTATGAAACATATCGAGAATGTGTATGGTTGAGGAACATGACCCATTGTATCCAAACATCATGTGGATTAATTTCAACAAAAGATAGTCCAACAATTTTTTATGAAGATAATGTTGTTTGTATTGCACAACTCAAAGGATGTTATATCAAAGGTGACAAGACGAAGCATATTTCTTCAAAAAATTTTCATACACACGAGTTTTCAGAAAAATGGAGATATCAATATTCAACAAATTCGTTCAAGTGACAATGTGATTGATTTATTTACAAAAGCACTACATTTAAGAAATTGGTTCACAAGATTGGAATGTATCGACTCAAAGATTTTTAAGTGATCAACATCATAGAGAGTAAATGTACTCTTTTTCCTTCGTTTAGGTTTTATCCTACTAAATTTTCCTAACAAAGTTTTAATGAGGCATCATTTATTTTTAATACTCCATAATAACTATACTCTTTTTCCTTCGTTTTGATTTTTTTCCCATTGAATTTTTTATCGAACAATGTTTTAACGAGACATATATTTTGTAATATGTCATTCAAGGGGGAGTGTTGTAAATAGTAAATTTATTAATTAATGACAATTGTATCCCTGCAGTCATATAATCATTCCCTATAAATATAGGGTTCTAGTTATCATTATAATACATACATGTCTATTGACTTTTATTCTCTCTTTTCACAACATCTGATTTTTGAAATATTAAATTAAAAATGAATAGGTGTAATTTCCTCTCCATAAAAGTACAAGCAAGTTCCCAATAAATTATAAAAAAATATTTTTTTAAGAAGTGCAAACGAGTTCCAATTAAATTTATTTCAAAATCTAAAAAAATAAAATAAAAATTAAAAAGTGCAAACGAATCCCAAATAAATTATTAAAGATTTAGAAATTAAAAAATATATTTTTATTTAAATAAGATGATATATTTATTATTTCATAGTTCTTTATTGAAAAATAGGATGAAAATAGATGAAAATGATAGTTTGCGCAATCAAGTGTGTAATTAAGGGTGAAAATGTCAAAAAAAAGATATGGAAATTTTTCACAATAACGGTTAAAGATATGAACATTATGTACTAATTACCATTTCAATAATTTATTTGTGACTTATTTGTGTTTTTTTTTTAAAAACTTGGAACCGTGATTGCAATTAGTTTTTGTCTTTTTTATTTTTGTTTTATTTAAAAGAGAAAGATATATTCGTCATTTCATAAATTTTAATTGAGAAAATAGGTGAAATGGACGTTTTGCACAATAATGGTGAAAATACCAAAAAATGAAAGGTAAGAACCTTTTCCACAATAACAATGAAAGGTGTGGACGTTATATGTTAATTATCCTTTATTCTACGTAAACTTGGTGATGACAACGCGGTGAGGTGGTCATCCCCATCCTCGTCCCGTTGGAGCATTAATATATGTTCTTAGTTTATTACTAAATCAATTAAAAGATAAATAATAATCATATTTCAAATTGCCACGACAAATCAAAATAATTTGACATATGAACTCCACTTCTTATTGATTCTATCTAAACGTAGGGATGAGAACGTGATAAAAAGGTATGACATTGACGAAATACAAGTAAAATACTTAACCAAATTTTCGCATATAATGGTACTAAGACCACACTTAGTCAACCCATTGATTTCTACAATGCACACACGAAGTAAAGCAGCAAAGTAAAGGAAGACAGTATTACGAGTAAACCCACTTATTTTATTACTCAACAATAATACAAGACACGAAGGAACACAACACGTTTTTCTTTGTCATCAGCCATACCTTCTCTCAATTTATAGGCCAAAACTCATGTGCAATTAACACCATTAATTGCCAAAGGGATAAACCAACCCAGTTGGCTAGAAAATGCTAGAAATCGTATCCCACAACTATTCCCAGCAAATGTCCACACTTTCCACCAGTATGGACTCCGAAAATTGCCCAGCATATGTGCCAAATATGTGCTACATTTGGACACCCAAATTTGTGGACTTCAGCCCAATAATAGTAAGCTGGATCAGCCCATGTCTTACTAATCTTCAACACTCTGCCCACGAACAGAAAGTTGGATCAGCCCATGCTTTGCTAATCTGCAGCACCTTGACACCAAGCTAAACTAGAGCATCATTCCCATATTTTTCTTACCCGAAATCCGAAGTGTGCATCATCAACACATTTTCCCGTAAAATCCTGGCAGGAGTGCAAGGTATTCCCATGCCATTGCGCATGTCAACCTTCAAGGGGCTGACAAACCTACCCCACTAGAAGAGTCTGACGTCCCTGTCAGAAGAGAATCAAGATACTCCTTCACCTTGTCCTCGAATTGCCACAGATCAACGTCCCTTTCATAGGTGCATCAACTCCAATGTCACATTTCCACAAAATGAGATAGTTCGTCCGCCTGTTCTTCTTACTTGCCCCCATGGTTTGATGACCCATTATCTTTGCCACCTCATTGTCATGTTGTTTTCCAATCATAAGAGGAGCCCTCTTAGCCTACAAACGATCTTCACCTACCAAACTTTCATTAAAGGGTTTCAGATAGCTTACATGGAAAGTAGGATACACCTTCAAACAATCTGGTAGCTTCAGTCGATATGCTACCTTCCCAACACGCTTGATCACTTCGAAGGAACCATCATATTTTCGAACTAGCCCACAATACACGATCTTGTTACTAATCTTTTCCAGATCTGGGGAGTTAATTTCAACAAGACTTTATCACCAACCTAGAACTCCACATGCCTCCGGTTCTGATCAGCATACTTCTTCATTCGTCGGGTAGCCTTTGCAAGAATGTACTTTGCTTGCTTGATCATTTCCTTCTTGTCTTGAGCAAATCGAAAAGCAGCTAGACATACACCGTGTCTCCCTTCTTTTACAATCTCGAGAGGAGTCTTAGGCATATGTCTCATAGTTAACTCATTGGACACATCCCCGTGGTAGATGATTGATGGAGATTGTTGTAGCAAAACTGAGCCGTATCAGCAAGGCAACCCAATTCTTTTGACTGGCTATAACATAATGTCTAAGATATTTCTCCAACAATGCATTTATCATTTCCGTTTGACCATCAGTCTGCGGATGATTTGCTGTTGAAAACTTAAATTCAGACCCCATCATGTTGAACAGCATGGTCCAAAATTTGCCTGTACACCGAGAATCCCGATCACTCACAATATCCTCCACCTGAAGGCACATACAATCTGCTGCCTTTGGCATAGATCAAATTGTCTTCAATCCAATACCATCTCACCACGCCGTCTTTAATTTCCTGCAACAGCTTGAAAATCATCCAGGAACTCGTACAACACATCATTCATTAAGTTGCAGAAAGTAGCAGGTGCATTTGTAAGAACGAAGGGCATAACCAGAAATTCGGATGAACCATACCTCGTCATACAAGCAGTTTTTAATTCATCCCCTTCAGCAATTCTCACTTGCCAATAGCCCGACTGTATATCCAGCTTGGTGAAGAATGAAGCCTTCGCCAATCGATTAAATAAATCAGCAACATTAGGCACCGGGTACTTCTTCTTCTTCACCGTCACCTTATTCAATGCACGATAATCCACACACATCCTCATAGAACCATCATGCTTCTTCTGAAATAGAACTGGGGCACCGTACAGATGAATGAATCCTACATCCAATAAATCATCAAGTTGCCTCCTCAACTCTGCAAATTCCGACGGAGCCATTCGATATGGGGCTTGTGCTGGAGCCCTTGCACTTGGTTCAAGTTCAATTTTGTAATCAACAACATGATAGAGTGGGAAAGTTCTTGGAAGTTCTGGGGGTATCACATCAACGAACTCTTCCAAGATACTTTCCACCTGATCAGGTACCTCCACAACCTGATCTTCTTTGATCTCAATCAAAGCTGCAACGTAAGTCGTCTCCCCTTTCTTCAGTCCCGCCTTAAGTTATCTTGTAGATTGCATTTCATCCTGAATATGCTTCCTTTTATTCCCATCAAGATGTCTCGCTGGTACAAAACATGGACTTCCTTCATCTGTAATGTATAGCCCATTCAGATGCGGTACCATAGATGCCTTCGACTTGACAAAGAACTCGATACCAAGGATCAAATCGAAATCATCGAAAGGAACGGTCATCAGATTTCACCTTCCTTCCCATTCGCCCACACGAATGGTGATTTCAGTAGATCCCTTCACAGGCTATGCTGTAGAATTCACAGCCTTAATCTTCGTAGTCACCTGAGTCATGCTTAAACCCATCTTTTCAACGATCCAGGAACTTACAAAGTTGTTTGTAGCACCCGTCTCCATCATTGCCAACACTTCTGTCCCGTCAATAGTAACTCGAACATACTTTAAGCCATGCTGCAATGTAGTGATGGCATTCACGAGCTGTAGCGGATTCATTTGTGTGCGGGCATCATCTGAGCTGTCATCACTGTCTTCCAGCCTTAAGGCATTCAGTTTCTCCCTCTTTAGACAATCCTTTGCACGATGGAGATCGTTGTAAATGAAGTATCCAATAAATTTTTTTGACTTCTGACACTTATCACCATCTTTCGATTTAGGGCCCTCGAACTTCTTCTTCTTGTCCCATTTCTTCCAGTCTTTTGATGTGCCGGCCTTTTCTCAATGTTTTTCCTCTGAACAGAGGAGTTACTACCCATCTTGTAATCAACAAGACAATCTGCTGTTGCCATTGCCGAAGGAAGGTCCTTCACTCCTTGCCTTTGCAATTCCTCTTGTGCCCAACATTGTAATCCCGACATAAAATTGAAAAGCTTATCTTCCTCGGACATATTCTGGATACCAGCATGAGACTACTGATCCTTCAATTCATTCTGTAACGTTTCACATGTAACAACAGGTGACCGTCCTATAGCTTTGTCATCCTTCACCCGAGTTCGCCACCATAGCTTTGCATCTCCCGACAGATACATCAAAGTGATGTTTACCCACTCGTCCTCTGGAATATGAGCAACCTTGAAGTACTGATCTATATCCCATAAGAAATTCTCCAACTCCTTAGCATTACAAGCATCATTGAACTGTTTTGGTTCCGGAACACGAATTTTAGAAGCATCTACTGCCTCCCGCACAACAGTACTATTTAGGGCCAATTTCAGTAAGGAAATTTCTCTTTCAAGGGCATCAAAATGAGCCTTTGAGTTATTTGTGAGTTCCAACAAATCTTTTATGAACGAAGATTGTCTTTCGTCAACTTCGCTAGCAAACTCCTCGAATTAAGCCCTTAGTTCTGTGTGTACACCATTATGTGCATGGACATGTGCAGCCAAACTGACTGCACTGTCGGTCATAAGGACACCAACAAAATCCTCCAACACAAAAACCCGATCATTGATATTCTGATTTGCAGCCATGTCTATAAGCAATACCCAACAATTGTAACGAGTCTCTGATACCAATTATCACGTGGACGAAATCCAAGTAAAATACTTAGCAAAGTTTTCGCCTATGATGGCATTAAGATCACACTTAGTCAGCCCACCGATTTCCACAATGCACACACGAAGTAAAGTAGCAAAGTAAAGGAAGACAGTATTAGGAGTAAACTCACTTGTTTTATTACTCAACAATAATACAAGACACGAAGGAACACAACACATTTTTCTGTGTCTCATCAGCCAGACCTTCTTTCAATTTATAAGCCAAAACTCGTGTGCAGTTAACACCCTTAACTGCCAAAGGGATAAACCAACCCAGTTGGCTAGAAAATACTAGAAACTGTATCCCACAACTATTCCCAGCAAGTGCCCACACTTTCCACCAGTATGGACTCCGAAAATTGCCCAGCACATGTGTCAAACATGTGCTACATTTGGACACCCGAATTTGTTGACTTCAGCCCACTAATAGCAAGTTGGATCAGCCCATGCCTTGATAATCTGCAACACTCTGCCCACGAATAGCAAGCTAGATCAGCCCATGCTTTGTCAATCTGCAACACACCAAGCCAAACTGAAACATCATTCCCACATTTTCCTTGCCCAAAATTTGAAGTGTGCACCATCAATACATCTTCCCGCAAAATCCCGGCATGAGTGTAATGCATTCCCATGCCATTGCGCATTTTAACCTTCAAGGGGTTGACAGAAGGCTATCCTCATCCTGTTCCATCAGGAGTTTTCAGAAGGTAGGACAGGGACGAGCCAGATTATCACCACTTATTATTTTAACATTAATAACTGCTCTTAGTTTATTAATTGATCCATAATAATCACATCCTTAATCATCATAACAAGTAAACTTAATTTAACATCAAAACTCCGCTTCTAACTTATTCAATATGAATTTAAAGATGGCAAACATCACCCTTATCCTTGCCTCGTCGGCAACATTAATAACCGATCTTAAGTTAATCTTAGGGATGAAAACGGGCGAATATGGGACAGGTCGCCCATTCCCACCCCGTCCCATCAGGTATTTGTGTTACCTTACTCCATCCCCATACCCGGTTAAAGCGGGATGGGATGGGACGGGGCGGGGCAAGTCCCTTGCCCCATTTATCGCTCTATTTTTTTTGCTTTTATTTTTTTAAGTCTTTAGTTAGTAAATATTATTATTTTTTTTACTAATTTGTTAAAAACAACTTATGTTCTCTTTACAAATGATGATGAATTTATTATTTTTATTCGATAAAAAATTTAAATTTGAGTTTCTGAAATGAAATCATTGGGACGAAGTATGGCGTAATGGAGGGGGGCTGGTGTTCGAGTGAGGGTCGAGGGCTTTATGGGGTGAGTCTGTGGATGTATATTCGACGATGATGGAGTGACCTTCGGAATATATTGACTTTTGTGGTGGAAAATGGCAACAATATCAGATTCTGGGATGATTGTTGGTGTTGAGATATACCGCTGAATGTGAGGTTTCCTTCACTGCATCGCATTACTATGGTGTCTTCTGTTATGGTGAATGATGTTTTAGCCATCCACGACGGGAGTTATAGTTGGAACATCACTTTTTCAGAGGGGTCTGCAGGACTGAGAATTGGATAATTATGCACTGTTTTTAACCTATTTGTATGAGGTGAAAATTTCAGTAGGAGAGGATGATCGTAGCTGATGGAGGTTGGCACAGAATGGTATTTTTTTCGGTTCGCTCTTATTTTAGATCCCTCTTAGGACCGGTGGAGAGTTCATTCCCTTGGAAGATAGTATGGCAATGTAAATTGCCTCATCAGGTGGCATTTTTACTGTGGACGATTGTAATGAGACAATCATTAACTATGGATAACCTCCGAAGAAAAGGTTTTTGTGTTACCGAATGTTGTTATATGTGTAGGATTGATGGGGAGACGCATGACCACATGTTCATTCACTGCGACAGTGTTCGCGGTTGTGGAATAATATTTTGACTTCTCTACATATTGATTGGGTGTTGCCTAGACGTTTAAAGGATGCGTTGCGGGCATGAAGGAGAAAGCTTCATGATAAGGATAGCAAGCTTACATAGAATCTTATCCCGGGATGCATTGTTTGGTGTGTGTGGAGAGAAAGGAACAATCGATATTTTGAAGACCAAATACAGACAACAGAACAATTTAGAGAATTATTTTATCCGACTTTGTATACTTGGTTTAATGCCGCGATTAGTAATCCTGTAGAGGGATTGCCTAATTTCATGTATTTTCTTTCTTATTTAAATTGATAATATACTCCATGGGTATTCTTTTTTTATTAATAAAATTTTGTGATTATCTATTAAAAAAAACTTAAATTTGAAATTAATTTTAAGCGGAGCGATTTCCCGTACCCACCCCGTACCCACTTCAAGGTAATGTCTCCCGTCCCGTTAACCTGGTAAGGCGGGTGTTGATACCAAAAATCATACATGTTGATCCCGAGGTTGACGATTGAGAATGAGCACGAGCAAGATCCTCCGGTACCTGAAATAAAGGCAACGAGGTGTGTCCTCGTCGCCCCTCCGATGCTTAAGTCAGAGAGAGACTTTGAGAAAAGATATGTGCTTATAAAATTATGTGAATGAAAGAAGATACCTGAAAAATGATCAAATGCTCCATATTTATAGAGCTAGGTAGTAGTGGACTCCTAGTAGGACTCATCACCTTATTTTTAGGAATTATTGTTGGGATGAGTGTTGGATTGTAACAAGAAGTCTAATTCTTCCTGATTTGAAGTGTTCCTCAAGGTAAGACTCCTTTAGGACCTAGGAATCCTCAATTGAGGTAATTGGATAGGGCTAGAGTCCTTTTAGGATGATGACTAGCAACTCTCGATCACGGAGCACTTTGAGGATTTGGCTAAGGCAAAATCCCGAGCACATACCCTCGAGGACTACTAAAGTGATTTTGGAGACATTCTGGAGGGTCCATCCTCGAGATATCTCGAGGACTATACAAGCTCGAGGACTCGGGTCCTATAATCGAAAGGGAGAACCATGATAGTCCTCGTGCTCGAGGTATCCATAATAATGACCACATCAGCGGGTAATCCTCGTCCCATTCGGGGAGAGACCTCACGAGTATCGGATTGAACGAATTTTTTTTACCATCTCTATTTAATATTAAATCTATTAAAAGACTCATAGCAATCACATTCCTAATCACCAGAACAAGTCGAATTAATTTAGCACACAGAGTATTTTATTAACGTAAATTAAAATGAGGAAACAATATTATTTCAACTTTTATGTTTGTTTGTTGTTTATTTTGCTTATTTTAAAATATAATAGACAATGGAGTCTTTATACGCCCTCGTGCCTAAAATGATTAAAGATAAAATTTGAAATTAATGAAATGTTTAAAATATAAACGAGAGAGAAAAAAAAAACCGAGGACACGATTGAAGAATGAGAAGATGTTAGGAGCCTTAATTGCAATGTGGCGGTGTTAACAAAAATTATGGTGCGGATATAATTATACTTTTATGATTACATATCTTTGTAACTATCTATTGAGCCAAGTTGGACGTGGATAACTTGATGATCGTGTGATATTGCGTTCAATTGGTCGATTTCCATTTACTATTTGTCTTGACGATCTATTTTTTTTTTTTTATCAAGCTCTTCTTATCTAGTCAATGTATGGCATAAAAAGATGTTGGCCTACTTTTCTCAAATTATATTATATTATATATATAAATAAAAGTGATGCACATATTCGTGTGGACAAACTATCACAATTGTACTTGTCATTATCTCTAGTTCATATATATAACTTGTAAGTTTATTTATTGATCTTTTATATGCTAGTAAGATAGATAATATGTGACCATCTAAGTCGAAAAAAACATCGTCATATAATGTGGTAGTGGTCGAACTGAGTTGTTCAAGAGTCGACCGAAATCAATAAAACAAAGCCAAAAATATGTCTCGACTCGTGAAAAAAAAATGTTCAGATCAATAGATGACTCGTCTTAAAACAAGTCCGAATTATTCATAAATCGAACAAATACGATTCGAATTCGACTCATATGTCACCGCCTACTAAACACCACTCTACGCTAATAAATGATTCTACACCACCAAAACAAAACGATAAGATCACAACGGTTGGGAGAATGAAAAAATAGAGAGAGAGAGAGAGAGAGAGAGAGAGAGAGAGGAGGCGATCAGCTTTGACTGAAAGAAAGAAAAAAAAGAGCCAGCCTGGAGAGCATTTCTTTTTCGTGTGAAAGCAATATTATCTCTATTTTAACTATTATTTTATTAAAAATAATAAGTACTAGTACAGAGGGATATAAAAAGAAAGGAAACGGCTGTACGAAACGGAATTACTGACGTGTCACAAAACGACAAGATTGGTTGCGACGAATCATTACTGCAATTCTGTGAATCCAGGCTGTAATTGTTTAAACTTTTACCGGCTAAGACCGGTGAGTCGGTTGGTTGGCCCATCTTTTTGAAAAAATGCATGTAACCGTCCTTTACTTTTAAAGTTTACCTGTACGAATTCAGTTAATCCCGCACTAACTCACACTCAATTCCATGCCGTCGGACTTTCCTACTATGTAGCCGTTATTTATTGAGATCAGATAATAAATTATTTATTTAGGACATGTTCGGTAGGGTTTAAAATCAATTAAAATTGAAAAATATAACTGTTATTGGATCTCACTCGTCTAATAAAAGTCAACAATAACGATCAATTTTTCAATTTTAATCCGATTTTAATTTCTACCGAACACGCCCTTAGTAGGGAAATTAGATTCTAATATTCTAAAAAATGTTGAAGAATTAATATATTCAGTTTTACCTAATGCTATAGAATATTGAATAAACGACATATCGAGTGCTAATTTTTTTAATAATATTCGAATTGTAGCAAACATTGCAAGAATCAATGATATCAAGAATAGTGAAAGAGTCATCACTTTTTTTCATTATGAGTCAAAAATGTAAGATGTAATTCATTTTCAATTTTGCTAAATGTACATTGAGTTTGATTTCATGGATGACACCGCCTATTGCCTAATAGGCTAACACCATGCTGTACCTTCTTCATTTTTCCAAAATAAATAAATAAATTTTATTTTATATTTTACTTCATTAAGTTCATCGACAAAGTTTAACGATAAGTACAATAATAATCCAACTTTATTTCAGTCAATTCAAATATGTTAATTTAACGAACCGAACTAACCACGTAAAAGTTGATAATTTGTTGGCAACTTGGATTTAAATAACCTTATTATGACAAAATAAATTTCAATAACCTTTTAAAATTATAACCATATAATAAAGTTGTGTTAGGTGGGAGATTCACCTTCAAATATCACAACTTCGCCATCGCCCACAGAAAAATGAGAAGAATAAAGAAAAAGATAAAAGATCGTGAGGTTTTTGGTAGAGATTAAAATCTGCAAATTTAAATGACAAAGTATATATGTTCAACAATGTTTTTTCTTTTATGGAAAAACGTCAGATTGCCACCTGACACATCTCTCTCGTCTACACACAATTAAGCCAAAATACCAATAATCAATATCACTTTTTCTAATGAAATCTTGTATTAGGTAAATTTCGTTGTCAACAACATTATACATAGACAACCATACAAAGATGGATGTCACTAATAAAAAGAAAAAATTGCAACAACAATACCAAATCTTTTATTTAACAGCAGACGTTGTCTGAACTTTTCATTTATGCCCCTACGGTATCAAACCTTTTAGAAATTCACACTGAGAGTCAAGATGAATAGTTTCCATCCATTTAACCGTTAATTGACCATTTAAAAAAAATAACATTTTTTGACCAATGTATAGGAGGTAAAATGGTACTTTTATCACTCAAAAAAATAAAAAATAAAAAAGAAGAAAATTCTTCGTTTCTCACCTTCCACATCCTTGCCCCAACCCCCAAAATCGATCTGTCGACACCGTCGTCATTTCAACCATATTAACAAAAGCAAAGTATCAATAGATGGAGAAGTTGTCGAATTTTTCACCTCAGGTGAGGGCTCCACTTTTTGGATTCTAGGCTCGAGCCTTCACATGACAGTTCGACCTTTTCAGGCTTCAGACCTTGGGATTCGAATGGTGGCACCACCACGCTTTCAATTTATGGAGCTAGTGTTTCTATAGAGGCCATGGAAATTTGCTATTGGACATCATTATACGACAAATTTCTCACCTACTTCTTGCCATCACCTTCGGTCTAGTTATAAACCCTTCGTTGAGCTCCAATTGTCCAACCTTCTCCACTTTGTGCAAAGTATAGTCCGAAATTTCTCCATCACACTCTTGAATGGTTGAAAATTAATGTTTATTATATTTTTTAAAATGGTATGTTTTGGCTTTGGTTTTGTGATGGGCAACGTGGGTGAAGATGATAACTGTCGAGTTTGAATTTTTGTTTTTGTTTTTATTTAATTATTATTATGTATTTTATATTAACATTGTAAAGTTACTTTTTTACCCTATTAAAATTGGTCAACTAACGGTCAAATGAATGTAAAACATCCATTTAGACTCTAGGCGTGAATTTTTTAAAGGTTTGATATCGTGGGCGACACAAATGAAAGGTTTGGACAAAATTTACTACTAAATAAAATATTTGGTAACGTGACTACAATTTTCTCCGATCAAAATGTGACAAAATGTTCAAGATGTGGCCTTCTCGATACTCATTTATAATACTGGAAGCAAACAGCTGAAAAATTGAAAAAAAGTAAGGGAAAAAATAAAGAACTTTTCAACAGCAGTTTAGACGTTCCAACGTGTCACATATTGCCATTTTTCTTAACCTACTTCACGTGAAGTCCGTACAAATTCTTTAAAATTCATTTTCAACTATATATTTTTTTAAATAAAGTAATTTTCACGTGGATCTTTAATTTTTTTTTTTTAACCATACATTTTTTATAAAAAAAATTACTTTTCACAATATCTATTATAAAAAAATAAAAAATAAAAAAATCCCGAGCTGAACAAATATTTATGCTTAAACCGTTGGCACGTGCAGAGAGAACTTTATCACGTGCTGTAGAACAAGTGAAAGGACACAAACGTGTGTCTTGCAATTAACTCATCAAATCTTACCTTTTCTTAGTTGTTATCCATATCTCGTCAACTCCAAGGCATATTAAAATCAAGATTTACTCTCTCCTAATCACAGATTAAAATAAGAAAAGTATCTACAAATTGTCAGTTAATTACTATGAAATATTCCCACTTAAAAGATTTCAATAACAATGTACTGTCTTGTAGTACGGTGGAACTCACGTGATAGACAAGTCTCGATGGGAGTTACGTTAAACTTTATCAAGGGTAAAATAATTGATGATTAATAATTATTAAGCCGCATTATTAGACTTTGGTTACAAACTTTCGAACATGGTCGGTCCATTTCATTAATACCTTACCTTTAACTAAATCCTAGGGACTACTTCAAATTATTCAACCCTATTTCTCTACCCACTATACAATGTCTAAAATAATACTCATTCCGTCCTAATTATATTTGCTTGTTTCGTTTTTCACACGGATTAATAAAAACTTTTTTAATGTCATTGAAAAAATAATTTTTATCAAGATGTTTCCTAATTTACCCTCTATTTAATTTTCAGTATGTAAATTAAATTATTGTTGGAATTAATAAAGAATTTGAAGAAGAAGAAATGAGAGTTGTTCCATGTTTCCAAGAAGTGGGAAATGTGTGTACTTAGATTATTTCAAGAAGTTGGGCACATTAAGTGGAGAAAATTTAATAAGGGTATATTGGTAAAGAAACGGAACAAAATATTTTATATTAGGAAACGTGCCTATATATTTGGGAGAAGAGAAAAAAGAAACACGACCTATATAATTGGGACGGATGAAGTATTTATTAACTTAGTATGTATTTGGAAAGGTCTTTAAACAATTTAGATAAAATCATTACTCATTTTGTAGGACGCACAAGTATTACTAATTTCTCCCCCACTCGTTTCAATTGAGACGAATAAATTGAAAGTGCAAATTTCATTCAACGATAATGTTTTGTATGTCCTTTTGAACTAGATATTGGCACGGCATCGCTTGAATATAATTTTACAAACAATTACATTTTCATTTTCAGTATACATTTATTGAGTTATCGTTATCTCACCATTAAACCTTGCACGAATCACGTTTATAGACTTGCCCAAACTAAGGCGAACGACATAAATTTATTTGGCCAACATGCTCTGAACCACATTAGGCTTACGATTGATTTCTGCTATTTTTTTCTTGTAAGTCCAAGCTAGTTACAAAATCCCGATAACCAGACTCATCACGACAAAGGTGTATATAGGATTGCGCACCTAAACATATTTGGACATGATCTGGGTCACATTAAGCTTATAGTCGATTTCTACAGTTATTTTCTAAGAACTTCATGCTAGTCACAAGCCCCTGCAGCTAAAAATTATATTTTTTATTTTTATCTTATATACCAATTTTTCGCCAGTTGAAGATACAAACATAACTAAGCCCATGCTTGAACCCCATTTTTTAGGAAGAAGTTGGTTTTGAATAGTGATTGATGGGAGAATGTGTGGTGGAAAAGTGATGAAAAATTTTAGATTTATGTGTAATATTATTTTATTTGGAGAATGTGTTGTTAAAAATGAGTACTGTAGAAAAATGAATGGAAAAAAATGAGAAAGAATGGGGCTCAAACATGGGCTGAGTCACTATCTGGTTCAGGCATTCAGCTAAAAAATATATAAAGTTCAAATAAAAAATCAATAATTAATTTCAATAATATATTTTATGAAATCCACAACTTTTGTCAATTACAAATCTCACATATGTATTTACTTTTATCAAAATCTAATTTATGACAAAACAAAAAAGAGGTCATGGGTAAATATAATCTTCCTCTCAATATATTTTAGTGGATTTTGATAAAATGCGTGTTTAAAATATTGATAAAAGTTGTAATTCACCTCAATGTGTATTGAAAATTTGAAAATGAGTTTGATGAAAAATAAATTTTCAAAAAGGGGATTCAATCCGTATCTAACCTTTTGAACTCGTTAAGTGCTATTTGTAAATGTTGTTGGATTGAGCGTCATGTTTTTTTTTTTTTTTTTTTTTTTTTTTATGTGAACAAGACTTTGTACTTTTGTGGTCGGATTAAAAACCACCACTAAATATAACATATACATTCGTGGAAATTTTAAAACATGTTAAAAGTATTTACAAAATAGTACTTAATTATCTAAATATTTTTAACCCGGGTAAAACGAGTTAACTGTAAAAATATGGGGTGCGAACATGAAAGATGCTCTGGTATTAGCAATTTACCCCACCCACCTAAGTTTGCATTACTGGATTAAATTTTTGAAGCACGTGAAAAATAAGCCATATCCAGCAAAGTCTCTCAGCCAGAAAAATAAAATTAAAAAAAAATGTAACAATAAAGATGAAGAAAAGTCTAATAAGGCGGCGGGGGGACAGTTTATAATTTCAGTACGGCTTAAAGACACGTGGTCGATAATTTCTAGTCCACGTTTCAAACTGTTGACACTTCAACCTCAGACAAAGACGTACAGCTAAGCAATGTCCGATTGTCTTTGTTTTCCCGCCACGTAAGCTCAGGTGGTTAAAATTTTGTCTATGTCAAGGAACACAAAAGCGATGTGGGGGTGTTTGGAGGTAGGGAAAAATAAAGAGAAAGTTGGCATTTTATTGTTTTTTTTTTTTTTTTTATCTAAAAGTAATTTACTAATTTTTACCTGTCATTACTTGGTTCTCATTTGATTCGGCTAAAAAAATAATTAAAATTTAAATCAATAAAGACATGAATATCTTAAAGAAAATGTGGTGGAATTTTTAACGTTGGAAAAACAATAAATTTGGGATAGGATAGAAAAATGCATGAGATTCATCAACACTCATAATTCCAAAGTATTTAATAAGTAGTTGTCTCCTTTTGAACCGTCAAGTGCCACGCCATGAAAGATTGGGAAGTTGGGTATGACAGCTAAATTGCATTAAACTTTTCATTATTATATTATACAGTTAATTTGTATATAATTGTAACGAACCATCCTGGAAAAAGACAAGAAGGTCCGCTGCTCATTGGGATTCCAAACCAAACCACACATCCCATGATTCCCGCTAGCGTACGCCGTGGGCGTACTTTTGCCCCCATACGTGCACATTTACTCCCTATTTCGTACCAATTTTTTTTTTCTTTTTTTGGAAAAAAACATTATTTTGAATTGGGAATTTTTGAAGAATGTATGATTAAAAAATATGGAAAAACTTTTAGTAATGGGAGCCAAACCGGGGGGCAAATACGCTCATTTTTTTTTATCTAAATGGCTTATTAGCACAAAACGTCCCTACGTTTGACAGTTAGTGTGCAAAACATCCCAACGTTTCATTTTTTTACATTTTCGCCCCTATTTCAACGTTTCAGTGTGGAAAACGTCATTTTCACTATTTTTCAATGTAAAATGACCAATATACCCTCAAATTTAAATAAAATAAAGAAAATGAAATGAAAAATAAAAAAATAAATTGTAATTATACTCCCAAACTTTTTAAAAGTGCAAATAGATCCAAAAGTTTTATTAAAAGGCTTAAGCACAAAATGTCCCTACGTTTGATACTTAATGCGGAAAACGTCCCTACGTTTCAAACATGTTTGTATTTGCTCAATAGCACAAAATGTCCCTACGTTTGACACTTATTAGCACAAAACGTCATTACGTTTCATTTCTTTTTACATTTTCGTCCTTATTTCAACGTTTCATTGCTGAAAAACGTCATTTTCACTATTTTTCAATATAAAATGACCAATATACCCTCATATTTAAATAAAACAAAAAATAAAATAAAAATAGAAATAAATTACAATTATGCTCCCAAACTTTTTAAAAAGTGCAAATGAGTTTAAAAATCTTATTAAAACATTTAAACCATCAGTCTTTTCCTCATCTCTCAACTTTATCCTCCCTCCACCACCTAAACAACCAGATCCCACCATTCAAACCGTTAATGCTAGCCACAACTATCAGCCCCAGGATTGTAGATAGAGGTGAGATGGTTTGAATGGTGGTTTAGGTGATGGAGAGATGATAAAGCTAAGGGAGGAGCAGAAGACTGATGATTTGAATGTTTTAATAAGATTTTTAAATTCATTTGCACTTTTTAAAACGTTTGGGAGCACAATTGTAATTTATTTTTATTTTTATTTTCCTTTTTTTTTGTTTTATTTAAATATGAGGGTATATTGGTCATTTTACATTGACAATAGTGAAAATGACGTTTTTCCGCAATGAAATGTTGAAATAAGGACGAAAATGTAAAAAGAAATGAAACGTAAGGACGTTTTACGCAATAAGTGTCAAACGTAGGGACATTTTGTGCTATTGAGCAAATACAAACATGTTTGAAACGTAGGGACGTTTTCCGCATTAAGTGTCAAACGTATGGACGTTTTGTGTTTAAGCCTTTTAATAAGACTTTTGGACTCACTTGCACTTTTTAAAAAGTTTGGGAGTATAATTACAATTTATTTTTTTATTTTTCATTTCATTTTCTTTGTTTTATTTAAATTTGAGGGTATATTGGTCATTTTACACTGAAAAATAGTGAAAATGACGTTTTCCACACTAAAACGTTGAAATAGGGGCGAAAATGCAAAAAAATGAAACGTTGGGATGTTTTGCATACTAACTGTCAAACGTATGGACGTTTTGTGCTAATAAGCCTTATCTAAATCAAACAAAGACTAAGAGCACGTTTGAGCCCTTTTTTTTTTTTTTTTACAAAATGTATCTTGGACTATTGATTTGATGGAGAATGTGTGATAAAAAAATAAGGAAAAATCTTGTATTTGTGTGTAGTATTATTTTATTAAAAAATATGTGGTTGAAAATAGAAAAGAAACACGTATTTTAAAAATAATGATGACCAAAAAAGGCGCAAGTCCCATTTCAAATTAATTTAAACAATCAAACAAAGGCTAAGCTCATTTCAAATTAATTTAAAGTAATCTACAATCTATACGAGTATCACTTTTCTCTATTCATCGTTAGATTTATTACAAGATTCATAACAAATAGATATTCATTAAATTTAGCTAAGAGTACCACAGAGATTATCTTTAAAAACAAAAACTGCATTTCATGTCATAAGATTCGACAAAGTTTTACGCTGACTGTGCTTGGAAGATGGAAAAAGATTAGAGATGGATATCGAGACTTTTAATAAATCAAAGACAGACAATTTCATAAATTTATTTGTCGTCCAATCCTTCAAGTTATTTAGTTAGTGAGATTTGTTAAAACAGATATTGCATAACCGTATAATTCAAAAAGTACGTACGTAATAAACATTACTATATTGAGAAATGAGAATAATTTGATAGTGTGCTGTGTGCCCCCAATCCCATAATTCAAAACTGCCATATTACCAATCAGGGCCGGTCCTGTGATTTTCGGGGCCTGAGGCGAACTCTCAAAGTTGGACCCCCCAAAACAACGTAAATGCAACGTATTGCTAACTTAACATTGGACAGTAGAACAACAAATAAATAAAAGAACAAAAGATTTATATTATAAAGTAACATAACCGAAAAGAGTTCAAACAATCAGTTAACTTAACCTGTGCAATTGATCCTACATGCTACAATGAACATTCATATAAGCCGACCAGACCAAAATTATATAGGTCGACAATGCCACAATTATTTTCAATTTATTCAATTTCAAGTTAGAGCAAGTCATTGCTTACTTGAGAAGTGGAAAATACGAAAATTGTGGAATCACAATTCACACCCTTCATAATTTCACTGTCGCATCTTACAAGTCTCAAATCAAAATCATAGGCCTATGCAATCAGATTCAAGCTAGAAAGTATGGCAATGTCATTCAAACAAGATTGATCAAACAGAAAGCAAGAAAAGTTGAAGCCACCAAAATTAAAAAAACTAATCATACCAGAAGCTTAAAGAATTTTTGTTATGTGTATCGAAGGACTTGACATTGATGAGTTGACCAACCTGGAGAAAATGGTACAAGGAGGATTAAACCATGTTGTGGAAACAAAGATATTATTATATTCAATTTTGTATTTCTAGTGCTATCTATTGAGATTTTTGTGCTAACATATCTGTCTTTCAACATGGAAGAATGACAAGTTTTTGAAACTGATCAGTATACTCATGATAAAGATAATTCCTTGAACTTTATCCTTTGCTGAAAAAAATAATCATGCTCAGAGATAAATCTTGTAAAAAGATGAAATCAACAACTAAGGGGCTGAGCTAATTAGTTAACTTTTCGGATACGCATGAATCTAAATTAACGGAAGCCATGTTGAAACAGCAAGCAGTTGATATTTTATTTTCCAAATTTATAAATCATTTCTCACACAGCATGCATTGAAATTCAGTAGTAAATTCACACTTTCTTAAGTCGTTGAGTGAATTGTTTATGCAGAAATCTGAAGGTAATGGAATGGTACCGACTACCAAGCAAAGCAATTCATGTGAGTTTTTCACCAAATTACCTTTTTTGATAAATATGAATCGAATTTATTCCCTCACAATGTTGTATGAATACAAAAGAATACAATAAATCCAAACCAAGAAAATAATAATAATAATAACAATAATCCATGGGACTCACATAATTATATCATAAGATTCATAACAAATCCATACGGACCATACCCAAAATGTCTCTGTGCACAAGAGAGATAGAGAGAGATTTGTGGTGTTTAAAACCCCAATTACCTTAAGCACAAAGAAAGAACAAAACTTCAGTAAGCATGGCAGTAAGATACGAATTACAAAATTCCTATTTTGGCTTAATTGTATGAACGTGAAAACCAAACATGCATTTCAAAAAACAAGACCGAAGGGAATAAAAAGTTTGTGCATCCATTACCGACGTGAAGAACGGTTGGAACTTGGAGCCTGTATGACGCCAGACGCGGCTCAAATGGAGACGGGAGTGGGACTTGGCTTGGGAGAGTCGGGAGAGAAGTGAATCGTTGTTTCCTCTTTTCCGTGATTGTGAGTGTTGAGTACTTGACTTAGGTTAAAGTATTAGGATGGGCCTGACCAAATTATTATAAAAAAAAAATGGGGCCAAAAAATTAGGCCCCCTCCACCTTTGGGCCCGAGGCGGCAGCCTCATCTGCCTCTATGCAGAACCGGGCCTGTTACCAATTTCCTTGTATCAGCCGAAAATACTAAAGTCCATAATGAAATTAAGAAATTAAGAAAGAAAATGCCTTTCTTTTGAGTTATATGGGTGAGGTCGCATCTAAGCAAGTGGTTTCAATAAATGTCTCTGTCTTTGCTTAGTATTTTAAAATCCTAAACTGCAATTGGGCGAGTACGAGTGCAAGCACTCGTATGCGTCGGCTCACTGAGCTCAATTGATTAATAAATTAAATATATATTGAAAAACGAAAAGTAGAGTATATTATTAAAATAACTAAATATATATTGAAAAATGAAAAGTAATGTATTATTAAAATAATTGAATTATAAAAAAGATATAATTGTCTAAAAAAACAATTCTTGATATAAATTTAATATATTATAGATAATATTAGAATTGTTACGCATCTATCCACGAGACTGTCAACTAGATAGAGTCTACGTCGACGTCAGGAGCTGAGAATGATACTATGCGAGCCCCAAATGATTTGCTTGACATCTATTTAGAAGCGATGGAGATACCATCGGTGGCCTATCAAGGCCTCACAGGATGCTGCATCCGTGGCAGCCTCGAGCCACATCCGAATCCATACGATGGCCTCGGACACCATATCATCCAGGCGTCCGAACTCCTATTTATCTCACCCCTTTATTCTCTTCGAGGTGATTTAGGGAATCCAATCCTTAGGTGCACAGATCGCACCTCTTACATAAATAGAAGCTAAGAATCATTAGTTCGCAAGTAACGGTCGGAAAAAATTCCTATTAAAGTTATTTTATTGGAAAAATAGATGTAATTACTAAAGAAAGTTGCATGGTTTAATACTTTTAATATTTGATTAGAGAGTTCCATTTGATGATTGCTTGCACTCGCTGCTGATAAAGTTGAACCATTCAAATCGAACCTAATTTGGACATTATGTCGCCTAATAATTGAAGTGTCTTCAACCTAATCCAGAACAGTATTTACTGGGCTTAGCATAATCAATTATGGTTATATTTAATTAAAGAATGAATTTTAATTATATTCCCCCACAATATGGGGCAGGAAACGAGGAAAAGGAAGAAAATAAAGACAAACCTATGGAGAAAAAAAAATTACAAAACAAAAACTGATTGCAGTCCTCGTAGGTCTCTAAAAAAAACTAGATATCATTTGAATCGTTGCGACCCACCATATCCATCTAAAATATTTTAAAGCAAGTTGAATCCAAACAATCGACGTCACTTCATTATTGACTAAACTTATTTTCAATGAAATGGTATTGGTACTCTTAGAGTTTCGTTTTGTAGAACGTGTGCTTCTTATAGAAGAGTTCTGTAAAAATGCTATCGCAGTCTATCTTCTTTTAAAAACTCATTTCCTTATGCAAAATACTTTTAAACAATTACTCAAACGTTAAAAAATAATATCTTAATTCTGAAAGCAACTTTTAACTTTTCAAAAGTTACATCAAACGGACCCAGTAATAATTTTACTACCACTACTTGAGTGCATATGTTTTCATTCCATTTTCATGATTTTGAAGTTTTGACTTCTAATTTGTACAGCATTTGAAGCTTTGAGATAAATTATATTTAAAAAGGACCATAAGATGGCACGTGATTGGTACATTACACTTTAACCCTTGTTTGGTTTAGATAAAATTAAAATTTTAATAGATTTTGATAAAAGTAAGTAAAATATTCAATAGAAAAATTAATAAAATATATGAATCTCATAATACGTGTGATTGAAAATAAATTTTAAAATTTTAGAAAATGGGATCAAAAGTGACTTCTTTAAAATACAGAAAGAGATTATGAGGATGTTCGGTAGGGATTAAAATCAAATTAAAATTGAAAAACTAACCGTTATTGTTGACTTTTATTAGACGAGTGTAGATGTGGCAATGGACCGAGCCGAGCCGGCTCGACCCATGCTCGGACGAGCTCGGCTTGTGCGAGCTCATGGCTCGTCTGCCCGAGCTCGCCCAAGACGAGATGAGCTTCGGCTGGCCAATTTTTTTTTTTTTTAAAAGGTAATAAGCCTGTAAAGAGGGGAAGGGAAAAAAAAATTTCGACGAGCCAACGAGCCGGCTCGGGCTTGCCAAAAACGAGCCGAGCGGGCTCGGCTCGTTTGCCACCACTAGACAAGTGAGACCCAATAACGATCATATTTTCAATTTTAATCCCTACCAAACGTGGCCTATATATATAATTTTTCCTATTTTCAAGATTGAAGTTAATAAGTTGTGCTGTACCTTCCTCTCAATTATGCAATCTCCAACAAAAAAAAAAAATAATAATAAATCACACACACATTGCTTTAACAAACAAAATTCTTGCAGTGGATGACAGTTATGCCCAACTAACTACAGGCACAATCGATAGATTCGATACAGCTAAAAATTTGTTTTTCCCCATTTATGAATATAATAAATTAAAGATCTGTTTGTCTTCCATTTTGGGAGAAGAAATAGAGTTTTGAATAGTATTTTTTGGAGAATGTGTGAATGAATAGTAAAGTAATTTTATTGATTTGTGTGTAGAATATTGTATCGAGTAAATATGTGATGAAGATTATTTATTGTAACAAATAATATTTGAGAAAATAGATGACAAACATGAGTTAGATAAATAATAGTACGAATAATTCATCCATCGTTGGATAGATCGAACTTCAAAGGCAGTTGAGGTGTCCATAAATGTATAAAAAGAGAGGCCATGCTGCAATTGAAATTTGTCAAAGGGGTGGAGCCCATGTCCTAGTCTTTACCATTTGGGTTAGGTTGGAGGTCACTTTCATCTTACATTTTCTTCAACTGTAGAAACTGTGTTTGTGACTGCTCTTGTATTAGTAGACCTAAGTCAATAATTATCATTGTCTTGTTGAATATATGATATACACCTATTGTTCAGTGTCTCAAAATAGCTCGAACGAATATCAATATCTCATATTTTCGACTAAAACTCAGTGTAGGTTCTAACGAATGTGTCAAACATATCACTTATTACGTTGATGTGAACGGACTTAAGTCAATAATTATCATTGCCTTGTTGAATATATGAGATACCCCTATTGTTGGGTGTCAGAAAATAGCTCGAACGAATATCAATATCTCATATTTATGACTAAAACTCATAGTATAGGTATAACAAATGTGTCAAACACGTCACTTATTACGTTGAAGTGAGCACACCATTACGATGACTATTCCAAATTTGCAATAATATAGTCCATGTTAAGAGGTGTCAATTGGACAATACTAGACTAATACATTCCCAAACTTACAAAATATAGACCCATGATAGCCGAGCCTTTGTAGCGAAGATCAACGTGACAATACTCGGTTAGGTCACACGTGACCCAAATTTATAAAATATAGGCCCATGAGGTCTGAGCCTCTATAGCCGAGTTCAACATGACAATATTGAAAATGTGGGTTAAGGTCTAGAGCACATTCATGAACTAGTCGTAGCTACATCGAAACATCGCAACTTAGGCGATATATTACAAATTTGATTCCTACAATTAAATTAAGATGATTTAGTGTTCGTTCAACATGACTTTTGAAAAGTCAAAATGAGATTTTGAGATCCAAAATCTACTTTTGAACTCAATTGAATAATTTTATGAAATTGCTTATTTTAGTTAAAAGAGCTTATAGAGAAAACTAGTCTAATATGATTTTTTCTAATAGCACTTTCAAAATAAAAAACTCTTTCAGAAATTAATTTTCAAACAAAAATTAAAGACGGCTTATAGCTTTTTTTTTTCAAGAAACTCTAATATTTAAAAAAAGAAAAAGAAAAAAAAAAGAGAGGAAGGAATGTCATGTGAAGTGGTCATTAATTAATTGACAAATTTGAACAAGATAGTGGGACTGGGGGAAGACTTAAAACTACTTAAAAGAACCGTCTGACGAATCATTTTTTTTTTCTTTTCTTTTGTTTTTGTTTGTTTGTAATGATATTGCTTATTTCATATCTGTCAATAGTTATGAAATGGACGGTCAATTATTGAACTTATTGGACGGTTGATCAGTCGTTGGAGGCCGCCGACGGGTCCAATAAGAATTCAGGTTTGATTTCTCATCCCCATTTTTTTGTAGTAAATTAAAATGGTAAAAGAAATTCTTTTGTAAGCATAATGTTGTTAAACGTAGTCGCTCGGCCTATAAATTCGAGTTGAATGTCAAGGTGATTACATCTTCATATAGTGTAAATTGATGTGTGTACCTATACGGTTAAACACTAACATCAAGTGTGGCTTATGAAATTTGATAAAATCGATCATGATTAAAAATAAAAACTTGCAAAAACAATATTTTAAAATTATTCTATCCTATCAATCCTTGGGAAAACTTACATGCAACAAAAAGAGGACACGAGTCAATAAGGCTTGACCCACCAAGAAATGAGTCGAACCCACATTTGATGAACCGAGCCAGCTCGTGCCCCAATGGGACGAGCAGGCCCATATTTGGTGAAGCAGGCTAGCTCGGGTAGGACGAGCTAGTCCACATTTGATGAAGCAAGCCGCTGGTGCTCGAGTGGATCGATGCAGACCCACATTTGGTGAAGTGAGCCGCTCTTTTTCGACCAGCCCCAAACGCCAACACGAGTCGATTGGTTTGACTCAATCCATTTCACCCCTAAATTAAACCTTCAAAAATAAGTTCATATATACTAAAATTGACATCCATATATATATTCAACGTACCTTTTTTTTTTTTTTCAACGGGCGTGCAGTGAAATCGACAAGCACTAGTTTTGCGAATTAACCTAATGGCGAATATTTGTCTATGAGCTTTCTTGTCCATAGGAATGGGTCCTTTGCATGCATGTCAATAGTGAATTATAATTAGGAACACTATTAGCAAACAAAAAACAGTTGCTTTTCAACACGACCAATTAGAGATTAAATGTGTGCTAATTAACTTTAAAAAAATTATCCAGTAATCAAGCTGTCATTTCCCACTAATTTTCCTTTTGTACTTCAATCGTTTTCAATAATAATGTGACATGACGCTAGCGATAAGCTAATTATTTCATTCCCTATAAGAAAAAAGTAAAATATTATTTTTGCTCCAATTTTCATAACAATCAAGGGAATTTATTATTGGTCACATAACTATTTGGTGCACATTATTTTCAAAAGAATTTATTTTTTTGGTTAATGTGATAAGGAATATGTGGTTGAAAAATAAGGAAAAGTTATTGATGTGATGAAAAATATTATTTTATTGAAAAATGTGTGGTTGAAAATGAGTAAAAGAATGAGAATGAAAAAAATAATGTGGATCAAACATGGGCTAAATTTCATATTTGAACTTGAGTTTTTTTCGAATATTTGAAGTTTACTTCGATTGTTGAACAGATTACAGTTTTTTCTCTTTACATAAGTATTGGGCTTAGAGAATTGGGCTCAGCCCAAGATTGACGCCTTGGGAAAGAAGGCTTTCTATGATCACATAAGAATATGAGATTGCAGAAAATAGTGTGAATTTAGGAGTTGGGATTATGATTAAAAGAAGTGGAAATTACACTGGAGCAGGTATTTAAAGATCACACTTCAAAAATCAGATATGAAGTATATTTAATCAAAAATCAAGTGATAATTTAATATTTTAATATTACTAAAAATATTACAAATTCAACACCCACCAAAATACTCACGTCATCCAATTTCAAACTCTCTCTCTCTCTCTCTCTCTCGCTGAGATCCATAAGTAACATCACTGTAGCACTACGAACGCGGTGAACGCCGACCTAACGGCGTTGTGCACGCTTCTCTACACGCTACAGTCGTCTTTGTAGTGGTGACAATGTGGATGTGTTTTTGGGGACGGGGATGACGTGGATGTGTTTCTTCCCTCCGATATGTATGGGGCGACTTCGAGTTCCAGTCGCCATCGCTGTGACAACACTGTGCACACTACTCTACATGCTATAATTATCGTTGTACAGGTGGTGATACGGCTAGACATGGTTCACTTCAGAATCGAACCGAACTAGAATTTTCGGGTATTTAGTAAGTAGAACCATCGGGTCCAAATTTAATTATGGAATCGTTTGAGTTCGGTTCAATTCGGTTCAGCTCAATTCGGTTCTCATGTCCATACAATAATTAATTTTTTTATATTTACAACAATGCTACATTAATTCGACTATGACATGTTCAATCTTAACTCTTATAAAATAACGTAATCCAATCTGGTGATATCTTTTGCTCATTTCTTTGTTGAGTTCTTCATAAACTTGACTGTTAAAATCATAAGAAGATAAAGATAGCAAGTTAACAATAATAGAATGACAGAAATGATACTACAGCAGAATAAGAGATTTGGGTCAAATTTAGGCCAGTTTGATTAAGTTGGTTGAAAATTGAAAATAGTAAAATCATATTTTAGGTTTGAGCTAAATTAATTAGTTAGCAAATTCGTTTAGAAAAAAATAAAATAATTGGACTCATTTAAGATAAAAAAAAATTAGGAAAATTCAATTCTTATTCGGTTATTCGATTCTAAGTCTAGAACCGAGAGCCAAACCAAATCCTTCGATTCTCAATTTAGATGTCCATTTAGGTATTTAATTTAAGGAGTACCGCTCGATTCGGTTCGGTTTAGTTCGGTTAGGGTCCGGTTCGATCTAGTTCGATTCGTGAGTTTTGTCCAATCCTATGAGGTGACGTGATGTTTCTTCCCTCCAATCATTTGTAAGTTGTTTTGGGTGATGGCGATACTAGTGCTAATGGTAAAAATTTGGAGTTTTGGGGGGTAGTTGGTGGTGGTTTGCAAGTTGTAGCAGTGTTTGTAGTTGGGTGGTTGTGGTTGTGATGTTTGTTGTGGTGGTGAGGTGGTAGTGATGTTGGCGGTGCTAGTGGGGTGGTGATGGTTGACGGCAGCGATGATAGTGTTGGTGGTTAAGGCGATGGTGTTGTGTTGATGGTGATGTTGTGGTGTTGGTGTTCTTGGTGGTGGTGGCGACGACGATGGTGGGATGAAGAGTGTTTGCGGCCAACTATTTAGGTGTTTATAACCAACTACTTGTTTGATTTGTGACCAAATATTGGTGGTGGATTGGGATTGAGGGTGGGGTGAAGTGTTTGGTGTATGAGACCAAATATTTTGTTATTTGTGACCAACTATTTAATTATAACCTAAAAATTCGATGAATATGGCCTTTTAATGAGGAATAAGGAACGACAGATTTATTGATAGAAAATGGTAACCACCACCCATTGCGTATTGATACTTATCAGGTAAACTCATGATTGAAAAATAATTTGTGACCAACTAATTTGAAAATCTGTGACCGTTCAATAATTTGTGACCTATAAAAATTGTGATTTGTAATCAATAAATAATTTTGTGATATATAATGTTTCTAATTTGATAATATGTGACTAATAAATATGTTGTGACATATAATTATGTAACTATGACCACTAATTGTATAACCGTGACCTTAATATATTTAATTAATAAAATATTTTAAAATATTTAGTTATCATCCGAGATTTGAAAATTTAAATTTATTGTCCGAGTTTTGAATTGGCCTATACTTTACACCTAAGATATGATTTTTTTTTTTCCAGAAAAGAATGGCTTCAAAATACTTTGTCGATAAGATGTGAAGTTTGCATTGTAACCGAGAAAATGAGAGACGATGAGAGAAGACGTGAATTTAAAAATTCACATGTTGTAATTGAAACAAGAGACGAAGGGAGAAAACGAGAAAGCTTGGTCGTACACAAAGCTCACGATATACGCTTACCATGTTATTGTTATCACTGATTTGTAATTGATGGTATATGTGTAAGTCCATTCTACTAGGAGTCAAATCCTAATCCGTGTTTCAAATTCATTCTCCCCGGCAATGGCTCCAAGCTTTGTCACTTCTAACAAGGTCAAATTAGGGGTGTAAGCGGTCTGGTTTTTGCGATTTTTGACAAATTTTCAAACCAAACCGTTTAAATCGGTTTGAAAAAAACTCAAACCTAAACCAAACCATTTTGAACGGTTTGAAAAAAAACTCAAACCTAAACCCAACGGTTTGGTCTGGTTTTAAACCGTCGGTTTCACCATATATTTTTTGTATGTCTACTTTTATGACATTAATTCATTGAATTCAATATATATTTATATCTTACTAACAATAAATCTAAAACAAACTAAATATATCTACTACAAATTTAAATACCAACTAAATCAAAGTGAAATCACAATGAACTAAAATATAGTTTTTTGTTTGTCATTTTAGGCTAAGACGTTACGATAACGTTACAATACAAGTCTACTGAACTAATATAAAGCCCAATAAATATAATGATGTTCAACAAGAACTCGTGATCATTATATTTGAAAAATAATACTACTGATTAGACGAGAGAATAACCAACCATAATAATAAATTAATTGTTTATAATATCTAAGCATAACAATTACACAATTTTATTGTTGTATTTTGTTACGAATTCAGTTTCTCACATATACTCAAACACCAATTGTTGTCACACATGATTCATAGTCTCCATTGTCAAACAAATGCATTCGTTATATCATCATAGTATTGGATACTAGATAGATAAGAGAATCTTTAAAAATATGGTAATAGAAAATATAAACCACCTGTCACAACTTTCATTGAATTATCAAATGCTTCCACATCATCTAAATATTGGCACAACACTATAGGTCCATTCTTAATTTGCAACAAATTCTTTCCGCATATACAAGCCTCAACCATCCTTACACCTAATAAACTTCTAAAGGAATTAAGTATCTGACCTTCATTTGAGAATGCAGACTCAGAAGCAACTGTAGAAATTTGAACTCTATAGGGAAAAGGGATTTTTAATAGATTATGTTAGTCTTGAGATTATTAGATATAAATTAGGATTATTTGGTAATAATAATATATATGTAATAGAAAATTATAAATTAACAAAAATACATACAAATGACAAACTATTGAATTTTGCATATTTGGATGAATTTTCAAAAAAAAAATAATTATTTTTACTTTTTAATTTTTATATATTTTTTCGCCGGTCCAGTTTGATTTTAAACCACAATTAAAATTCTCAAACATAAACCAAACCATTTTTGACCGGTTGGTTTGGTTCAAAACCATTTCGTTGACGGGTCCACGTGGTACCAAATCGACGGTTTCTAAAATGCAGTTTCGGTTCGATTTTCCAATTTGGCGGTTTTTACTTACAGCCCTAGGTCAAATTCCTTTTCCCTATCAATGAGTTTAAGTCACTTTTTGCGGGTTCAAATCCCTTCTGTTTGGAAATGACTCAAAAGGAAGCCTTCTGAATCATCAGATGTTATAATAAAGAGTAGTTCATTCACATGAAGCGAGGTATATCTAGTGCGTATTCACGAGTAGCGGCTGCGGTTTCCTATATAAAAAAAAGAGTAATTCATTTAACGAACAAAGTGTAAAATACTTTAAAAACTGTTATTAGAATTTACTTTGAATATTTTGAGACTTTTATATAAGACGTGGCGAAAAACCTATAAATTAAAAAGTGAAAGGATCCGTAAGTATGGCGGTGTTGGGTTTTGATACCCAATAAATCTTGGGCTATGATATTAATCAATTTAGTGTGTAATATACTTCATAGGCCTCAGTCGATGAGTATGTTGACCTATAGTTGACGTCTCGTTTTGATTATCACAAACAAATTACGTTTATTTCTAACAAATTGATCTTGAGTGTCTATAATGATTATTGCAAAAGAATAAAATCGAAGACAGAAGTTTGAGGCCAAGTAATTTGCATACAACGCTCGACATGGAAGTAAAATTGATCAAACGAGATTATGAAGAATCATATTGAATCATATGAAGATATTCAAAACAAAGTACTTAGCCTTTTATATGTAAAGATAAAACATTTTAATACTTGACAATTATTCGTGACAAGCTCAAAAATCATTTTGTGCACAAGTTATTTTCATATCACTTGCATAAAATATTTTTAGATCAAAAGTAATATTGATTTTTCAAAGTGACACTTGAACTTAGATTATGTTTGTAATATAAAAAAGTCAACGGTCAACGATTAAACGTACCGGACATCCAGTAAAGTTAATTTTTGGCAACGGTCTATTTTTCTGACATAAAATAACGGCTAAATCGACCGTTTGATTTTTACCGGATGTCCGGTATGATAGAGTCTTTGACATATTTTCATTTATAAATACCAACTCTCTTTGCATTCAATTTGAACAACTTTGAAGAAAAAATTAAGCGAGAAAATTTATTGAAAATCTTTGAACTTACTTGATTTTATATTCCATCTCATTTCAAAGAATTTCTTGATTGATCCAAATTAAATTTTATCTATTTCATCAAGAATTCTATTTTGTAAAGAAACTTTTCAATCTCATTTATTTTCAAATTCTTGATAAAAGTTTTCTTTGCCAACACTTATATTGACGTGAAAATCTCCCTCTATCTTAGCTTGTATTATTTGTTAAGAGAGATCATTTGGTTTAAAACTTTGATACAACATATAAACTATTCATCATCTATCATTTATCAAAGTTTACAACATCAACACTTGAGCTTTATCATTTGCTATCTATTGAAGTATTTGCATATTCTCTTCTTGTTCTCAACTTTGAATTTATTATTCACAAAGAAGAGAAGATTTCAATTGTAAAATTCATTTGAATTGTGGGTCGTGTTGTAGTCCCTTAAAGATCAACATTGTATAAGGTTTTGTGCGCTTTGTTGTAAGTCACCGTGTGGGTCATATGAGGTCCCGTAAAACTCAATAGTGTGGTTCGTGTTGAGTTCCCGAAAAGCTAAACGTTGTAAAAGGATCGGTACTCCTTGTTTGTAAGTTACCATTTACTTCAGTGCATTTGGCCTTACCTGTGATGGAGAGCTTGATAACGGGGACGTAGATCATTGTATTGGATCGAATCCCATTAAATTGGTTTGCTATCTTTACATTATTGCACTTTATTTTAAATTGCTATTTACATTGTGCTATATCAAACTTGAATTAAGTTATCATATTTGCATATTTACTTGTTGTATTACATTTAACATTTATATCTTGCGTATTGTATTGTTTTGAGATTAAGTGTTGAAAAAATTTCAAAAACAAATTCACCCCTCCTCTTGGTTAGTTATTCTTTGGCTAACAGAGTGAAGTGAAATGTCGACACCACAATTGAACCAATCAAATCACGTAATCCACTTGAGCCATTTGAAGGAGTCTAATTATATTAGTGCTGCTCATGGCCCAACCTAAATGACTTGAATGATTTTAAGATGTTAGCTCATTTACCCCTTTTTCATTGGGCCTATTATTTTGACCTAAAAGCCTAACCTATTCCAAACCTATTTAATTTGGTTGTCTACTACCATTTACTGTGTGGAAAGAATTAAAGGCATCCGTCCCTTTGTTTGAGAAAGAGAGAAATCGGTTTCTTGCCTTTGCTTTGTGCAATTTTTGAGTTGTGTGCTTTTCTTCTTGCGAGACCCGTTCCTTTTCCTTCTTTGCCTAGCCTTTGTGACTGTTCCCACCCTTAGTCCTTTGTGGGCTGTAGAGATTAGAGCAACCAAAGTTTGTTTTGGGGAAAGTGCTTGGTTTGTTGATTGATTGTGGTGATCGATTGTTGGAGTAACTGAACCTGGATCTTGGATCAACATAAGGAAATAACTTACAAATGACATCAAAGCCAGTTGGGGTGATTTTCAAGCCATAAAATCGACCAGGAACAGCCAGAAAATGCAGCAGAAACTAAAGAGAAATTATACCCAGTTTTTTCCCAAAAAATCGCACCTGTAAATGTCTTTTCCGGCCAAACCAGTGGTCATTTGAAAAACCAAGACCACCAGCGTGTTCAGTAGGTCAATAAGCTGCTAGGCGGCACATGTGGATGACGATGACACGTAAGGCCCACGTGCAAAGGAGAGTGACAGCGCGTGGCGGCGTTTCTGGTGAAACTTTCTTCATGTAGTTTGTTTATTTTGATTTCCTAAATGTACTGATGTTTTTTTGCTTCGTGTTTCAGGCTTCGTAGAAAAATTTGGACGATTTTGCCCTTTATGGGTTCGAAGATCAAAATTGCAAAACATTTACTGAATTACTTTAGGCTATAAATTGTGGCCATAAAACAGTAAATTCACATCTCTCGTAATTTCTAGCATTAGCGTGTTATCGCGTGGGGTGACATCAGGATTGTGGTTACCGTGAAGGGATAACCATTGTTTGTGCTAGAAATTAGGAATTATTTGCTCTTCGTTGCCACGTAATTGAAATTTGCTCTTTTAATAAATTACAACATATTATCTTTTGTGATATATCGTGAGTGAAACTGTTATGTTGATATCTCTCTGGTTGCATTGATAAGTTGCTAGAATACCTAGACTTTACCCCGTTTGAAAATTCTCTTGATCTAAGATCGTGAATTTTACGAAACCCTAAGAATCTAAAACGATGTATATTTGCGAACCTATGTCTGTTTTGTGTGGCTTAATCGTGGCTTTGTATTTCTTATTTTGAAAATGACAATGCACAATTTTGATTTGGGAACTTTTAATGAAAAAATTGATTTTTCTATTTGGCAACAAAAAATGAGAGGTATTTTTGTTCAACAAAATGTTTCAAAAGCTATTGACGATAATTTTCTCGTTGATTTTTCAAAAGAACAAAAAGAAGAGACTGATGAGCTTGCTTACACCTCTATTATTTTACATTTGGTTGACGTAGTTTTGAGAAAAGTGGGTAAACTGAAAACCACTAAAGAATTTTGGCAAAAATTGGAAGATCTGTATTTGCTCAAATCTACTCCAAACAAACTCTACTTAAGCATTTTTTAGTTTCAAAATGGATCATTCAAGAGATCTGGATGACAATTTAGATGTGTTTAACAAATTTGTTCAAAATATTGTTAACTGTGGTGAGTCGGTGTCTGAAACTTACAAAGCTATTATTTTGCTGAATGCTATACCTGATACTTATCGTGAAGAAAACAATGATATTAAGTATGGTAAATTGCATATGATGATGAGTATAATGAAGTTTAAGTAAATGAGTTTGGGTAGAGCTCAAGACTGTGGTGATTCGAGTAGTGACTCGAGTGATGAGAGTGACAAGAAGAAGAGCAAAAGATGGGACAAGTCTAGTGGGAGAAGGTGTTACAGTTGTGGTAAGTCTGGACATTTCATTAGGGACTGTCCCAAAAGAAAGGATAAGATGAGAGGTGATGCGAATTTGGCTATAGGGCCGAGTGATGACCCCAGTGAGGTTTATTGAGTGTAACCTTAGTTACTACATGTGCATCCATGTGTTACCCCATTATCGCATGTGCGTGATTACTTAATTCGATTGCGTGATTATATAAGCATTTTCAATGTGTTTGATATGCGCATTTGGCATGAATTGGAGTGATCTTATTGTTTTGTGTGATTGTTTGCATGCATAGTGGCTTTGAGAAGCATTAAGCAGTGTGAGGATGTCTTTTGGTAAGGTGGTGTATAGATGCCTAGGGGTACATTGGTGATTTGTACCGTGGGATATGGAGTGCGGCATTTGGATCACGGTGGAGAGGTGATCAAATGTTAGAATCTTTTATCTGTAAGAGACCCTAATCAGGTGGAGTGCGAGAGAGGCACTTCTATCACTTTGTTAGGTGGAGACCCATTATCCACTTAGATTGGAAAAGTGATGTGGTGATAGAGGATTATCCCAAGAACTTAGGATCTATAGAGACTTACCAGTTAGACATGAGCTGAGTGATTAGTCTAGTGAACATGGTGGGTGGTGAGATGAGATATGTGTTCTTGAGGAGTGAGCAACACGGAATGTGATAGGATAAATGTTGTGAGATCTTCTTCGTGAGGTCATTTATGCATTTGTTGAGTATGTGTTCGCCTGTTGATCGATTTGGTGTTAATCTGCTGTTCTGCGTGAACATGTTTGAAAGATCTGTGTTATCCTATTTGATATTTTCATCGCATATTTATTTGCTCTTGATTGATTGCTGTAATTATCTGCTTCTACTTGGGTGTTTTTGATCTTAGCCTTGTAGAGTAAATGGAACATGTATGGTATGTGTTTCGGGTTCGAAACACGAGGTAAGGTCTGTACACCAATTTTATTAGTTACCTTGATTGTGTGAGTATAAACTGTGTATTTTGATTACTTGCAAATTTATTAGGAATCAAGGTGGAGATTTGTTAGGTTTTGATACTCAAAAAATCCCGAGCTATGATGTTAGTCGATTTTAATGTGTAATATACTTTATAGATCTCGGTCAATGAGTGAAGTGAAATGTCGACACCATAATCGAACCAATCGAATCACGTAATCCACTTAGGCTATTTGAAACAACCTAATTATATTAGTGATGCTCATGACCCAACCAAAACAACTCGATGTCTTTAAGATGTTAGCTCATTTACCCATTTTTCATTGGGCCTATTATTTTGACCTAAAAGACTAACCTACTCCAAACCTATTTAATTTGGTTGTCTACTACCATATACTGTGTTGAAAGAATTAAAGGCAGCCATCCCTTTGTTTGAGAAATAGAGAAACCGGTTTCTTGCCTTTGCGTTGTGCAATTTTTAAGTTGTGTGCTTTTCTTTTTGCAAGACCTCGTTTCTTCTCATTCTTTGCCTAGCCTTTATGACTGTTCCCACCCTTAGTCCTTTGTGGGCTGTAGAGATTAGAGCAACCAAAGTTTGTTTTGGGGAATGTGTTTGGTTTGTTGATTGATTGTTTGATTGTGGTGATCGATTGTTAGAGTAATTGAGCGTAGATCTTGGATCGGCAGAAGGAAATAACTTATAGGGGGAATGATTCGAAATATGGTGGAAATCAATTCAAAGATGATGGGATTGAGCATAATTGTCTGTAGGAAACTATAGGGCTAGCCTTGACAATGGCAAGCTCGTCATTCTCGCAATTGCCTTCGCAAGGGGTGAGCTTTACTGCCAATAGATTATGAGTTTGTTGAGCTTTATGGTCCATTAGGTTCGACTAGCTTGTAGAGATGGTTGACGAGTTATCGTGTAGGCCACTCGCTAGTGGAGGAGGGCGGTCAAACTTGACCACCCATTATCCTCGACCAGCTTGCAGGTATCTATGTAGATCCCCCGTCAATGGGGGGAAGGGGGGAGGTCGAGTTCTTCATAGGGTCAACAATTTCCATCGTGGTTTAGGGTTAAGGGCAATCAAGCATGGTTTACACTTTTTTCATTCTTAATTTAAATGCATAGCTAAACAAGTTAGCTAACAATCATCAATCATCATAAGCCTCCTCCTTGGTGCTTGAGTACTAATGTTCGCTTATTTTCGTGTACAAGTGCATAGAGCCTCTATGAGATACTTTATCATCGTATCCATGACATTAAGCATGGATCAATTTTTAATTGGATGGAAAAACTAAGGGTGTAAAAAATCTCTGAGGTGTAAAAATCTATTGGGAGTGAATAAATCCAATAGAGTCCTCATTATTTGAGATTATAATTTTTGGAATAGTATTTTGTTGAAGTATATGTGATTAAAAAAGAAGAAATTATTTTACATTTAAGTATAATATCATTTTATTGAAAAATGCATGACTGATACGGAGAGAGAGAGAGAGAGAGAGAGAGAGAGAGAGAGAGATTATAATTTTAACAGGGCTAAACGGGGACTTAAAAACTCATTAAGGATAGTTGGATAGGAGCGCTCTAATGTCACGCAAGAAAAATTGATATGTACACTTAAAAATATTGAAATATTGTAATTATCCTATAACTAGATGTGTTAAGATGGACGGGTCGACCAGACCTATGAAAATCGGCCCGGATCGACCCGTGATCAGAGCGAGCGGTTCATGGGTCAATGAGGTGTGACTCGCGAGTTTTGTGGGTTGCACCTTCACGGGCCGTGGTTAACCGTGACCGGTGAAAAAAAATAAAAAAAATTGAATATTATAGTTAAGTAGGAGCCAACCTAATTGAGATGTACTTAAACTATAAATTATAGTAAAAGTAGGTACCAACATAGTTGTGATGTACTTATCTATTCTATATATAAAAAGTGACTATTTAACGGAATTTGTTGGTTTAACGGAAAAACTAACGGAATTTCTTGATTTAACGGAAAAACTAACGGAATTTTTTTAATTTAAAAATCTTTTAACTCCATAATTGGGTTTCAAAATTTACAATTCTAAAGCCCATGTAGAAGTATTGGATGTCATGCTCATTTTATAGATACACTTCTCTCCAAAAGTTTCATAAACTTCCAATGTGGGATTGTGCATTTTATATATGCTCTTAACTCCAATAGTTTTATAAATTTCCAATGTGGGATAGTGACAAAAAAAAAATGTTAAAATGCTCATCAAAATCATTTTAAAATGTATGTCTAATTGACTAATTTGATTTTGAATTACAACTAATTAAATTGTAATATTCACTTTCATTCTTTCATTTATTTAATTTTCAAATTTAATTTAAATTGCACTTGATTATTAATATATTAATGTTAGATATTATTTTCTATAAGTTTAGAATATTTTAATTTAACAAAGTAAACTATTTTAACATATTTATTTTAAATTTTTAGTGTTGGGACTAATTGTAGGATATATAATGAATCTAATTAGTAAAGATAGATTTACTTTAAATTATTTTTATGTATTTATTGCATTCGGTTCGACCCCAGTTGAATTCCCACAAACTTCACGTCGAAATCATTCTCGATTGTGAATCAAAATCCTTCATCTCCATTTTTAGATATCGGAATTATCAAATTCGCAAACTTTTCGTATAAATCCTATGATTAATGCTCATGTTTAGTTCCTTAATTAATAAAAAAAATTAAAATTCTCCTAACACTATTTGGCAATATTATAGTATTATATTAAATGTTTAGTAAGTATTATTTTTAAATATTAAATGATTTTATGATATAGTAAAAAATCTATTTTTTTTATAATATAGAAAAAAACTATTTTTTAAAATAAAAATATATTTAATGTCTTAAAAATAATTAAAATAATATTAAAAATATGAAACGTATTATGACGCTTATTCTTCGTATTGACATGCCTAAACTTGTGATTCTTGATTCTCAATATCGACGTCTCGCAATGCATTACGCCTTTCAAAACATTATTAATAAATGAATGGAAAATGCAAAAAACTTTGTACTACTACATTTTAGTCACTAAGAAAAAATGAAACTAAAAAAACAAAATGGATGTGAATATTATTAATTTAAAAATGCTAATAGTTTATTTGGTAAGGTACATTGAACTCAATGAAGAAAAAATATTTATTTATTTAGTTTTGTATTATAATATTATCTATTATTTTATTATGTATAAAAAGTTCATGATTAAATACAAAATTTAATATAATATAATAGTACGAAACACAAACTTAAACATTTTAATTTAGAATTTAACACTATTCAAATTAAAATTAATATATCACAATGTGTAATTATTTATTAATTACATAAACATTACATCATTAATTATTTAATGAACCAAAAAAATTATATATAACTAAGCAAATGTGCATTGCACGTTGCTTAAACCTAGTAATATTGAAATATGTGATTTATTAAGTACAATTATTGTAATTAAAAATAGAGAATGCGTTTAGAGCATATTCAGAAAACTTTTTAAACATAAAATACTATTTATTTCAAAGAGTCGACCCTTAAAATTATGCTATAAAAGACTCTTTAAAATTAATGTTTTAGTTTAGAGAGTAAACTCACTCTTTATAATTACATGCATTCAAAACATTCCAATTTTCATTTCAGGAAAATAATATAATAATTAGAGGAAAACTAGTGAAAACAAAAGATGGGAAAAAATAATAAATATTTTTTTAGAGTAATAAAATTAAGTGTTAAATATAAATAGTCGGTTGGAGTACATAAAAAAATTTACCCTCTAAATTTATAGATGCTATCTAAATTGTAAAATGTGCTCTTTGAAAATATAAAGTCTCTTTGAGATGAAATCTATCAACAACTCATCATTCTTTCAAGTCGATTGCAATATGCCAATCGCATTCTTTGTCCGCTTGCTCCTGACAAAATATGTAGCAAATCGCTTGGAAAAATTGTTGAAGGGTCGAATGGATTTTGGTAGGTGGGTCGAGTCTCGTCCCCCACACCCAAGGGTTAGTAGAAAGAGTTCTGCTATCCTTCTTGTACCTATACAGGATAGGTTAGAGGTGTCAATTCGGGTGGTTCGGGCGGGGTCGGCCCGCCAACATATGAGCTCAGTAACAGCCCACATGAAAAAAGCACGTCCGCTACGGGTCACACCTCCTTGACCCGTGAACCATCCACTCGGGTCACGGGTCGGCCCGCGGTCCCGAGTCGATCCGGGCCGATTTTCACCGGTCTAGCCAGCCCGTGAAAAATCATTTTTTCTGTACTCACAACATTTTTTCAATAGAAATGCCCTGCAGCTGACAGCGTTCAGCATAACCTGCAACCTCATCAAATCAACGAAAGCCATGAATTGATCGATTGGATCAGATATTTCTCCAGTTTGGTTGTTTGAAACCAA